>JACEFZ010013371.1:180000-250000 GCA_014155875.1 Cepaea nemoralis
GAAAATTGTCATTACCATTTTCACATTGTGAAAAAAAAAAACTGCTAAGAGATATCATTAAAATTTTCTACTAAACTTGTAAAGGGTCTATTTACTTACACATAAAACAAAGAATTTAGCCTGTACATTAAAAAACAATGTTTTAGAGGTACATTAAGAAATTCAAGATGGCCGCTGTTTATCTTGGTTTCCATAGCAACCGTTAAGTGCAAAGTCAATTTGACAATATTTTATCGATCAGCAGTCTTTAATATCAAACCCTATCCCATAAAAGAACATAGAAATTAAGTATTATGGAATTAAATTTTTTAAGGTTAGCATTGCCTTAATACTGTTTAATCTCTGCTATGGCTAGTCCGTGTGTGATCTCGTTTGAAGAGCTCCCATTACTGTTGATTATGAAGTCAAGTTTGTGATATTTTTATTGTCCTCTTTATCCTGTTGTTTCAGGATTTGAGGTGTAAAGATTGAGCACAACCCACTACAGGCAACGCTGATCGTATTTCGGTACGAACCTAACGCCTTGTCCATGTCAGATTGGAATTTTTTTGTTTTTTATATTATTATTATTATTATTATTATTATTATTATTATTATTATTATTATTATTATTATTAATATGACCAAGTACTACAGGAAACAAATGAAAAGCGTAAATTGATTAGAGAGATTAGACGTAGACAGTCAAAAAATTTTTGGGCATGTAATGAGAAGAAATGAGTTGGAGAACTTGGGGACAACTGGCAAGATCGAAGGGAACAGACCAAGGGGAAGATCAAGAAGTAAATAAATACCTAGATGGCTTGGCCACATGGCATGATCGAGACAGGAACACTGAGCTCATCCACGACTCTGGTGATCTAGCGAGATGGCGAGTCATGACCACCAACGCTTCCCGGCATGGCGGATGATGGATGGACTGATTATTATATTTCATCATTACTACTATTATTACTACTATTATTATTACATATATTGATTCCGGTTTCAAGATGGCGACGGACGGTCGTGTTGTTTTGTGTTCGTTAACTTTTTCGCGTAGGGGATGGATTTATTCATCTCTTGCGTGTAATTGGTGTGCCAGGATGTAAAACCAGGAGTTTCTACTCAAGATCTGCGCGGGTGCTACGGAGTTCGTGCATCGAGCGAAGCCATCCTTGAGTGAATTTTCAGCAGCGTGTGTGGTTCAACAGCAGTCTGTGTTTACGTTTTTTCAACATGGCGGAAGAACGTGTTTTTTCCGAGCGGTCAGCAGTCAACATAACGAAGCGGCGTGGTAGCCGCGCAGGGACAAAGAAGCAAGGTAAGCGCGGTGGTTTGAGGCGTTTTAGACTCAAGTGTCACCGTCTAGGACTCAGGAACATCCGTATTCTATATTGGAACTGTGCCAGTGTAAAACAACGGGGCTCTATTTTAGAAACCCTAGTTTACAGGAACGACATTGTAGCACTCCAGGAGACGAGACTGGGCGATCAGCTACTCCGAATTGCCGGCTTCAAATGTTTCTACAACAGACGACATCTGGGAACGGCGATTCTCGTTCGCGACAGCATGGTGGCGTCAGAGCTAGACATGTCCAGTTGGGACAGTGACGATATACAAATACAGGCGTTGAGAGTTCATTCCAGTATACCATTCGTGTTGGTTAATGTTTATGCCCGCAATGCGAGTATGGACGCCCAGAAGTGGCAGTGCTTAAGTGGCATATTAGGCCACGAGAGAAATGTTATTTTCTGTGGTGACTTCAACGCTAAAGGCAGAGCATGGGGAAACACTTCCTCCAATACACAAGGGGAGGAGCTCGAGACTGCACTGGAAACCATCGACCTGGTTTGTATTAACAGTGGCTGTGTCACCAGGACAGCAAGCCGTCCAGGCGATGAGGACAGTGCTATTGATCTGGCGCTAGTTTCACCTTCACTCACTACAGTGTGTAGATGGGGTGTCCTAGGACACCATGGCAGCGACCACCACCCGTGCAGCATATTGGTGGAGAAAGGCAGAACCAGGCAGCACAAGCTAAAGGTAAAGACGTTCCAGTATGACAGTACAGGGCAAGATGTGGTGAGTAAAATAAGACGTGACAAGCGCAGAACGTTTCAGGGCAGGAAAAAAAGCTGGGAGCAGCCACCGTGGTGGAGTTTCGAGGTGGAGAAGGCTTGGGTGGATAAGCGTAGTGCTGTAAGGAGATGGCAAAATGCCAAGAAGAACAGAGCTGGTCATCCTAGTCCCTGCTTGCACTTAGAAAGAGAGATGCACACAAAAGTAAGCTATTTCAAAAAACTGGTCAAGGTGGTTAAAAGCGAAAAATGGGCAGAGGTGTGTCAAAGAGTAAGCACAGACAAGTCACTGAAATTGTTCTGGCGACTACATAAAAGCATGAGTGGTGTAGTCAAGAATAAGAGCATTTCAGACTTCCAAGGTGCTGACCTCACCTGGCAGAGGACTGACGAGGACAAGGGCAAAGCCCTCTTTGAACGCTACCTTGAGCAGGGCAACCAGACAGACATGGGAGGCCGAAATCTGGCCAAGGAGGTCACCTCAGACAGATGCAAGGCCCAGAACACTTCGGAGGAAGACACAGTGACAGTGAAAGAAATCAAGGCTGTGCTTCGACGATCAAAAAACAGTGCTCCAGGTCCTGATGGCATAAGATACGACGACATAAATAGGTGTACCGACAATGAGCTAGAGAAACTAGCAGACATGTACAACAACAGTATAGGGAGTGCTAGCATCAAGGAGGAATGGTTACACAGCTATCTGATTCCCTTGCCGAAGCCTGACAAAGACCACAAAAAAATTCAGGGATATCGAATTATAACCATGCAGAATACAATAGGCAAGCTGCTGGAGAAGGTAATTGCCAGGAAAATATCAAGCCAACTAGAGAGGCAAGGTGTTTTCCCACCTACCCTGGGTGGGTACCGTCCAAAAAGAGAAACCTGGACCAATGCAGCAGTCTTTGCCCATGATGTCTATGAAGGTTTCCACTCAGGCACTGAAACCGTTGCTGCAGCGATTGATCTTGAGGACGCATACAACAGAGTACCACTGGATTTTTTAATGTTTCAGCTTCTTGAACTAAACGTAAGTCCATTCCTCCTTAGTTGGATCGCTGCAGCCCTCTACCAACGGAAAGTAGTTTTTAGATGTGGCAGTTGGACTTCGGAACCAACAACAATATATCCTGGCCTACCACAGGGATCACCATTATCTCCGGTACTGTTCAACGCCTACACAGTGAGAATCACCAGTGATCAGATCACTGGACCTGGCAGGACATTGTCATTTGCCGATGATGTTTTAGTGTATCGTCAGGGTAAGGATAGAGAGGAGGTTGCTGTGGAACTACAAACCGAACTCAATCGCATAAGTACTTGGTGTGATGAAGCTGGGGCAATGGTCAACCCAACAAAGGCAACAGTGACTTGGTTCTCGTTGAATAATCATATTGTCAACAATCCAACACCAACTGTAATGCTGTGTTCAGAGACGGTGGAAAAAACGCAGGCAATGAATTACCTGGGGATACGGTTTGATCGAAGCCTTGCTTATAATGTGCACATAGACCAGGTGATAACAAAGGCCAAGCGGGGTTTGGCAGCGATGCGGGTGATGGCGGCAGCAAACTGTGAGCAGCGCCATCTATGTCTTCTGTACGAGGGGCTGGTCATGTCTGTTTTGGAGTATGCAATGGCAATCCTGACTCTCAGCCATAAGCAGATAGAAAGGATGGAAAGGATACAGAATGAAGCTATGCGCATTATTCTTGGATGTACAAGAGATACAGCATGCAGGGCGATGCGCTACCTTCTTGATTTTCCAACCATTGAAGAGAGAATACAAGTTTGCAGGGCACGCGCCTACCTCAGAATTAACGCAAACACACAACATCCACTGCATAGTGAAATTAGGAAGGTGAAGGGCAGCAGGTTAAAAAGAGGACGGTCGTGGATGGGTCAAGCCGAAGACATTCTTCAACAGGTGTGTTCACTTGAGGACTTAGAACCTGGCGAGGAGTGGGTGCAAGTGCCAACAGACTTCTGCACATCCTTTTCAGTTTGCATCCAACTAGATAGAAAATGCAGACAAGAAAATCCGGCTGCTGTTGAGGCTGAAGTACAAGCGTTGATTTTCGAGAATTCGCTAGACGGTGACGCGGTCATCTACACAGATGGGTCGGTCGTCCGACATGTGAGAAGCTCATGGGCCTTTACAGCTCGGGCCGGAGGGAGAATTGTGAAGGAGGACTCTGGTGCTTTCACTGAAACCACAAGTAGCCTGACCATGGAAGTCATGGCAGTAAGTAAAGCAATAACATGGCTCGAGACACAGACATTCACTAGGGCTTGTTTCCTTAGCGACTCAATGAACATGATCAAGAGGATAGAGGAGGGGTCGATCCGAAGAGAATGGTTGCTGCCTCTGAAGCGGTCTCGGCTGGCAAAGATTAGTTTCATCTTCGTGCCAGGTCATGCGGGAGTACAAGGAAATGAGCGGGCTGACAAGCTCGCAGGTGAGGCTACTGTGGAGGGCGGACGCGCCATGGACCAGGCTGACATTCTGAATGCTCTACGAGAAGTGAGACTTTTGCGAGAACCAAGTGATGACTGTGAATCTACAACAATGGCCAGACTGCGGGAGCAGCAAATTAAAAGAGGGGTGGCCAAACAAGAACACTACGCAGGAAGCCAAAGAAGATTGATAAACCAACACAGAACTGGCGTCGTTAGCCGCTACACGCTGCGGGATTTGCTGAGGAGGGGATCCGAGCACTTATGGACTGAATGGTTCGATGTGCAACGAGGATGATCTGTCGACTAACTAACTAACTAACTATTATTATTATTATTATTATTATTATTATTATTATTATTATTATTATTATTATCATTAATTTTATATTATATTTTTTATGTATTTTTTATTTTGTTATTATATCCAGTCTGACGTGGAGAAAGCCTTAGGTTCGTACCGGAATACGATCAGCGTTGCCAGTAGTGGGTTGTGCTCAAACTTTAAGTGTCTTCTTTGTTGATCGTGATTTGTGGCTGCATGCATGTCGTGGACATTATGTGTTTGTCTTTTAAGTTCAGAACAAGATTTTTATTTCTATTGTTTCTCGCGACAGACAGAATCGACTCCTCTAAACCATTAGCACTATTTGACTTGAGAGCCATGTCATCTGGTGCGACATGCCAATTAAAAACAGATAAATAGTAAATAGACACGTAATATTTTCGACCTTGCTCTAGATAATTTTATCGTCGTTGTTTGTAAGGGCGCATTTTTAAGTTCTTTTGCACTATGAAGTAAGTCATAAACTAATTTAGTATGTGAACTAATTGCTAGCCAAAGAATTAAGAAAAGATATGCGATTTATAGTTTATCACTGGATTTGAAGATTTAAAGAAAATAATTGTCAACAGCGTTATTGTGTTGTTAAAACACCGATCTTCTCTTCGTTTGTTAAACTAGTAAAGGGCGGAGTAGATAGTGGGCTTCTTCATCCGCTTCTAGTTGAAGCAGACAAGGTGGATCAGACCAGGCCTCTAGAACATGAGACAAAACTACTAAAAAACGAGGAATGATGACAGTGATAGACACACTTACTAGAAAACGAAACACGGGCTGAGTAATATAAATGTTTTGGAAGATGTGAAGAATACAAATACAACATATCACAACCATCAGAAAAAGGTAGCTGTCGCTGTTTGGTTATTTTATAAGAAGTAACAAAAATGTGAACATGTGACAACTGACAGATTTTCAGAAAATGTGATACAGGAAGACACCGAGAGAAGATTCCTGTCAACCTTTTGTCATGCCACCGACAGGTGTCAACACGCGAACTAATTAATATACGTTGTTAGAGATCGCAAGATGTGGAGAAGCCTGATCGCCCATGTCAGTCAGCAAAGCATTTAATAATGGTGATGTCGTATTCTTATTGTTAGTGCCGTAAAAGGAATTGAATTGGAGAGATAGTCACTCACAATACAAAGCTATGACCAAGTATTTATATTTGTACAAGAATGACAACTTTCCAACTATAACAGACAATTAAAATTAATGTACTCTTAAGAAGCTGAAACAAACATCATTAAAATTCACGACTTTCAATCAAACTTTTATTTAAAAACACAAAAAAGGAAAGTAATTAAGAACATGTGGGACGTTTAACTGAATGTTGAACACAAGCACAACACTTTGTCCCATACAACATACGGACTGTCAGCTGACCTCTAAGTAAAATAGTAATGTTTCAGAAGCTTCTGGCCTAGTTCACTAATGGCATATGCACTAACTTCAGAGCAGACGCAACAGCTCTTCTTGCAGCTGAACAGACTCTAAATAGTCGAGAGAAATAAAAGCAAATCACCGTTGTCTTCACAAACTCAAAGGCAGCTCCCGCCCCCCCCCCCCCCTCCTCCCCATGACTTCTTATGCTCAAAAGCGTGAAGTGCGAGGTCAATATGACAGTGGCTAGTGCGTAAAGTGGGAGCTCCGATAGGATAGTGTTTAGTGCGTAAAGTGGGAGCTCCAATAGGATAGTGGTTAATGCGTAAAATAAGAGACCCAATACGACAGTGGCTAGTATGAAAATGTTAGAGACTCAATATGACAGTGCTCAGTACGTAAAGTGAGAACATCATCCATAAAATAAAAAACAACGTTAGAAATTAATGCTGTCTACAAGAACAGACCTAATCATGCAGTAGATACCAACCCACTGTGGTATCTCTAATCTTCAGAATAAGAACAGAAAATTGTAAACTCAGAGTACACCTCCACCGAATGACACTTGCAGCGTTGGATACTTCAAACAAACCCCAAAGTATGTCATACAAGACTCTCTTGACCTCATGGAACTCAATAAGGAAATCTGGCCAACAGGAGCGACCCTTGGAGAAAATCTCATGGGAATCAGTAATGACATCAAGCGAATCAGCATGTTTGGGACCCATGGCGAAATAGACGCATAAAAAAAAAAACGCTTATCGCAACAACAAAAAAATGAAGTAGAACGACTGACACAATTTTAGTATGTCATTTTATATTATTGTTGAAGGGACCTTGAAACTTCAAAATAACAGAAACATAATTTTAAATAATGCTGGCACGGGCATTTGCTAAAGATAAGGTGTATTGTATTCTCACAAATTAAGCTATAAAGCGAAAGATAAGCACAAACAAGGAAACAGAACAATCTATGCAAGTAAACATGAGGTAATTTATATATAGCATAACTTTAAACTATATGATAGATGTAAGCGTTCAATGGCTAAATTATTTATGAACATTTACAAAATTGGTTTGCATTTTAGCATGCGATATTTCATTAAAATAAAGTTAGATGCATCTCATTCACATGACGTCGCAGTCAATCCCAGCATTTTTGGCTGTCTGTGATCTCTTGGCAACTTTACGTTCATTAGTTTGAAATTATTTTCTGAACTACCGGTACTCATACCATTTTATGAAAAATCCTAACGCAAGGAAGTCTGCTGCAAATCAGCAGCAGCTGTGTTTCGAACGTGGTATGCGGGATTACGAACTGCGTCCGTAACTCCTTCGCCAAGGATCTTTCGCTACTTAGACAATATATGAGAGCGTTATTATAGTGCTTTTGCTAGCATGAGCCAGGGTATCATGGCGGTTAGTGCACAAAGTGACAGCGCTTAGTGCGTAAAGTGGTAGGCCAATATGACAGTGCTTGGTGTTAAAAATAGGAGACCCAATATGACAGCGGTTAGTGAGTAAAGTGAGGGACCAATATGGCAATGGTTAGTGAGTAAAGTGGGAGACCCAATATGACAGCGGTTAGTGAGTAAAGTGTGAGACCAATATGGCAGTGGTTAGTGCGTAAAGTGGGAGACCCAATATGACAACGTTTAGTGAGTAAAGTGTGAGACCAATATGGCAGTGGTTAGTGCGTAAAGTGGGAGCTCCAATAGGATAGTGGTTAGTGCGTAAAGTGGGAGCTCCAATAGGATAGTGGTTAGTGCGTAAAATAAGAGACCCAATACGACAGTGGCTAGTATGAAAATGTTAGAGACTCAATATGACAGTGCTCAGTACGAAAAGTGAGAACATCATCCATAAAATAAAAAACAACGTTAGAAAATAATGCTGTCTACAAGAACAGACCTAATCATGCAGTAGATACCAACCCACTGTGGTATCTCTAATCTTCAGAATAAGAACAGAAAATTGTAAACTCAGAGTACACCTCCACCGAATGACACTTGCAGCGTTGGATACTTCAAACAAACCCCAAAGTATGTCATACAAGACTCTCTTGACCTCATGGAACTCAATAAGGAAATCTGGCCAACAGGAGCGACCCTTGGAGAAAATCTCATGGGAATCAGTGATGACATCAAGCGAATCAGCATGTTTGTGACCCATGGCGAAATAGACGCATTAAAAAAAAAAACGCTTATCGCAAAAAAAAAAAAAAAATGAAGTAGAACGACTGACACAATTTTAGTATGTCATTTTATATTATTGTTGAAGGGACCTTGAAACTTCAAAATAACAGAAACATAATTTTAAAAATTGCTGGCACGGGCATTTGCTAAAGATAAGGTGTATTGTATTCTCACAAATTAAGCTATAAAGCGAAAGATAAGCACAAACAAGGAAACAGAACAATCTATGCAAGTAAACATGAGGTAATTTATATATAGCATAACTTTAAACTATATGATAGATGTAAGCGTTCAATGGCTAAATTATTTATGAACATTTACAAAATTGGTGTGCATTTTAGCATGCGATATTTCATTAAAATAAAGTTAGATGCATCTCATTCACAAGACGTCGCAGTCAATCCCAGCATTTTTGGCTCTCTGTGATCTCTTGGCAAGTTTACGTTCATTAGTTTGAAATTACTTTCTGAACTACCGGTACTCATACCATTTTATGAAAAATCCTAACTCAAGGAAGTCTGCTGCAAATCAGCAGCAGCTTTGTTTCGAACGCGGTATGCGGGATTACGAACTGCGTCCGTAACTCCTTCGCTAAGGATCTTTCGCTACTTAGACAATATATGAGAGCGTTATTATAGTGCTTTTGCTAGCATGAGCCAGGGTATCATGGCGGTTAGTGCACAAAGTGACAGCGCTTAGTGCATAAAGTGGTAGGCCAATATGACAGTGCTTGGTGTTAAAAATAGGAGACCCAATATGACAGCGGTTAGTGAGTAAAGTGAGAGACCAATACGGCAATGGTTAGTGAGTAAAGTGGGAGACCCAATATGACAGCGGTTAGTGAGTAAAGTGTGAGACCAATATGGCAGTGGTTAGTGCGTAAAGTGGGAGACCCAATATGACAGCGTTTAGTGAGTAAAGTGTGAGACCAATATGGCAGTGGTTAGTGCGTAAAGTGGGAGATGAATATGACAGAGGTTAGTGCGTAAGTGGGGGATCCAATATGACAGAGGTTAGTGCGTAAGTGGGGGATCCAATATGACAGCGCTTAGTGCGTAAAGTGGTAGGCCAATATGACAGTGCTTGGTGTTAAAAATAGGAGACCCAATATGAAAGCGGTTAGTGAGTAAAGTGTGAGACCAATATGGCAGTGGTTAGTGCATAAAGTGGGAGACCCAATATGACAGCGGTTAGTGAGTAAAGTGTGAGGACCAATATGGCAGTGGTTAGTGCGTAAAGTGGGAGACCCAATATGACAGCGGTTAGTGAGTAAAGTGTGAGACAATATGGCAGTGGTTAGTGCGTAAAGTAGGAGATGAATATGACAGAGGTTAGTGCGTAAGTGGGGGATCCAATATGACAGAGGTTAGTGCGTAAGTGGGGGATCCAATATGACAGCGCTTAGTGCGTAAAGTGGTAGGCCAATATGACAGTGCTTGGTGTTAAAAATAGGAGACCCAATATGACAGCGGTTAGTGCGTAAGTGGGGATCCAATATGACAGAGGTTAGTGCGTAAGTGGGGGATCCAATATGACAAAGGTTAGTGCGTAAGTGGGGTATCCAATATGACAGAGGTTAGTGCGTAAGTAGGGGATCCAATATGACAAAGGTTAGTGCGTAAGTGGGGTATCCAATATGACAGAGGTTAGTGCGTAAGTGGGGGATCCAATATGACAGTGGTTAGTGATAAAATGGGAGACCCAATATGACAGTGGTTAGTGCATAAAATGGGAGACCCAAAATGACAGTGGTTAGTGCGTAAGTGGGGGATCCAATATGACAGAGGTTAATGCGTAAAGTTGGAGATGAATATGACAGAGGTTAGTGCGTAAGTGGGGGATCCAATATGACAGAGGTTAGTGCGCAAAATGGGAGACCCAATATGACAGTGGTTAGTTCGTAAAGTGGGAGGTTGATATGACAGCGGTTAGTACGTAAAGTGGGAGCTCCAATATGACAGTGTTTAGTGCGTAAAGTGGGAGATCGATATTATAGTGGTTAGTGCGTAAAGTAGGGGACTCGGTACGATAGTCGTTAGTGCGAAAAGTGAGAGACTTAATGTGATAGTGTTCAGTATGTAAGGTTAGTGACTCAGTATGACAGTGGTCTATACGTAAAGTCAGAGACTACATGATGACAGTTTTCAGTACGTAAAGTGAGAGACCCAGTGTGACAGTGGATAGTTGGCAAAGTGAAGGAACCAATGTGACAGTGGTAAGTTGGTAAAGCGGGGGAACCAATATGATAGTGGTTAGTTGGTAAAATGTGGGAACCAATGTGACAGTGGTAAGTTGGTGAAGTCAGGGATACAATGTGACAGTGGATAATTGGTAAGTGAGGGAACCAATGTGGCAGTGGTAAGTTGGTAAAGTGAGGGAACCATTTAATATTGGTTAGTTAGTAAAGCAGAGGGTACCAGTGTGATAGTGGTTTGTTAGTAAAGTGAGGGAACGATTGTGACAGTGATTAGTTGATAAGTGAAGGAACCAATGTGACAGTGGTAAGGTGGTAAAGTGAGGGAATCATTGTGACAGTGGTAAATTGGTAAAGTGAGGGAATCATTGTGACAGTGGTAAGGTGGTAAAGTGAGGGAATCATTGTGACAGTGGTAAGTTAGTAAAGTGAGGGAATCATTGTGACAGTGGATAAGGTGGTAAAGTGAGGGAATCATTGTGACAGGAGGTGGTAGGAATCATGTGACAGTGTAAGTGGTTAAAGTGAGGGAATCATTGTGACTAGTGGTAAGTTGGCAAAGTGAGGGAATCATTGTGACAGTAGTAAGTTGTTAAAGTGAGGGAATCATTGTGACAGTGGTAAGTTGGTAAAGTGAGGGAATCATTGTGACAGTGGTAAGGTGGTAAAGTGAGGGAATCATTGTGACAGTGGTAAGGTGGTAAAGTGAGGGAACCAGTGTAACAGTTGTAAGTTGGTGTCGTGTATCCGTTTAAAGTGTCGTCCCTGGAGTGAGGGGAATCAACAACCCACATTATAATTTTAACCCTTATTATCCTGGAGAATCCACTATTTTCCGTCCACCACACTCCCTCAGTTTATGGACATCTCCTTCTCTCTCTATATCACTACTGGATCATGCCCCCTCTCATTCTTCCCCAACGCAACATACTCACAACTCTAGCTTCTAAAAATTAATAACAATTATTTATTAAAAGAAAAGTGCAATGTATGTGCGAAGTGTAATGCGAAGAATGTGTGTCGTATACTATAATGTGCGTAGAATCAGACCAGCAGATCAGTAGCCAAGTCAGATCATCCTAGCAAGGTCACACCACAGCAGACTATCTCAGCACACAAAGACCTCACCGAGCGATGTGTCTCTCCTGCCAGACGCTGACTTTCTTCGGTAGCTACTTGGTAATCCATATACATGATCATCCGAAATAGATTCAGTCTATAGTTTCACACTGATCATGGATCGGTTGCACACTGCATACTATAGGTCCCTATAGTTCTTAAATGTACCAATCTCTGTACTGGGAAAATAGACATCACTGTTACTGGTAACACACTTGATTCTATCTCTTGTCTAGATTGTCACAGACACAATGTCTCTTGTAATATTCCATTGGAAACTACAACTCCACGTGAATGCTACGTTTTAGTGTTCCTTTTTAAATCTTTAGTGTTCATTTGATATGTGGTGTAAAAACGAATTTCACCCATCCTAGGTGAACCTTATCACACAGGAATCGTTTATATGGTTTTGCTGAACTTAGCCATGTTCTGTTGGACCCTCCTGATCATGGGCCCAGCATAAACACTATTGTATAAAGGTTCTTCTCTGAAGTTATTCCTCTTAGTAAAACATTTACTGTTCATCTTGTGTTCTTCCTAACCGGAATAGAACTTCATCACAACCTCGTAACTGGCGGGGAACCTGTTAGAGAAATAACACACCTGGTGAGAGCACTAGTCACTGATCCTACTAGCTGAGTGTAGGCCTACGGCCTCGCTCAGATATTTATCAGCGAACTAAACTCTGTCATGGAGCAGAGGAGCTCATCACCTTGGTCCGAATCAGGATAAGACAAGGAAATACCATTATACAGAGTGCAGAACCCCAGTAGGCACCCCACAGGAAGATCCTACCCTTGGACATTTCCCCCATCTCCAAACCCATCCTCAATCTCTCCAAATATCACCCCACTACACTATTCTCACTAGCAGAGCTAATTCTCACTTCACTACCCTATTCTCAACTAGCAGAGCCAATTACCATATCGCCCTAGCTAGTTTTTACCATGCAGCTGTCTACAGTCGCCGACACTCTTTTACTACTTAACCACAGCTCAACACACTACGTTAAAGTCCTAAACTCTAACTATCACCAGTCTATCCCACATTAATTATACCCAAATTACAATCTATGGAGTACCTTATGTAACACTGCTCCACTCCTGAATCACATCTAAATTTTGCCATGACAGGCACGTGTATATTAAATTTAATTAATCCCGCACACGGTAGATGTCCTCCAAATTCATACAGAGCTAACGAAAAAACCACCCGTCTTAGGCCAACTCTCTTGTTTACAATCGCTGTAACAAGTTTGGTTTTTCCAACAGTCTTGGATCGTTCTAGTGACTTCTTTTGATGTCAACACCAGATGGTCCCAAGGGCACACATTCGGTTTCCAACCTCACAAGAATATTTCTCTCCCCCTTGTTCAACCAACTCAAAACAAGCCAGCGCGTTTCCTGCATTCTCCCGATCTCACGACAACAACATGCCGACATTTCGTTCGATGTAGGAGAATTCTCAAGGACTCCAGACTGTTTTGTTCTCACCGCCTCCAGTAATAAACAACTTGCAGCTGTGAATCAGACTGTCTTTGTTATCTGTATCATCTGATTGTTAACTTACAGTGATTCTGCGACAGGTGGTAAAGTTAGGGAACCAGTGTCATACTGGTAAGTTGGTAAAGTAGAGGGAACCAATGTGAAAGTGGTTAGTTGGTAAAGTCAAGGAACAAATGTTACAGTGGTAAGGTGGTAAAGTGAGGGAACCAATGTGACAGTGGCTAAGGTGGTAAAGTGAGGGAACCATTGTGACAGTGGTAAGTTGATAAAGTGAGGTAACCAGTGTGATAGTGGTAAGTTGGTAAAGTGAGGTAACCAGTGTGATAGTGGTAAGTTGGTAAAGTGAGGGAACCAACGTAGCAGTGGTCTCTGTGTAAATTGAAGGCAAGGCCACATTTTCATAGTAGTTAGTGGTCTCAGCGTGAGCTACTGTATCACAGACACTGATGAGTGCGCTGAATCTCTACCCGGCATCATTGTGTTCCACCACTCTATTCATTACTCATTACATTACTCATTACAAAGGAATGATCAGGCAGACATATTAATCTGGTCTGTACCCTTGGGTAGTGTACTAATGCATGATAAGTCAGATGCAAAGCACAACTTGAATTTAGAAAAACAAAGGATGCACAGGTGCCATTTTTGCTCTTAGACAACTTATAAAAAAAATCAATCGAATTCAATGAAACACTCTACTTAGCCTTTGTCGATCAAGAAAAGGCATTTGATAGAGTAGATAGAAACAAGCTGTGGGAAATCCTTAAACAATATGGAGTGAGTACACATCTAACAAACCTATGTAGAAGCTTATACAATAACAGTGAATGCATAATGAGAGCAACTGGAGGACACTCAGAACCCTTCACTATAAGATCTGGAGTACGATAAGGTTGTGTCCTGTCTCCTTTCTTGTTCATAACATATATAGACAACATATGTAAAGAAACCAGCCAAACAACGACCACAAGAACATCGCATGACGAGAACACAGAAGAAGAACCATCTGCAAATCTAACCATTAGCGAACTCCTGTTTGCGGACGACCAAGCCCTAATAGCAAAATCAGAAGCTGAATGACATGACTACGTGAATAGTCTAAATGAAATGTGTAGGGAACATAACATAAAAATTAGCACAAGTAAAACAGAGCCGACTCCATGGCTAAAGGCTTGCGAACGCGGTTCGTGAGCCGGGTACCAGGCGTTCGAAACTCAGCTGCAACCGATTTGTGCAAGAGACCGTGTCGCGTTGTGTTAAAACGTGCTGGTATGGGAGCCGAGCGTTCAGAAAGCAATGGCAAACTATTGAACGTAACACTTGCCTAGTACATCAACAGCAGCTGAAAAATGCTGGTGTTTACTGCAACGTCCCGTAAGGGATACGCAACAAAATGTATTATTAAAACAGAGGTAATGACTGTACCAAAAGAAGAAAAAGCAACAACGAGTCACCTAAACGAACATCCCTTGAAACAAGTACAGAGTTTCAAGTACCTAGGAAGTATAATATCATCAAATGGCAAATCAGAAGACGAGATCGAAAATAGATACAATAAGGCAAACCAATTCATTGGACAAATGACACCAATACTAAAGAACAAGCATGTATCAATAACTACTAAGAAAGCACTTTACAACACAATTTCTTACCAACTCTATGTTACTAATGCCAAACCTGGACAATGACAGAAAAAAAGAAAAGAAAAATCACAACAACAATGAGATTCATGAGAAGAATACTCTATGTATCAAGAATAGATAAGATCAGAAATGAAGAAATCAGGACTGAAGTGGGGGTTGTAGCTGCACTAGATTTTATTAGAAGACAGCAAGCCAAATGGTTTGGCCATGCAAGTAGGTTCCAACTAACAGTACACCACAACATGCAATGATGTACAGACCAGAGGGAAGCAAAGGAAGAGGCCAACCACGTAAACGATGGACGCAGGGAATATCGATACATGAAGCCCATAAGCAGACACTCTCCCGCTGCTTATACTTCACCTCGACACTGCAAGGCACAAGAGGAACATGATGAGATGAGATGAGATAAAGACAGATGTGACCAGATATATCTTCATAGCCTAGAAAGATTGGAGTGGCAGAGTATCTGGCCGACAATCAGCATCCGAAGAAATGCCAGACGGACACATTGTTTTTTGGCGCTCGCTCGCATTGAACTCAAGAGTAGTCCATACAACCTATGTATAGTAGTGATGGACTGAATTTTGCGTGTGGTTTAGCTTTCCTTATTAACAGTATCTCTCGCCAACAGGTGAAACCACTCCGACTTCAGAGGTATCAAGACGGACACATAATCAGACGGCTATTGGTACCATTATTATTGAGACTAGTCGCTGTTACTGAAGATTAGGATGGAATGCGTATGGCAAAGTCCTGAGTGCTGTGATGTTGATACAACTCATCTGCTACTGTTTCTCCTCCTCCCCCTTCTCCTCCTCCTCATCCTATCCTCCTCCTCTTCTCCTCCCCCACTCTCTTCTTCTCCTCCTCTTCCTTCTCCTCTTCTTCCTCCAATCCCCTCCTCCACCCTCCCCCTCCTCTATCCCCCCTCCTCCTCCTTCTCCTCCTCCTTCTTCTTCTTACTTCAAATTGTCCTATTTGTGCTACAGCGATCGATGTTTCCATAAGTATGCTACTCAACTAAAACTTGTCCACCCTAAACAGACCACCCTTAAAGAGATGTCTGCTGGCAGCTCTGTTGTGCGCAACAGTTGCAAGCCTTGAAAGTAAGTCTAAACTTAGAGAATTACAATGATGTTATAAGACAAAATAGTACATATACTAAATAATAGACTACAGCTCAAGCATGACAGATGACTGTGAATCTACAACAATGGCCAGACTGCGGGAGCAGCAAATTAAAGAGGGGTGGCCAAACAAGAACACTACGCAGGAAGCCAAAGAAGATTGATAAACCAACACAGAACTGGCGTCGTTAGCCGCCACACGCTGCGGGATTTGCTGAGGAGGGGATCCGAGCACTTATGGACTGAATGGTTCGATGTGCAACGAGGATGATCTGTCGACTAACTAACTAACTAACTAGAATGTTCCGTTGTTGAGACTCTTAACTAACAACTATAATCTCAAACTTATGATTAAATATTGGTTAACTATATTTAAGTATTTATAAAGGCTGAGTAGGAATGTGTGTTATGTATAATAATTACGCGATACCTACCTACCTATCCAGCCATCTAGTTACCGCTTACTTACTTACCTGTTTGCATGCCTGGCTATATGTCTGCCTGCCTACGTATTGAACTATCCACCTACTTATCTGAATATCTACATTCCTTTTGCCTACCTCAAAGGTACCAATCAACGTATCTATTTACATACCTTTCTAATTAGCTCCCCATCTCATACCTTCCTCCTTACTTACCCAGCTACATTCGTGCCTAAATATCGACCTAAATGCTATTCTATATCCCTACATATTTGCCTAATTAGCTACCTACCTATTAGTCAGCTTGCCTATCCGTCTACCTACCTACCTGCCTAACTAACTACCTACCTACCTACTTACCTATTAGCCAATATATCTACATATCATCCTATTTACCCGTCTCACTATCTACCTACCAACCTACCTATTTATATATGGACAACAATTCATACTTACCTAAACTGTCATCCTACCTACCTATCTATGATTTTATCAACCTACTGGTCTATGCAGCTACCAATCTATACATCCCTTTTCATCCTATTCATAAATACTGGAGACTAGGTTTTTAGGCTAGCATCTTTCATCATAAATTGAAAATCAGTTCTTTCTATAGCACAGGATCAAACTGCCCAGTATTATTAACAATTGTCGGCTCCCGTATCGTGAGGTTGTGTCAATCCCAGAATTGTGCTAGCGAGAACACAATTCCACAATTACTAAAGAGTGGCTCTGTTGCTGAGTCAATGCACGAACCACTGACTTACATGGGCTTGTGGTTATTTAACCTTCACGTGATTACCTTGTTAACTGCTTGGCCAGCCTGACTCATAAACTGTCCATAAGTAAAATAATGTACCCTTATGCACGCGTTGATATGAATTGTGTATGTGGTGCAAGCCGCATATTGTATGGATACAAACGGCACTGGCTGGCTGTTGTAGTCAGTGTAATTCTGGTCATAATTACATCCTACAATATTTCCTGCCTCCCATTTTAGTCTGAGTGACATGGGAGTTCCGGTCTATTTAAAAGAAAAGCCCAGCCTCTACGGGGATTCGATCTCTTGAAACCCGGGTCGGTATTCAAACGCACTAGCCACTGCACCACCTAGGCTCTCGATCTGATCATGAACCTTATAAACTGACATCGACCTTTTTGTTTTGCTACCTACTCTATAAATGTTTGTATCCCTGTATGTGCCTACTCTATGTTAACTGAACTTACATGTGGGTCAATTTATAATAATGCTGACATGTTTTAATGTTATCTTTTTCAGATGCGTCCCCTTCGAAGAGAGCGGGTAAATATGAATATCAACTGATTAGCTAGACTATGTGACAGTTTCATTATACATATATAGAAGTAATACTGATTACTTTCCTGTGCTCACTTTTTCTGGCTGCACTAAGCATGTGTTTATTTTATATTAATGGTTAATCCAGCCCACAGTGAACACATGTCTTCAATGGCAGTTCTTTGCATTCAGGTGCAGAGTGTGTGTTGTGTTGTCACCCTTTATTTTTGCTGCCAAAGAATATGCTTTCTATGACTTTCCTTAATAGATTTGAATGCTATTTGAGGCATTGAAATATAGGCAACTGATCACAAACATCAAACTTATGAAGGTAGGTCAGCATGACGGAATGGATAAGAGCTGTGTTCTTAAACATCCGATTTAGCTCCAGTCATAAGGATAAGCTATTATCTAGAATTCATATTTGAGAACTCATGACTGATACAAATGTGCTTAATTTGGCTCATCACACGTATCGTGTAGAATCACTTACTGTTCATACATCACACATATCGTGTAGAATCACTTACTGTTCATACATCACACATGTCGTGTAGAATCACTTACTGTTCATACATCACACAGATCGTGTAGAATCACTTACTGTTCATACATCACACATATCGTGTAGAATCACTTACTGTTCATACATCGCACTGATTATGAACACACCTAAGTATATTTTCCCCATGTGTGGTCGTGTGTGCTGCTTATTGGAGCAAGGCCAAAACTGTACAGCCTGACAGGGGTTTATGCACTAGTTTATGCTACAGCATGCCAAATAAGAGATCACTAGGACTTGCATGATCTGGTCTTTGTCTATCTCCAATGCTCATAACAATTTCCCTTGACTCCAGAATAAAAACTCTTTAATGACCACTGACCTCTGGATGACCACAAGAGAAGATGCATTTATATAGAATAACAAATAGTTAAGACTTCAGACATTCATCATCATCATCATCATCATCATCATCATCATCATCATCATCATCATCATCATCATCATCATCATCATCATCATCATCATCATCATCATCATCATCATCATCATCATCATCATCATCATCATCATCATCATCGTCGTCGTCGTCGTCGTCATCATCATCATCATCATCGTCACGTAGGAGGTATTTTGCGGAACATCGCAACCATTACGGTCCGTTGAAAAACTTCTCTATTCTGGCAAAACATCGAGACATCTATATCTAAGTCAGTAGTTCGTGGCATATCCTTCCATGATGGATCTTCTAACTCCTATATTAAAAGTCAGATGCAAAGATAGTCTGCATACATAGTTTCAGACAGTCACCTGAAAGCAGCATTGACTTCCTCAATCCCCACTGAGAATAACAGCATGAACTAGTAGCACCTCGTTATGACGTCCGAACCGGTGCTACAGAGTGCGTTTGGGCTGAGAATCTCCTAGTGTGTCCCTAAGAAGGAGAATATAGCACTAACAGGTAGTTTCAGTTAACGACAAAGATGCTCTTAAATCCAACTAAACTATTCACATCATTATCAACACTAACCGGAGTCAATACAATATTGACGGATATATAAATAAACACATATTGTATTTCAGACAGCATGACAGCAACCCTGCAAGTGAACAATCCACAGACGGATTCATTCGAAGGTGCGTTCGACTATCATCTGACAGAAGACTACGTTGGATGGAAAGGCACGGCTACTTTCAACGTCCAAGTCAACAGTGTCAATGTACGTCTATAATATCATTATATCTATCCACCTTTGGAACACTTGTCTTTACTGATATACCCATCTCTAGAATATACATCTCTAGTGATATATACTTGTTTGTAACACATATTATTTGTGACCTACCCGTTTTAAAAACATTTAATAGACATCTTTACTGATTTAACCATCTTTATAAAACTTATCTATAGCGATTTACCCATTTTAAAAACAAACATTGAATAGATATCTTTACCGATATACCCATCTTTAGAACACATATTTTTAATGATTTATATATCTTTAGAACATTGGATGCATATCTTTAGTGATTTATTCATGTTTTACCATAATCATATAGAGCCTTGCCAGCTGGCGTAGGCATTCATGCCCCTCTACCCGGACTTGGACTTTGGTGTTCTGGATCAAATTTTACTGATGATATTCCTCCATGCCACGGTCTTAGTCCATCCATCTCATGTTTTAGTGATATACCTATCTTTAGAACATTGGAACATATCTTAAACTTATCGTTAGAGCAAATATCTTTAGTGCTTTAAAAACATTAGAAGACATATCTTAGGCGATTTTATATCAAATAACCAGCATGTGTACGTTAATTTTCCATCATCATCATCATCATCATCATCATCATCATCATCATCATCATCATCATCATCATCATCATCATCATCATCATCATCATCATCATCATCATCATGTGCCATGCCGGTAAGCGTGGGCAGTCGTGTCTCGCCTTCTCACTCGATCACCAGAGTCGTGGATCAGCTCAGTGTTCCTGTCTCGACCATACCACGTGGCCAAGTCATCCAGGTATTTACCTCTCTGCCTTCCTCTTGTTCTCTTCCCCTCGATCTTGCCAGTTGTCACCAAGTTCTCCAATTTATTTCTTCTCATATCATAACCAAAAATGTTGACTTCTACGTCTAATTTCTCTAATCAGTTTACGATTTTCATTTGTTTCTTGTATAATTTTCCTTACATGTTATTTACTTATTCACAAACAACCGTGAGATCAATTTCACATAAATACATCACGTTTGGCTGCTTTGATGTGTACAAAATTTGTGAAAGCTATGTCACAAAGCTACATATAAAGAATAATACACACACATACACACACAATCATGCACACACACACACACACACACATACACACACATTCATACACACACATTCATACACACATACACACACATTCACACACACACATTCATACACACACATACACACATTCATACACACACATACACACACATTCATACACACATACACACACATTCATACACACACATACACACACATTCATACACACACACATACACACACATTCATACACACACATACACACACATTCATGCACACACACACACATACACACACATTCACACACACACACATACACACACATTCACACACACACACATACACACACATTCACACACACACACACATTCACACACACACACATACACACACACACATTCACACACACACACACACACACACATCAACTCCATCATATTTTGGCTGTTTGTGATCCCTAGGTGCGTTTACGTTCAGCAGTTTGCCATTGCTTTCTGAATGACAAGCACTCATACAATTGTATGGAAACCAATACAAGGCGGTCCTTTTTTTTGAAATCACCGGCAGCTGTGTTTAGAAAGGGGTATTGTCTAGGCCACATTCAAACGCCTACTAACAAAAGGAGTTTTTATAGCATGTGTGATTCTTACACACAAACACACACACACACACACACAAGCACGCACCCACACCACACAGATATATATATATATATATATATATATATATATATATATATATATGTATATATATATATATATATATATATATATATATATATATATATATATATATATATATATATATATATATATATATATATGCAAACTACTGAGCGTAATCTTGCCAAGAAATCAACAATCAGCTGAAAGATGCTGATGTTGACAGCGATGTCCTGTAAAGGATATGCGAAATATATATATATATATCTCACGATGTTCTTAATAATAATCGAGTGAGATGGTCGTTGTCTAGGTTACAATGCTCCTTATATGTCACTACGGAGTGTAAGTTGAGCTAGCCACCTGTCTCACAATATAAGTCACCCCCGCAATACACATCCACCAGTCAATGAACAAGATTGAGTTGGCGCACATAATCTTTAATGCAGAAGGAACACGGAAACACGTAACATCTTTCTATATCCAGAAAACAATATAATCCACAGAATATATATATCCTCCTCACAACTTAACCAGCACACATCACTGACTTCTCAAGGCCTTCTTAATCTCCAATTTACAAGACAGTTATCCAGCTACTATCCACGGCTGGACCTCACACAATACAACCCACACACTGGGTCTAGGCCTGCACTAACTATCCAACCCACTCTGGGTTCAGGTCTCCATTCAAAACTGGGAGAACAACACAGGACGGAGATCTCTATCTAACTCCGCTCCTCTCCTTAGACCACCGACCACCTCGGAGTCTAAACATCAACTGTCTAAAACGATCCGACCCTCAGTCGGTCTCCGCCTCAACTCCCCTTCAAGTCTCCTGACTTCACACAAAACTAAACTGTCTCTCACCCCATCCACCCTGGGGGTCTGCACTCACCCTCACCATTATTTCTCAGGGCTGGTTGTTTTTCTCATAGCCCCGCTACAGGTCACTCACCTCACTGTCAATGACCCAGGCATATGTCTATATATATATATATATATATATATATGTGTGTGTGTGTGTGTGTGTGTGTGTGTATGTGTGTGTGTGTGTGTGTGTGTGTGTGTGTGTGTGTGTGTGTGTAACAAAATCTACAAATACCCCCTAAAACAAAAGAAGAAAAAGCGTTATTGTCTATGAACCACCACACCTCATCTGAAACCTGGAAAATTAAAGAGGGAAACATGTTAACTTCAGAAGCGCACAATTTATGAAAACCAAAAATTGCGCTATGCGAAATTATTACATACATTACCATCTTTTACAATTGGGATATGTCTCCTAGCATGCGATTTTCTGAAATGACCGATCTCATAATAACTGATTTGTTTAATGTTTCGTCATGTTATTAACTGTAATACTTTCATTAACCATCATTCAGATGTATGAGGGTGACTCAGTTTCACACACAACAGACGGGAAAACCTGGGTGTTTGTCAATAAGAATTACAAGTCTGTATACCCGTCTGGAACTTCAGTCGACTTCAGGTAATCTATAAATCAGGAATGGCAGGACTACATTGTCTCCAGCCCGTGTAGCTGTGGAGTCTATCCAGTCTAACAAAATACAATAGAAGATATCTAGTCTAATAGTAGCAATAAAAGATATTAAGCCTAACAGTAGCAAGAGGCGATATTTAGTCTAATAGTAGCAAGAGGCGATATTTAGTCTAATAGTAGCAAGAGGAGATATTTAGTCTAATAGTAGCAAAAGGAGATATTTAGTCTAATAGTAGCAGGATGAGATATTTAGTCTATTAGTAGCAGGAGGAGATATTTAGTCTAATAGTAGCAAAAGGAGATATTTAGTCTAATAGTAGCAAGAGGAGATATTTAGTCTAATAGTAGCAAGAGGAGATATTTAGTCTAATAGTAGCAAAAGGAGATATTTAGTCTAATAGTAGCAAGAGGAGATATTTAGTCTAATAGTAGCAAGAGGAGATATTTAGTCTAATAGTAGCAAGAGGAAATATTTAGTCTAATAGTAGCAAGAGGAGATATTTAGTCTAATAGTAGCAAGAGGAGATATTTAGTCTAATAGTAGCAAAAGGAGATATTTAGTCTAATAGTAGCAAGAGGAGATATTTAGTCTAATAGTAGCAAGAGGAGATATTTAGTCTAATAGTAGCAAGAGGAGATATTTAGTCTAATAGTAGCAAAAGGAGATATTTAGTCTAATAGTAGCAAAAGGAGATATTTAGTCTAGTAGTAGCAAGAGGAGATATTTAGTCTAATAGTAGCAAGAGGAGATATTTAGTCTAATAGTGGCAATAACAGATATTTAGCCTAATAGTAGCAAGAGGAGATATTTAGTCTAATAGTAGTAAGAGAAGATATTTATTCTAATAGTAGGAACAGGAGATTTCTTCTTCTTTTACCCGTGAGACTTCTAGTGGACCCACTACCGCGCATGTGCAGCCCCTTTAGACCAGTTCATGCTTGGTCGGATGATGACTAATTTTACTACAATATGAAATAGCCAGTCCCAGACCAACCCTCTTTAGTTGAGTTTTGCTTGTGACATGCTCAGAAGGACACAAATAATGGTAACACTGCAACCTACCAAGCAGACCGTAAGAGGCGACTAAGGGGATTTCGCCTGTGTGTTAACGGGAATCTACGGGGAAGCAAAGAATAATAACACTGGAACCTACCACGCGAGTCGTAGGAAGCGACTATTTATGAAACCGCCCGTGTGTTACCGGGACCCTTAAGGGAAGCAATGGATACTAACACTGGAACTTACCACGCGAGTCGTAGCAAGCGACTATGGATGACACCCCCAGTGTGTTACCGGGACCTTGTAGGGAAGCAAAGAATGGTATCACACTGTGACCTATCATACATGTCGTAAGAGGCGACAAAGGAGGGTTGGGCTTGCAACTAGCTTCCTCATCCCTTAGAACAATTTTAGCCACAGAATTCAGCTAATCATAAATCTAAAAATACGCTCGGAGATCTACAGTCTAAGTATTCGTTACTTCTCATTTGGGACCCGATAAGACACGGGCGAAAAGAAGAGATTAAGGGACATACAATTAACTGGTGTAAGGCTGACCATTTGATTAGAGCCCATATGTTGTTTCTTCCGTGATTTACCGAAGTCTATATGGGAATCAAAGAATAGTAACAGCTAGCATGCTACCTCACCTCATTCTGCAGATAACTTTAGCAGCCAAATTCAACAATTCAACAAGTCTACAAAGGGCGTGGCGTGTGTTGGGTGGGACTCATGCGTCATTGGCATATGAAAGAAAGAAAAAAAGCAAGAAGAAGAAGAAGAAGAAGAAGAAGAAGAAGAAGAAGAAGAAGAAGAAGAAGAAGAAGAAGACGAAGAAGAAGAAGAATGTTTTGCCATGGAATATATAGGTCTAACACTATACCGCCTTTATGCCGTGGCCTACTACAATAATGAAACCTCGAACTGGTGCTGTTTTACAGTAACACAACCAACATCATCTAGACGACAACGATAACATAAATAACAACATGGACAACCCGTTATTATGGATTTCTCATTACAGTAATACATCAATCTACAACAACATCTTCAGCAACCTGTTATTATGTACTTTCAATTAAATTATTTCATCAATCTGTGATTTTTGCTTCTTCTGGTATTCCTTTTTATTATAATATATACATGTCCTAGGGTGTATTTTTATTGGTGACAATAAACAGGATCTGCAACATTTAGTAGATGCGGTTGTTGCACAGAGTGAACAACTAAGGTTATAATTGAATTGTAAGAAGACACATAGTATGGTCGTCACTGGGAACAAGGATATACCACAATGTAATATACAAGTAAATGGGCATATTCTTAAACAAGTGAATCGGTACAGTTATCTCGGAACAGTCATAACATCAGATGGAGATGCCTTGGAGAGATTAGAACAAGAATTGCCATTGCGAAGGTAGCCTTTTGCAAGATGAAAACCATACTGACCAATAAAAAGATATCAATTGAAACGAGAAAAAAGAGTATTGAAGTGCTTCATAGAACCTATACATTTGTATGGATGTGAAGCGTGGACAATGAGCAGACAAGCTGATGGCTGTGGAAATGTGGTTTCTGAGGAAAATGCAAAGAATACATTGGAGAGACATAAAAACCAATGAACAAGTCCTTCAAGAAACAAATGAAGATTGTAAACTGATTAAAGCCATTAGACGTAGACAGTCACACATTTTTGGGCATGTTATGAGGAGAAATGAAATGGAGAACTTGGTGACAACTGGCAAGATCGAAGGGAAGAGACCAAGGGGAAGACCGAGATGTAAATACCTAGATGGCTTGGCCACGTGACATGGTTGAGACAGAAACACGGAGCTGATTCACGACTCTGGTGATCGAGTGTGATCGCGAAACATGACTACCCACGCTTATCGGCATGGCACATGATGAATGGATGGAGGGTGTGTCATGATTAAACATCCGTGTTACTGGATTTATTAAAAGGTAGGGCTACTTATGAATGTAACTGTGGTACTAGTAAAATTATAGCTAAACATTTGCTGCAGGAGTGTCCAGCATATGCAGGACAGAGAAAACAAGATTATATTAACTGCTGCTTGCTTTGGAAATATTCATAATAAGGTCTGAAGATGAACGAAGAAAAAATGGTTCTAGATAAAAGGACAGAACCCTTCCTTCAGAAGTATCGCTAAACGATTACAGGTCTAGAACCTAACAAACATGATCTTTACAGGTTCTAGATAAAAGGACAAGGACCTTCATTAAGAAGTATCACTAAATGATTACATTTCCACAAATCTTCTCTTTTCCAGGTTTCAGGCAAAATATTCAGGCACTGATAAACCAAGTGGACAGATGGTGTTGGAGAATATGGGCCACGATACCTGGACTGTGCCTGAAGCTGCTGACAGTAAGTTGGCCCTACATTTACATTCAAGACAGGCTGGTCCAGTCTTTATGTGTGTGACAGTAGCCCCTTGACGGCCAGTTATCTTCAACAGTCTTGCTCAACTTACAGTAATAGTGCAGTAAACTGTATAGAAAATAGCCCTTTTAATACGCATATGGATAAATGTTGGTAGACCCACATTTTAAAGACCAATCGCCACTTGGTGGCTGATGTGGTCAGTATCACTGCGGCCGCTTTTACTTTCACAAGGCATTTCCTGCTGAAATTTAGCTGCAGGAACATTCAAATTGACTTAGAACAATTACGTTATGATGATTGGCTAGCCGAAGTTACTGCTTCCATAAGACACCTTCCTAGATGTTATAATTATATGCGTGTCAATTCTAATATGAACTTATATTTCTAGACACTTTTATTAGACATATCAGTCAACTAGCCAATTAACCTTAAAATTATTTAATCAATCAAGTGTTGCCACGACAATAAAGTTAGCTAATAATGGATCTCCAACACTTTCTGCTCACGCTCTGGTTGTACATTCTAACAGATTGCTGCCTATTCATCTCTTATGTTACCCTTCTATTTGTATCTATGCCTGTCTCTAGCTCGCCTGCCTATAGCTTGCCACTCCAGTGTAGATTTTATAATCACCATGTCTTTTAATGAGATTTATCTCATTTTTATGATTATGATTATTTTGTTTTTGTTTTGCCGTTTTGCACTCGCTCGCTCGCTCGCTTTGAACTTAAGCATAGTCAATACACACTACTACCAGTAGTGCTGGACTGAATTTTGCATGTGGATTAGCTTTCCCTGTTAACACTGTCCCTCACCATCAGGAGAACCCACTCCGAGTTCAGAGGTACTTGTAATTTACGTACCCATGTCAAGTTCGAGAGGTCAACAATTTAATCCAACTGTCCGGTGTAGGGGTTGAGCCCCTTGCCTCGGCATCAACACATCGGATGTTTAAGACCACGCGTTCTTTCCATAAGGCCATCTATATTTTTATACTATTTTCTGTAGTTATTACGTTTCTTATTAAAGTATAATGTATGAGTATCCAACCAGAGTAGTCGTTATAGACTGAAGGGGTGTTTGTTAGCTATTGTATAAGAGTCGTTCATTTGAAACCCGTTCCAATGGCTTTATTACAAAAGCATGAAAGAAACATTAACAGGTGTGGTAGAATTAAACAAAGCATTCATTTTGAATGAATGATGCACTCCATTGTTTAGGTAAGCTGCGAATGCCGTCCGCAAAAAAGGATTGTGGTTTCTCACTGAACCAAGTGTTTACCGCGTTCATTACGTCTGCATCTGTGTGAAATAATTGCCTCTTGAGAGCTTTTCTTAGAGGTACGAACAAATGAAAATCATATGGTGACAAATAAGGACTATAGGCTGGATGTTGCAGAATTTCCACTTCTTCCAAGCTAATGCTTCCTGCACAATCTTTGCAACATGCGGACGAGCATTATCGTGCAACAAAATCACACAGCGAGAAAGAATGCCGGTTCATTTATTCTTGATGGCTGTTTGCAGCTTGTCTAGTGTTTCCAAGTAGTGGGTAGAGTTGATGTTGACACCAGGTTCTTTAAAGTCGGCCAACAATAGCCCTTCATGGTCAAAAAATGCACTCAGCATAACCTTACCAGCGGAAACCTGTAACTTGAATTTTTTGGCTTTTGATGATCCAGCATGCTTCCATTGCATGCTCTCTCTTTTGCTGCTCGGCTCAAAGTGGTGACACCATGATTCATCGCCTGCCACTATGCGGAAGAGAAATGCATCACCCTCCACTCTGTAACGCAGCAAGTGGTTCAATCACCATCCCATGCGTTCGTCCTTTTGGTAGGTCGGTCAACATCCGTGGTACCCACTGTGAACACACCTTCCGATATTGCAGTTTCTTACGAACGACCTTTTGAATTGTCCCAATTGACACATCAAATTCTTTCGCTAGCGAACGTATGCTTCGACAACGGTTCATCTGTACTGCTGCATCAATTTTGGCGATGGTTTTTTTCTGTTGCAACAATATGCGCTTGACCCGGCAGTCGAAGATCTGTCGTGAACTGACGTCCTTTCCGAAACATTCGTGCCCAGTCTGTCACTGTTGTCTTCGACACACATTTGTTACTGTACGCTGCCTGCATTCTTCGATGAATGTCCACTGGTCGACATCCTTCAAATGAAAGAAACTGAATCACCGCTCTTTGAGCTTCTTTGGACGGATTTTGGATCAACCCGGCCATTTTCTCAACGGTCAGAAACAGAACCTATGCATCATGGGACGATAAGCACGTGCTCTTTTATTCATTGGTCAGTACTTATCACATGACTATGACATGATCATATTCAACGTACGCAATTACGAGCGGTGCGAACGAACGGATTTCAAATGAAGGCTCCTAATAATTTAGCTAGAAACCGTATTATAAATGACAAATTCTGAACTTAACTTTGGGTTCGCATTGTACAATAATAGAATAGATGCTCCGTGTTCCTGTCTAGTCCATGCCACGTGGCCAAGTCATCCAGGTATTTACTTCTCAGTCTTTCCCTTGGTCTCTTCCCGTCGATCTTGCCAGTCGTCACCAAGTTCTCCGAGTCATTTCTTCTCATAACATGCCAACAAATTTTGACTGTCTACGTCTAATGACTCTAATCAGTTTACGATCTTCATTTGTTTCTTGAAGGACTTGATCATTGGTTTTTCTGTCTTTCCGTGGTCTTAATTTTCTTCAGAAACCACATTTCCACAGCCATCAGAACAACTCACTATGGTCTACGAAATTGTCTATTTTAAATCACCCGTCAGGGGTTGAAGCAGGTTTGAAGGACCATCTTCAAGAGGCTTCATATTATCCATTAGTGCTCCGATCTCCTCCTTTTAGGTGACATTAAAATAACAACAGCCAACTGCACTAATATAGCAGCCCAGGTAAGGATCATATTATATGCATAATAAAAATAAAATACACACTCTTGATATAAACGTTATGATGAAGGTAGGCTTTCACATGTACACATTTAGTCCAGACAGCCGTCAGTTGCGCTGCTTTATACGATATCCAATTGCCAGAGGAGTTTTAATGTTCAAAACGTGGACACGGGACTTCTGATCTTTTCTGCCGTCTTCTGAGAATGTCAGGCAGCCGATTGCGTAGCCAGAGATAGACTGCCATGGATCTATTAGCCAGGTACCCCATAGCCTGGGATTCATTATTCGATTCGGTGTTTTCAAAACAAAATTCCAAATTCGGTCTCGCTGAACCTGCTTCTTTCAGCTGTGGTTATTGTTGAGGTCCGTGGTTTTTGTGGGGTTATTCACCCTGATTCTTGTCTTGTGCCCTCTTACGAGTGAGTCTCGGTCTGGTTGTATAAGCGTTTGTGTCCGTGACGTCAGCTGGGGGGTTGGTCGGTGGCTATCCTTTGTGCCCGGTCTTCAATTGTGGTTTTCTTTGTTGGTGAAGGCTTCTGGCTTACTGGTTGCAGTCCTTATAAGGACTTTTTATTTGGTCTTTTTGCCTCCTTTTTTGTTGTATTGTCCGTAGAAGCTTCTCGATGTTGTCGTTTTCCTCCTTGCGCCTGTTTTCATTTTCGATAAAGAGTTTATGTTTCCTTTCGCAGTCTTCCTTCGTGGACAGCCACGGGATGATCTCTCCGTCATTTATATAGTACTTGAATCCTGTCTCACAGTCATAGATTGTATCTGGGTTTGTATCTGTTGGCCCCTGAGTTTCTTGGGCTTCTTCTTTTCCTTCCCATCGAATCCTGAATTCCTTGCTCGCTAGTTCCACTCTCATTGCCTCATCACTTGCCGATTCAAGCAACTTCTCTAAGGTAGGTCCCCAGGGCCTCGCCAAGGCGTCATCAGGGTGCTCATCTCGGTTTTCTTCAGATGTCTGGCGGGATATTGATTTCCCCTTGAGGGTCTCGGGCGCCGTGGTTGGGCTGCTGGTTGCGGTTCCGGTTCGATCTCTTATTGGGTTTCATCTTGCGGTTTCTCTGTGTTCTTTTCCGTTTCTTCAGCTGGTTTGATTTGGGTTGGCTCCCTTTCAGTTTTTAGAATTTCTCTCTCTGCTGTTATGTCTCGTAGAATCTTTTCTTTCTTCTTTGTCATCTGTACCATGTGCTCCACTTCCTGTTTGATGTTTTGCTGGATCTCCTTTATTTCCGCCAGGAGTTTTTCATTATCGCTGGTCGGAGTCGGCGTCAGCAGTGCTTTGACTTGCTTCTCCAGCTCGTCTATCTGGTTTTGCAGCTGATCTCTCTCAGCTTGTGAAATAACCGTGGCTGTATCACACCTCCGCATTGCGTCCTTGTATGGAGTCTTTGTGATGATGGCGAACTTTAAGACGTCTCTGAGTCTTTGGAGGTACGGACAGCCCAAGTAGCTTGCTCCATGCTTGCCCAGGCAGTTGGCACACTTTCTTTTGTTGTTGAGTGCTCGGAAGTCCGTGTCCAGCTTGGCCAATGGACACTCCTTGAAGGCATGGTGATCGGCGCAGTAACATCAGATTTCCGTCTTACTGCGACATGTTGCTCTGCTGTGACCGGTCCTCTGGCATCTGGAACACTGAGTGATTCTTGGTATGAATCCTTCAGGTTGTTGTAATTCCTTGTCTATCGATATCTGGCGTGGTATCTCGCTACCATCGGCCGTCACCACCGCCAGCGTTGTAGGGATCTTTGAGTACGTCAGGATCCGCTCCGCCTTCAAGATTCGGATGTTGAGATTCTATTCTTGTAGTTGCTTCGTGGTTTGTTCTCCTGACAGCTCCACTTGAATACGCTTGACAACCCTTCTGACTGTTATTTAGTCGATGTTTCCGACTCTGGTGTCTTTCTCCTCCTTTTCATCTGTGTTGGCTCTTGTCTATGGTGAATTGTCGTCGATCTTCCTCGTGGTGGCTTCAGAAGTAACTGTAGTTTCAGTTTCTTTGTTGCAGCTCACGTGAAAGTTCTCTCTGCTGTCGTCTTTTCGGCTTTATCGGCTCCCCCGCTGCACATTTTGGATACCACGTGTCTTTTGGTGTTCTTGCGACGTGCCATTCTCCCCCGGATCAGGCTGCTTGACTTGTTTAGGTGACTTGTCTTGCGCTCGCAGTTGCGAATAGGGGTTTCACTAGCCATTCTTAAAGGCTTTATATATTGAGGCTATTGCTGTGTAAATGAAGAGCCAACACTTATGGTACAGGGTTCAACTCTTCATAGTGACAGGATTTTTTAACTCAATCATTGCGGCTTTCGGTCAACTCTGTTTAACCATTGTTGTTGAAGCTAGTCGGTTGAAGTTGTTCATTCTTCTACGACGTAAAAAACTGGTCACTGGTGAGGGTCCCGGCCGATGGATGATCCTTAACATTCTCGTTAGCCCTAGGCTTCTTAAAAGGTTTCTACTTGGTTATGCATCAATGTACACTTGTTCCTGCAGATAGGCGCTATCGTCAGTTGGAGTAAGTCGGTAACTATAGCTGTCAATTGTTATGTTGTCTTGTGTGTCCTCTAGTCTTTACTTCTTTCTTCAACTTCCCTGAGCGCAAGACAATGCGTACATTTTTATTTATAAACTGTATTAGTGGCCTTAAAGCGTTTCCTAACTGACATTTCCGTGTACTACGTATTCTAAATGTAGTACTAGTGTTTAATTGGATTTGGCTTTCACAAATATCCCAGTGCTGTGTAATCCCTCTCCTCTTCATATTTCGTATTCGTATTTTAGAATCTGGAGAGAAGAATGAGGCTATTCAATTCCTGACCCTGTTACACCTGCACCACACAGCCTCATAAAAAAAGCTATCAGAGAACTATTTCGGAAAGATAAGACCACGCGAGAAGTTCTGAACATTTTACTTTTTTATGTATATACTTATATCGTCTCGTTAGGAAGAATGTGGGCATAAAACCATGTCACTATTATTCTAAAGTGGCATATATAAGTCACTTACCTATATTTAATAGAAGTACAACGTTCTAAGAAGATATTTCCTTCATCTAACAGACGATAATTCCAAGTACAACTATAACGACCTGCTCTTCAAGTCCCTACTCTTCTATGAAGCCCAGCGGTCAGGGAAACTTCCCGCTAACAAACGTATACCCTGGAGGGGAGACTCGGCGCTCAACGACAAGGGAGACAAAGGGGAGGATTTGACCGGAGGATGGTACGATGGTATGTATGCTAGTATATAAACATATCTACCACTTGGTGGAGGAAGGACAACGTAATTACTAATAAACTACTTACATATATTAACTGGTGATTGAACAAAACGTAAGCACTAAAATCGGAAATAGAAAATGGCAGGAAGGTTTAGCGTGAGTTGGCTGGTGGCCTATATTTTATCACAGTATGGATAAGAGGCAGAAGAAGAACAAGAACGACGTGCAAGTTTATAGCAAATGCTTTTCCGGGTACCTAGTAGTCACCGGTATATGTAGAAAGCTGCTCTGTATTGAACAGATCACTCAATAGTGCTATAGCCGGTAAATCGTGTTACACGCTGAGGTCATAAACTACCCATTTGAGTGTGGACCCCTCGGGGAACCGTCACATCATCTTGAGGCAATCAAGATAGCAATAGAGAAATTACAAAATACCAGCCATGGTGATGATATTGACAGATGAAAAATCAGTAATAGAGGCACTCCTGTCTGGGAAATTACCAGTTCTAAGGACACTACTTTCTGAACTTAGCAGTCAGCATAAGGTCACCATACAGTGGATACCATCCCACTGTGGAGTACCCGGAAAATACAGAGCTGATCGATTGGCTAAGAAAGAAGCAAAATAAGAATAGCCTGATGTGCCCATTACATTCCACCAAAAGAAAAGAATGATCAAATCAGTCAGAAGGCCACCAAACCCTACTCAAGACGACTACCACGTTATGGACAGACCAGAACAGGTCATTATTCTGCGCCTCAGAACCGGACACAATAGATTACGCAACCACATGTATACGAAATTCAAGATTGGTGACTCAGCCATGTGCACATGTGGTTTGGCGTTGAAGACAGCAGAGCCCAAACTGCAACATATCCAGGCGAACCTTCTGGCCTAGACAGACAACAGTAGAAGATAATCTCTATGGACCGCTGAGTGAACTAAAAAGGACTGTTAGATTGATACAAGAGACAACATTGCAGTTATAGACATATTTCAAGCGAACGAAAGAAGAAGAAGAAGAAGAAGAAGAAGAAGAAGAAGAAGAAGAAGAAGAAGAAGAAGAAGAAGAAGAAGAAGAAGAAGAAGAAGAAGAAGAGGAAGAAGAGGAAGAGGAAGAAGAGAAGAAGAAGAAGAAGAAGAAGAAGAAGAAGAAGAAGAAGAAGAAGAAGAAGAAGAAGAAGAAGAAGAAGAAGAAGAAGAAAAGAAGAAGAAGAAGAAGAAGAAGAAGAAGAAGAAGAAGAAGAAGAAGAAGAAGAGGAAGAAGAAGAAGAAGAAAAAGAAGAAGAAGAAGAAGAAGAAGAGGAAGAGGAAGAAGAGGAAGAAGAAGAGGAAGAAAAAGAAGAAGAAGAAGAAGAAGAAGAAGAAGAAGAAGAAGAAGAAGAAGAAGAAGAAGAAGAAGAAGAAGAAGAAGAAGAAGAAGAAGAAGAAGAAGAAGAAGAAGAAGAAGAAGAAGAAGAACTACTCAGAAATGTTTTTACAATAACGTGGACTAATAAGAAGGAGATTACTGACATTTTGCAAGATCTGAACATCGAAGAAACCTGGCTCATAAATTGAGGCATATCTCGGAAACTGACATACATTGGACTCATTAAACTTTAAACTTCCGAGTATTTCGAATAGAACAGCAATGTTTGGAAGGTGAGGGGGAAGAAACGGAAAAAAGGAGAGGGAGGGGGGGGCCTTGTTTCATGGAAGAATAGGCAGGGAGGATATATAATAAGCACGAAGATAGACATACGACATTGCAAAATCCCTGGTCGGATGTTACACAAGATAGGAGAAATGGCAAGACATCGAGAAACATTTCGGCGGGCCGTGAAGAACCCGTTGTTCTGAAAAATACCTGCTGCATAATGATGATCTCTAGATGGATGAAGAGGCACTAATCAAATGTCAAACATACATGAACTAAAGCGCACGAGTCTACTATAACAGCTGGCCAATGCAATAACCACAAAACAAGTAAATCCAAGTGTAAACAAAAGTTTATACTTTTATAAAAGGATGATTTCAATGTGTCGTATTTGTCCTCAGCTGGCGACCATGTCAAATTTAACTTCCCAATGGCCTACTCTGTCACGGCTCTGGCGTGGGGCTACCTGGAGTTTACTGATGCCTACGTATCTGCCGGACAAGAAGAAAACTTCCTGACGGGATCAAATGGGCACTAGATTACTTACTTAAGTGTCATACTGGACCCGAAGAACTTTATGTCCAGGTCTGTTTTAATCACAGAAACATGCCTTAAGTGTTGGACTTCATCTACTGTTCAATGATAGTTAGTGCGTAACCATGGTCTTCATACGTTCCGTGCCACTATCGCAGAGGCTTTAATATCCCTCCACAGATCTTGGTCCATGGTTTCTGTATCAATTCTATGGGACGATATTCCCGCATGCCACAGTCTTAGACCATCCAGCAGTAGTGTATCTCAGTCTGGCTCTGCGTCTTCTACCGCTGAACGTCCCAGATGCTCTCAAATGACTGTCTGCCCATTATACGACCCACGGACACCGTTTGTCTCTTTCTTAAGTAAAGGACCCTTTTTTCACACCTGAAGGCGTATTGGACATATGGTGCTAAATCATATTCTGACAGACCAGTCGGTGAGTGATGCGGTCAGAATCGCGCTTACAGCCTTTACCCCCAAGACATATTTGGTACCTATATTAGGTTAGGTCGATCTGAGAACTCTTGTCAATTTTAAAACTCCTTCCCAATGCGGATTCGAACCCATGACTATCTGGACGGCAGGAGAACGTGTGTTCTGTTCTTTATCTCTGTCATGTACAATCCATGATGTTGTGATTTTGGCCCACAAATTTGAGTCTACTGACTTGGTTAAGCACTTTTTGTTATATTATAATTATCACTTTGGTTATTACCTTTTTGATTCATTTAACCATTATTTCTGCTTTCTTAATATTTATGGAAAGTCCTTTATTGTAATCTGTATTACTAGAATGTCCAATTATTGCATGCAAATTTTTGGAGTTCCTAACTATCAATACTGTGGCATTTGCATAATGCAGTTTGTTTACACCGGTTTCCCTGGCCTAGGGATTAACGACTTTCTCCGTAATCCCGTATATTCACGTGGGTAACGCAGCTGCGCGAGATTTGGTAGCGGATCGCGTTATGTTGGTTACTTAGGGGGTATGTGAGCCGGTCGCTCTGAAAGGTATGGCAAACTACTGAGCGTAATCTTGCCAAGACATCAACCGCAGCTGAAAATGCTAGTGTTTGCTGCAATGTCATGTAAATTATTTTGTTGCGTATCCCTTACGGGACGTTGCAGTCAACACCAGCATTTTCAGCTGCTGTTGATGTACTAGGCAAGTGTTACGTTCAGTAGTTTGCCATTGCTTTCTGAACGACCGGTCTCTATACCTTTTTCGAAAAAACCAGCACCGCCGTGTTTCGAACCCGGGTATACGGGCTCACAAACCGCGTTCGCAAGCCCTTCAGCCACAGAGACCGGTGGACATGTAAAGGATATGCGAAAAAAAAAGTTTGTTTACATTATAACCTCAAACTCGCTTACTTCGGCTTTCTTTCATCTCCTTTGTTATTATTTCGCCATATAGAAAGAAGAAATTCTGTGACAAAAGATTCCGTGATTTAACAGGCATACAAATGAGGTTAAACACAGGATGCTTGAGATAAAAGACAGAAAAGGTATTAATGGAAGGATGTGCTATGATAACGAAATGGAATGAATACATACGATTGAGAAAGAGCAGAAACAATAGCAGAAAGTAACTTAGAAGGACCGCCTATTCTAAACTAAGAAGTGACTAGTGCTACCAAGCTTATGAGAAAGGGAAAACAAAAACGATTGAGCCAGATAAAATCCTGTTTGAGGAATTATAGATACTGGTAGTTCTATTCCACATTTTCCCAGCTCCTCTATTTTCTCTACTGTGATTTCATCTGGGCTTGCCATTTATCCTTTCCCTCATATGTCGAGCACAACAAACATAACCAATTCATCCTGTTTAAAGTTCTGTCTAATTCATCATCATCATCATCATCATCATCATCATCATCATCATCATCATCATCATCATCATCATCATCATCATCATCATCATCAGCATCTTCTTCTTCTTCTTCTTCTTCTTCTTCTTCTTCTTCTTCTTCTTCTTCTTCTTCTTCTTCTTCTTCTTCTTCTTCTTCTTCTTCTTCTTCTTCTTCTTCTTTCACTTTTGTCGTCAAGCGCCGTGGGGAGGAATAATTGGCGTTCCAGGGCCCGATGGGTGGCACTGGATAGTCTCATTCTGTGTGATTGTACAATGTCTTTGATGTCGTCAAAATCCATTTTATTCTCGGGCGTCCTCTTGCTCTCGTCGCTGATGATCTTTGATATAGGGTAAGTGCTGGTAGTTGATGGTGTTGCATTCTAACGAGATGGCCAATCCATGTGATCTTCTGTTTTTCGATAAATATGGAACAATGTGTTGATCCCACTGTCTGTCTGATAACATCATGTCTTATTCGGTCTCGGATTGTTAAGTTGGAAGCTCTCCTCAAGCATCTCATCTCACAGGTGTTGATTTTGCGTAAGTGTGATTTGGATAATGTCCAAGATTGAGATTGTTAGCATAGTGTTGGTGTGAATACTGTTGTTTATTATCTGTTTTTCAAATGTTATCTCAGGAAGATTCGATGTAATGTCTCTAAATCCCCATGTACAACGTCAGTAAGGTAACATATGCAGGCTTCTTTTAATCCATCTCTTGATATTATATACACACGTTGACTTCTGCTTGTAGTCTCACACCGTCTTTACCTCACCTTTCACTATAACTCAATCTGTAACAAGAAAGTTAGGCCGCTTGAAGAACTTTAATTATGTTAGTTTGATCTAACTGTGCATTTTGTCTTCGGTTCAAATTTTTAAAAAGTTTTTTCTTTGATTTCTTCTCATGATATAATATATTCATTTTGTCTATACAACAGATACCGGAAATGTTCAATTTCCCCTAAAATTGTTCATTCATTGCTCACGTGTCTGCAACAATAAACACTAGATGTAACTAAAAACTCATCTAATTACATCTTATGAAACATTGAGGCATTATTACTTTCCCCCCATATAATGTTGCAGGTAGGTGACCCAAGCTTAGATCACAGCTATTGGGGACCACCTGAGAAGATGACCATGGCGCGTCCGGCGTATAAAATTAACGCAGCAAAACCAGGCAGTGACATTGCCATGGAATTTGCAGCCGCTATGGCCGCTGGCTATTTAGCTTTCAAAGCTAAAGGTATGTCTCAATGTTTGCGATCTCAAGGGTAAAAAGCAGAAGAGAAAATTGCTATGTGGGAGGTAACAGGCAGAAGACTTAGACTGCAATTTCTTTGCTACCATAATTAGATGTTTAAAAGACATGCATCTTTCCATTGCAATATACGACTTTGAGACCTGGACACTTACTAAACAAGCTGAACAGCGCAAAAATGCCTTTGAATATAAATGTTATAGACGAGTTCTAAGAATATCTTGGATACAGAAAAGAACAAATGCATCCATACGACAAGATCTCAATATTGAAGAAGGTTGGCTATTAAAGACAATAAAATAAAGAAAAATTAAAATATTTTGGTCATTTGAAACGCCATGAATAGTTAGAGAGAACAATAATGGAGGAGTATATGCCCTGGAAGAGAGGTAGAGGAAGGCCAAGAGAAGATGGATGTGGGTTGTGGCAGATGATCTCCAGATGGGTGTATCGGACGCGGGACATCTTGCTTATGACCGAGAAGTTTTACAAAGTGGTTGTTATGGGAGCGAGGTTCTGCAAAGGACATGCTATTGAATGAATGGATCACAATTACTGTGGCCTAAGTATGTCGGAGTGGCTACCACCCGAGGTAGCGGCAGACCTTGGGGAGCTTGTGTGATCTATTTTCCACCTCATTCTGGAGTGGTTGGAAACTGGAGAGCTATTATATTATGTTCAAGAGCATCTAAATAACCTAATAAATATTAATGAAATTTGGTGGAGCTGCAGTAAAGCTGTGGAAATGTAAACAATTTAAAATAACACAAAATAATGCAGCTTTACATAACAGAATTATGACACATACAGGATGTTGCGGCGACTAGCCTTCATCATCAAAAAAGACACACACGAAACACAACATATAGTACAGGAGAAGCTGTTTCGGTTACTACATTAAGTCATAAGGACGGGATGGGAAGAATAAAAAGATGGTGACAAATGAGAGCAATTTTCATTTTCTCTTCATTGCTCTCATTTTTTCCCTATCTTTTCATTCTTCTCATCCCGTCCTTATGACTTAATGTAGTAACCGGAGGATCTTCTCCTGTACTATATGTTGTGTTTCGTGTAATGCATTCGTTTGCTGATGAAGGCAAGTCGCCGCAATGCCCGGTATGTGTCGTATTTATGTTATGTAAAGCTGCATTACTTTGTGTTATTTTATATTGTCTATAACCTAAGAATCATTAGAACATTAAAGATGAACCGAAAGCACATACTGTGCGTAATAAATGACAGCTAAGTTAACCTCTTGACAAATCTTCTGGATTATTTGTGATTATCTTATTGTCCACGTGTGGGAGTTGGGAATCAAACATCAAACCCGCCGCAATTGACACAGAGGTCGATTCCGAAGTGTATTAAACGACTGCAAAATAAAAAAAATGTGATAATTAGCACCTACACTCTTTGACCTTTTCTGGGAGAGAATGAGTGCTTATGAATATGTTTAGAGTGCATTGACGTCGATTCTTTATCATAAATAATAACGTCATACATTTTTTCGGCAGTAAAACAGAGATAATACATGACAAACAGTAGCGATTTATTACGGTAGAGTTGCATAATAAAAGATAGAATAGAATATGAGGGGATAGAATGGAATAGATAGTACAACATTGAACAGAGCATGATTAGTGCTATTGTTGTTGTTGCTGTCGTAGCAGGAACCTTGTTGTTTACTCTTAAACAACGTAACTAATTTAGAGAGTGGTAGTTATGATACATTTGTTCCCACCCCGCTAGGGAAACACTCATATAGATCATCCTCGCCAAGTCTCCTTTCTCAAAGCGTATGCGCAAGGCTGGTGTGCTGAAAGTCTACCATCATCGTGGAAATGTGACCCACTTTCAGATGGTTGGCATGCAAGGTCCTTGGCAGGCTTCATCACAACGTAGACCGTGAACTCCAGGGAGATGAGGAGACATCACTAAATCCGCACACTATTTTTTATATACCGGGCGTTTGTAAAGTGTCACTACACTTTGTATACAAATGTGAAACATTATTTCTTCCGTAGATAACACCATTCTGTTTGCAGTGCAAAGAATTACTCCATCAGACGACAGCCATTCGCTGCATATAGCGCCACGATGGACCGTGGAGCACATTTTGTTGTTGATGGCGTTATGTGCTTAATTTGTCAAAATGGTTCTAAATACAAAGTGTAGTGAGACTTTACAAACATCCTGTAGTAGTACATTTCAAAGACACTCGGTTCCGCTATCTTTCACTTACATTCATAGATCGTCAGCAGCGACCAAACCTACACATACACCTACTCTTACAATAGGATGGGTTACAGTGCTTCGATTCTTTACTTCCCTGGTAGTTCCCCCATAAGACACTGTTGAATGTAGAGTTCAGATGGGCGATAGGATAAGAGCGCCCCCTTAAATTTCCGGTGTGCGCAGACGACAATGTGGCCTGTTCAAACCCTACACCTGTCAGTTGGACTAAAATGTTGACTTTTCGTCCTTGACTTAGAGACGTTAATTACAAGTACCTAAGAGGAAGGAATGGATTCGCCTGATGGCTGGGGCTAGTAATAGGGAACACTAATCCACATGCAAACAGCAGTCCAGTGCACTACCCAGTAGTAGAATTACTACTAGTAGTAGCACCTATATGAACCACGCTCGAGTTCAAAGTGAACTGGATAGGATAGGTCAGAATAACAGTTCCATAAGATAATCCGTTGCATTGGTATTGTAAACAAGGGAAGAATAGTTTTACAAGCACTATGGCGTAAATATGATGCAGTAATACATGGTGCCGCTGTACAATTTTATAAAACAGTCGGCACTCGATGGGTGATGTGGTCAATATAACATTGGCCGTCTTTACTTCCCAACACATGTCATGGGGCCAGGTTTATGCTGAATAGACCTGGCAGACTAGGTCATGAAATAAAATACGTATGGATACTTTGTTCAGTATGGGTCAAAACCCCGACAAATTTCTAGCGCCTATTTTATTATGCTTAGCCGACCTCGAATTCAAATGATCGAGAAAAAATCCCAGCTCGATGCGGATTTAAACCAAGGACTATCGAACCCAGTCAAACGCACTGGTCAATTTGCTGTCATGGTTCCAACATTGTGTTTGTAAATTGTATTGTATTCAGCATTATTTTCTATTATAGCCAATAATACAACCTTACTCTCAAACACCAGACCCTGCCTATGCAACTACACTTCTGACACACGCTAAACAACTCTGGGACTTTGGAAATACCCATCATGGAAAGTACAGTGATTCAGTCCCACAAGCCGCGGGATTTTACAGGTTGCACGTGCACGTTACTTATTGTTTAAGGTCGCTTAAAATTCGACAGGGTCGACTTCATTGCACAGGTTTAATCCCATATGGCTCGGTTTCTTCCCGCAGCGCGGAAAGCGTCGCAGAAAGCACGACCTCCGTTGCTCCAGCGACGACCCGCAGAAGTCTCCGAAAAAAATTCACTCGCGAACCCAAGGAAGCGGCCCTGAATCGAACCCACAACCTTCGGAGCCCGAGACAAACGGCTTGACCATTTCGCCACGGAGGGAGACTCCCGCTATTTATTGTGTTATCATTACACAGTACTCAGGCCAAAGACACTGGTACCCATTCTCTTGCGAGTTCTAATGGTTTGGCATTATAATTGTTTCGGTGATACACTAGTTATGTTCGTTATTTCTCATATGAATGTTCTGTCAAATAACAAATTTATTACTAGACTGCAACAGTCTTTCAGTTATCGTTGCACCATTTGCTTTGACATCTTTCAAGAATAAATCCTCCATTTCTTTTACTATAACCCGTATCTATAGAGGCACTTATAACATTAGATGGAAGGTGTACAACAGAGATTAAGAGCAGAATAGGGCAGGCAAAAGCAGCATTTCAGAAAATGAAGAGTATCTTATGCAATAAGTCGCTATCAATGAATGTAAGAAAAAGAGTGCTAAAATGCTATATAGAGCCAGTTTTGCTGTGTGGCAGCGAATCTTGGAATGTAAATGAACAAACTAGGAAGAACTTGGAAGCAACAGAGATGTGGTTTTTAAGACGAATGTTGCGAATTCCTTGGACTGCCAGAGTAACTAACAACGATTGCCTGAAAGACTCTAATGAAACTAGAACACTATATACAACAATAAGAAAGAGACAAACAGCTTTCTTTGGTCATGTGATGAGAGGAGAGGCATTGGAGAACATCGTGACAACTGGAAAGATCGAGGGGAAGAGAGGCAGAGGCAGACCAAGAGAAATGATGCTGGAGGGCTTGAGACGGTGGCATGGAGGAATATCATCAGCAGAGTTAATCCAGAACACCAAAGACCGAGATCTGTGGAGAGCCATGAACGCCTACGCCAGTCGGCACGGGACTTGATGATGATGTTTCTATATTTAGTGAGCTCTGGTGTCACACGGTACCTGAAGTCAACTGTGTCTACTTATGTATACATACACGGAACTCTGTTGCATTCAGCCATGATTTCATTAATTGCAAGATCACAATGGGCACACATACTAGGTTTACACATCGATTCTTTCTTTACATGAGAATAAGTAGCAATCGCACGCGAACACACGGGCACACACCTAGACACCACACACACACACACACACACACACACAGAGAGAGAGAGAGAGAGAGAGAGAGAGAGAGAGAGAGAGAGAGAGAGAGAGAGAGAGACGCAAGCAGACACAATCAGACAATGATGTAGAAAGTGAATAGACAGAAACCTTCCGAAAACTAGACGCCGTAATGTCGGAGATATGAAGCAGTGAAGAAGATCTGCTGAATGAACGAACGAATGTTTTGTAAAAATGGCCGTCAACCAAAACCATTAATGGCGAAATTATAAGCATAAGGAATCAATTTAAGTGTGTCTGTTTTCATGGAGTCTGGTACATAAGTTCGTTGAGCAGTGTCCCATGTGCTGGACTTCCTCTATTCCCCCCCCCCCCCCCCCCCCCCCCCCCCAAAAAAAAAATGTGTAAAAATATCTCTGTTTTTGTTTCTCTACGGCTGACAAAGCCGACCAATAACTGTAAATAAGTATACATACCGTTTTTCTAAATCACGTATGTCCAATTTAGAGCAATACATCTCACGAACAGAATGCATTAAAATAACAACTGTGTCAATGTGAGTTTAATGAACAACATCCCCGTACGAAAAAACCCTGGAACAATGAGTTAATACAACTTCTAAAAAATTCGAGAGGATCGACTTCATTGCACCGGGTTTTATCCCATATAGCTCGGTCTCTTTTCGCACTGCGGCCTGCGGAAAACATTGCACAAAGCTTGAACTCCGTAGCTCCAGCGACGTCTCAGAGAAAAATGCACCCGTGACGTAGCCCGGAATCGAACCCACAACCTTCAGAGCGGGAGGCAGACGGTCTGACCACTTCACCACGAAGCCTCTCTAACAATTAGTTAATGAAACGAATGACTGTGAAATAAAGAATTACTAGATTTAAATTTAAGTAGTAAATCAAAGAATGAAATAGCATTAACTGTGGACAACCGCCCGTGTGATACCAGGGTCCATAACGAAGCAAATAATACTTACCTGTGGCCCACATGCATGTTGTAAGACGTGAATGAATGAGATTGCTGCGTAACTGACTACCTCGACCTGTAGAACATGTTAGCTGCAAAATTCAACCACCTGTAAACACGTATACAAAGAATATGCTCTTTTACGAGATGAAAGGCGCGAGAAAGAAAACCACCAGAAAGTGGTTAGTGATATTCAGTGTGTTCAGTGTACGATTGTGTGTAAACAAATGTAACATCTTTCAGTGATGATCCCATTCCAGTTCCAACAACTTCACAGACGAGCTCAGCTGGGGATCCCTCTGGCTACATAGGGCAACCAACGACGCCAAGTATCTGGCAGAAGCTGAGAGATGGTTCGACCCAGACCCCGCCTGGGGTCAGTCTTGGGACGAGAAAACCATAGGAAACCAGGTGTGTTGAGTGTTAATGTGTATAAATGTGATTAATCGAGGCGAGAGAGAGAGAGAGAGAGAGAGAGAGAGGAGAGAGAGAGAGAGAGAGAGAGAGAGAGAGAGCCAGATAGAGGGGGAGAGAGCGAGAGAGAGAAAGAGAGATAACGTGGGAGATAGAGAGAGATAGAGAAAGAAAGATATAGATACACATACAGAGAAAAAGAGAGAGAGGGAGAAAGAGAGAGAGACACACAGAGCAAGAGAGCGAGAGAGAGATTGGGGGTGGGGAGGGAGAGAAAGAAAGAAGAAGGGTGAGGCATGTTGCGATCAAATTTATTTCTGAACAGAATTAAAAATAAATACCATAGCTGGAAGACGCCACTTCTGTTTAATGCTCATAGCAGGGATGAATTGATATAGATAATAACATGTATGAAAAAGTACTACAGCTATTAAAAGTATCAATGTGTCACAATACATTTAATGACTCCATCGACTGCCCATTTACTGGATCTGGTAAACACCGTATAAATACCTCAATTTCTAATCGGATAGTGTCAGACGTGAATGAACCTGCACGGTTAACTAATTCAATGCCAAACAAAAACTACGTTTGGACCAAGCATAGCGCAGAATTAAATGAATATGTTTTATAATGTAAATTTCCGTTCACTGAGCATTAAAATTGTTGAAGATACCAAGAAACTAAACAAATAATACAATAATCTTGAGTTGAGTTGAGTTAAGAGTTCAGTTAAAAGTGCAAAACAAGTTAAGAACGATAATCCTATTATGGCGATATATCGTACTTCTATCAAAATGGGAGATCATAGTTAGCGATATATTTTCCATCGTCACAGAATCAGTTAACTATTCACAGTTTAACATGGCCAAATGATTACATTGCTTACATTTTGGTAATGACAGATTCTCCTGTACCAAGCCACAAAGGATGACAAGTACAAAACAGCCATCGAGAACACCTTCAAGAGCTGGTTTCCTGGTGGGAAACTTCCGTACACTCCAAAGGGACTGGCTTTCAGACTGCAGTGGGGATCTCTCAGATATTCTTGTAAGTTACTTTCTGATTTTTGTACTGGGTAAAACTATTGCCCAGGGGTCTGAAGGAAGAAGACCGAGACCGAAAGCCAGATTCCTTTCTATTGTGTCTCCTGCTTAAAGTGATAGAGGTGCTTGCGTCATCCGCTGACCCAAAGACCTGTGCCGACAATAGATTTGTCTGTTTGTGATTTGCTAGACAATGTTGCGTTCAATAGTTTGCTATTGCTTCGTGATCAGGAGTCAGTATTTACGTTCAATTCCCGTCGTATGGAACGAACTAGCTACAAACCGTCAGGAGACAGGAGAAAGTTCAATCACTATAAACCTCTCAGCCACGATGACCTCTTCGCTTAATGATAAATCGTATTTTTAAAAAAAAGTTAAAAATAACAACCTCGAATTAATTAACTTGTTAAAAGCAATATTTATGACAAATTAACTATTTTTTTTCTGTTTACAAAATAAATAATCCTAGGATGTTATTCTCCCGCCCCCTCTAGTATCATAGTGAGGAATAGAATGCTAGCTTTCTCAGATCAAAATCCGTAAATAGGTGGATATCGAAAGGAGTATGTATGAACAGGCGGCTTTTTTTTCCGCGTTTCCATCCTGTTTCAGGATATTGCGGTCAACACCAGTATCTTTCAGCTGTATGTTGATTCCTAGGCTAGATTACGCTCGTCAGCACGCCACGACTTTCTGAGCGACAGGTTCCATACTCTCATAAGTCACTGGCGCGGCTCGAACCACTTCTAATTCTCGTGCGCTCACGTAAACCACGAGAATATTCGGGATTAACGGAGAAAGCTGCTAACACCTCGGCCAGGCAGCCGGTATGAACAGGCGGCTGTCCTGGTTAAATTCTCAAAGTTAGAAAAGCCTACTCACAAATTGAGTGTGTAGTTTTGATTCACAACGACTGAATCCTCGTTGGCGCAACTGAGTTCGTGCATTATATTGAGATTTTCCTTATATAATCTATTGGAAGTATCCGTGTGCATTACATGTGGTCGTTTCAAAATTAAACCAAACTAAACCATGATTTTCGATGAAATAGCACAACACAAATCGGTACAATTATCTAGGAGCAGTCGTAACTTCTGATGGGCAATGCCTTGAAGAGATTAGAACAAGATCCACCATGGCGAAGGCAGCCTTCATTTTTGCAAGATGGAAAAAAATACTGACCAATAAAAAGGTGTCCGTTGCAAAGAGAAAAAGAGTGTTGAGGTGCTGCATAGAACGTGTACTTTTGTGTGGATGTGAAGCGTGGGCAATGAGCAGACAAGCTGAAAAACATCTGATGGCTGTGGAAAAATGATTTCTGTGGAAAAAGCAAAGAATACAATGGGAAGAACAAATAAAAACAAAACAATGACCAAGTAATACAAGAAACAAATGAAAACCGTTTTGATACATGTTTATATCCTAGGAATTATGTAGATACATGTTTATATCCTATGAATTATGTAGATACATATTTATATCCCAGGAAATATGTAGATACATGTTTATATCCCAGGAATTATGTAAATACATGTTTGTATCCCAGGAATTATGTAGATACATGTTTATATCCTAGGAATTATGTAGATACATTTATATCCCAGGAATTATGTAGATACATGTTTATATCATGGTAATTATGTAGATACATGTTTATATCATGGGAATTATGTAGATACATGTTTATATCATGGGCATTATGTAGATACATGTTTATATCATGGGAATTATGTAGATATATGTTTATATCATGGGAATTATGTAGATAGATGTTTATATCATGGGAATTATGTAGATAGATGTTTATATCATGGGAATTATGTAGATACATGTTTATATCCCAGGAATTATGTAGATACATGTTTATATCCTAGGCATTATGTAGATACATGTTTATATCCCAGGAATTATGTAGATACATGTTTATGTCATCGGAATTATGTAGGTACATGTTTATATCCCAGGAATTATGTAGATACATGTTTATATCCCAGGAATTATGTAAATACATGTTTGTATCACAGGAATTATGTAGATACATGTTTATATCCTAGGAATTATGTAGATACATTTATATCCCAGGAATTATGTAGATACATGTTTATATAATGGTAATTATGTAGATACATGTTTATATCATGGTAATTATGTAGATACATGTTTATATCATGGGAATTATGTAGATACATGTTTATATCATGGGAATTATGTAGATACATGTTTATATCATGGGAATTATGTAGATATATGTTTATATCATGGGAATTATGTAGATAGATGTTTATATCATGGGAATTATGTAGATACATGTTATATGCCAGGAATTATGTAGATACATGTTTATATCCTAGGCATTATGTAGATACATGTTTATATCCCAAGAATTATGTAGATACATGTTTATATCATCGGAATTATGTAGGTACATGTTTATATCCCATAAATTATGTAGATACATGTTTATATCCCATGAATTATGTAGATACATGTTTATATCCTGGGAATTATGTAGATACATGTTTATATCCTAGGAAGTATGTAGATACATGTTTATATCCCAGGAATTATGTAGATACATGTTTATATCATGGGAATTATGTAGATACATGTTTATATCATGGTAATTATGTAGATACATGTTTATATCATGGGAATTATGTAGATACATGTTTATATCATGGGAATTATGTAGATACATGTTTATATCATGGGAATTATGTAGATATATGTTTATATCATGGGAATTATGTAGATACATGGATTATGTAGATACATGTTATCCCAGGAATTATGTAGATACATGTTTATATCCTAGGCATTATGTAGATACATGTTTATATCCTAGCAATTATGTAGATATATGTTTATATCCTAGGAATTATGTAAATACATGTTTATATCCCAGGAATTATGTAGATACATGTTTATATCATAGGAAGTGTGTGCAGGAAATATTTACATCCTGGGCATTATGTGCAGCCCTGTGGTTATGGGTTCGAATGCGCATCTAGGCGGATTTTTTTTTTTTTAAATTGACCTGCTTAGAATGGACACCAGGAAATCTATTAAGAAGTACAGGCGGCGGACGTGACTGTGACCACATCACACACCGAGTGCGGATTGGTGTTTAATATAACGATATAGCACCACATGTCCAATGTGCCTCAAGCCACTTAAAAGGGTGTTTTACTTCACTATGACATTATAGGGTGTATTTTTAATCATTGTGCAGTGTTTGAAAATATTGCCGGTCCAAGTTTTGTATTCACCCCCTGTAAAGTTCATGCAACATAATAGGTAAATACAAAACTTGGATTGGATTTTCAAACACTGCACAGTCATTACAAATACACATTGCTATCATTATCATTGTAGTTGGAGTCTTGTGGAGTGATTAGTACACTAGCCCACAGACACCGGTTGTATCCCCAATAGTTGCACTGTTGAGGTCTGTCTCGCCAATACGGCTCTGGGATCGACCCAGCTGGGAAAACTGGGTTGGTAGAGATTGCTCTGGAGATGTTAAAGCATTGGTCATATTACCAAAACAATATAGGCTTAACATCTTGTCACCTGTTTGAGCCAGTCGTATCCAAGTGAGCTTACAATATTTTTCTCATCATCATCATCATCATCATCATCATCATCATCATCATCATCATCATCATCATCATCATCATCATCATCATCATCATCATCATCGGAGGCCAGCAAGGCCGAATGGATAAGAACACTCGCTCTTAAGTTTTCAGTGAATTGAGGTGAGGTAGCGTGTTTAATCTTTACACCAGTCTACAGTTGGACTAAAATGCTGACTTATCGTCTTTGACATGAGGATGTAACTTACAAGCTCCTCAGAAGTCGTAGTGCAGTGTTTCCCAACGTGGGGCCCACGCCCCAGAGGGGGGCAATTTGACTGTTAAGGGGGGCAATTCGAAAATGGAAGAAATTGGCTGAATATAACAAAACGGGGAGACTTGAGACTGAAGTTAACTAAATTGGAACCTGACATAAGATCTCTTTGCAGCAAGCATCAAGCGCAAGGATCTCACTAGATTTAAATAATAAATAATTACTAATAATTAAAATAATATAGAAAAATCTTTCATTAAAATTATTTTGTACTTGAATTTCAGTTCTCCATTATATGTTTTGAAAATTTACTTACTGTGTTTGCTCAATAATTACCTAGTGATTTCTTCCTAAAACCTATCATTCAAGTTTCTTTAGTGAACATTTCAATGTTTGAATATTAAAAATAATGTATATGTTGAGGGGGAGGGGGGCAATATGAATTTTAGAAAGGCTTAAGTGGGGCATGGTGCAAAAAAGGTTGGGAAACACTGTCGTAGTGTGTTCGCTTGATGGCGAGGGGTACCAGTAATAGGGAAAGATAATCCACATGCAAAGATCAGTCCAAGGCAAAATAAGTAGTAGCAGTAGTAGCACGGGTGTGGATTGATTGATTGATCGATTGATTGATTTAGGAACCGACATCACAGCATTTGAACTAACATATCCACGGGTGTGGATATGCTAGTTCAAAGGGAGTGACACCACCACCCACCCCCCCCCCCCCAAAAAAAAAATAATCATCATCGTCATCATGACCATTATTATTATTTTTATTATTATTATTATTATTATTATTATTATTATTATTATTATTATTATTCAAAACATTGTTTTTCCGCAGTGAATTTGAATAATGAAGACACACGCATCAGGTTGCAGCCTTAGTGTTTGTGGCTTCACTATTATTAGTCACATTATTAAATAAGCTCTAATTCGTCGTGTTATCTCCCAGCTAACATGGCTATGGCTGCCCTAGTTGCCGCCGAGTCTGGAATAATGTCCGAGCAGTTACGTCACTGGGCAATGTGTGAGATCCACTACGCTATAGGAGACACCGGCTTCAGTTACGTTATCGGCTTTGGTAAAAAGTATCCGCACAGCCCACATCATCGCGGAAGGTAAGTGCAGCACTGCATTCATCCTGTTTGTCCCACGCGGTTAATTATAGCTACCTCGTGTGTGTTGAAGGAGCTACGAACACAATTTGTAATCCCGCGTACCGCATTTAAAACACAGCTGTGGGCGATTTGGAAGCAAACAGCCTTGCGTTAGTTCCCATACAAAAGGTATAAGTGCCGGTCGTTTAGAAAGCAATGGCAAACTACTGAACGTAAACTTGCCTATAAAATGTCTTTACAAGTCTAATAAGTCGAGAGGATCGACTTCATTCAATCAATCAATCAATCATGTGCCATGCCGGAAAACGTGGGCGGTCATGACTCGCCATTTCACTCAATCACCAGTGTCGTGGATCAGCTCAGTGTTCCTGTCTCGTCCATGCCATGTGGCCAAGCCATCCAGGTATTTTCCTCTCGGTCTTCCTCTTGGTCTGCTCCCTTCGATCTTGCCAGTTGTCACTAAGTTCTCCAATCAATTTCTTCTCATAACATGTCCAAAAAATTTTGACTGCCTACGTCTAATTTCTCTAATCAGTTTACGATGTTCATTACGACTTCATTACCCCGGGTGTTATCCCGTACGGCTCGGTCTCTTTCCGCAGGGCGGCCTGCAGAAAGCGTCGCAAAAACGCGAACTCCGAAGCTCCAGCGACGACTGCCAGGAGTCTCCGAGAAAAATGCACTCGTGAACCGAAAGACGTAGTCCGGAGTCGAACCCACAACCTTGGGAGCGCGAGGCAGACGGTTTCATTACTTCGCCACGGAGATTAGCCAAAAAACGCTGGGGTTGACTGGCATGTCATGGAAAGGATATGCAACTGACTTCAACCTTGTGTGTGCTGTGCGGTATCATGACATAGCTTCATCCATGGTTCTCCGTGGCGAAGTGTATAGCTGTCTGCCTAGTGCTCCGATGTCATGGGTTCGTATCCCAGACTGCGTCATTCAGGCCACAAGTGTAATTTTACGAAGACTTCTGGGAATCATTGCATGTGCTTTGAAGTTCGTGATTTGTCCGATGATCTCGACTTTGTGATTTAATCTTCATAAAAGGGAGTGTAAAAGACATAGGGTAGACTTTATTGCGCCAGGTTTGATCCCACATGGCTCAGTGTCTTTGCTTAACTTGGAGCGGTCTGCCAAAAGTGTCGCATACAGCACGAACTCCGTATCTCCAGCGACGACCCCCGGATTCTCTGAAGAAATTTGCACTCATGAACCGAGTGACGGAGTCTGGAAACGAACCCACAACCTTTCGAGGGTGAGGCTGGCGGCTTAACCATTTGGTCACAGAGACCCGGATACCTCTCCACAGATGTGAAGTTCCGTTGACTGCGAATATCATTATACTGTGTAAACTGTTTAAGGACAGTCTTAAAAGATAATATGCCGCTTTCAACGACAATCAATCAATCAATCAATCAATCAATCAATCAATCAATCATTATCATCACCTTTATCATCACTGTAATCATCAGTATTATCATCATCGCTATCACCAAGCACCATCGCCGCATCATCGGTCGGACATGAGTCTCAAACATCCTCTGTCTTGTGTAACTCGTATCCACTTCTTCCAACACATCTCTTGATGTTGTCCACCCACATGTAACGTTGCTTTCTTCTTGCAGGCTTTTCCCTCGACCTTTCTCTCCGACATATGCTTTAATAAGTAGTTATGACTCTTTATAATGTCGAAGTACCATAATTGTATCATCTTTATATCATTATGTCATGCTTTCTTCAATTCCAGACGTTGTCAAACGTATTTATTTGTTTTCTTCTCATTCCAGAATCATCCACTAACCTTGCCCTATAACAATATTTCTCAATAATGTATGTGACTGCTCTGTTAAATTATGAAAGTGCATTCTCTTGTCATCTGTAAAGAAGGTAGTTTGTCATTGCTTTCCTTCTTATCAGTGACCATACCGGTTGATGGCCGTAGCCATGTTCTACAAAAAGATATCCTCTGCTTACCGTCGTTAAATTGGAGACCAATTGGAGCCTGCTATTGCTTTCTTTCTTGGTAGTAACCATATTGGTCCGTGACCAATCCCCTGTAAAGAGATCATCTGCCTACCTTCGTGAACTGGAGACCACAACAAACAATCATCTATCGGCTGAGCTCAAGCTCAGTCCATCATGTGCATATATCCTTTCACTTGATGTTTTAAGGGATAAATGATACTCCACCATGTCTAAATGGTGTCAGGGGAAGAGGTACATTAATTTTCCTTCAACAAGGAACACCCCTATCCCTTTAACCATATCTATTAAATGTATTCCAAAAGGAAGTCAGAAGGGTTGAAAATGAAACGACCTATTTTATTAATCGAAGCTAAAACTATATTGACTGCCAATATCATTTTGTTATTTATTACTTATGCTGGCTTGGCTTTCACATACAGCTCTTGCCCTATACTGCCGTCTCCGTGCGGCCCAGACTTAATGAGCACTTCAGTGCCAAATGTCCACACGTTGTTTGGAGCTCTGGTGGGCGGGCCAGGTCAGAGTGACGATTACAAGGATGATCGCAACAACTACGTCAACAACGAGGTGGCATGTGATTACAATGCTGGTTTCCAGGGCGCTATTGCAGGTGAGTAGTGCCAAGTACACTGTAAAACAAATGAAAGTCGTACACTGATTAGAGAAATTAGACGTAGGCAGTCAACATTTTTGGGCACGTTATGAGAAGAAATAAATTGGAGAACTTTGTGACAACTGGCAAGATCGAGGGGGAGAGAACAAGGGAAAGACAGAGAAGAAAATACCAAGATGGCTTGGCCGCGTAGCATAGTCGAGGCATGAACACTGAGCTGATCCACGACTCTGGTGATCGAGCGACATGGCGAATCATGACCGCCCACGCTTATCGGCATGGCACATGATGGATGGATGTAGCGCCAAGTACAGGCATATAGATAGTGCATGAATCAAAGAAAACGAGAAGAAGAATTTGTAAGCTTTACTAGATCACAAGTGACCAACCTAGCGTTGCGGCTAAATCCATCGTCAGCCCACAAATAACCTACACACGATGATACAACTGTATGAACAAATGTACATGGAAATATGTCAAAGTTACACATCTGCAGTGAACAGCTGCCTTGCTATGGACTCGACATGTTGTAGTACCAGAATGTAATTCTTATATTTAAAACATGCCAGCTGAAATTTAAAAAAAATGTATCGGCGTTCGCAGAAAATAATATTATACGTTTTAAACTGTAAACAAATAAAGGTAAACATACACGATGCAGAGCAATTTTAGTTTCTGCATCGTAGTCACAATTTTTTGGGTTGCTATAAATGTCTTTGGAGAACAGTAGTGTGTCATTGTATTGAACTCTTTACAGGTTTAGATAGCAGACATAAACTTAGTCCACTATATTTAATAATTGATTATGTTTTTATTCTTTGTTTAGTTCTTCATTGTAGTTATCTAGACGACCATGATTTGTTCACGGCATTTGTCTTAACCATCATAAAGATCTATTGTCTTAGTTAGTTAGTTAGTTAGTTAGTTAGTTGCGGTTCCACCTTCACGGCAACGAGTCGTCCCCATAATGCCCCGTTCCTGTGCCTGTGAATATCACACACAATGCTCCTCACTGCCCCATGTGAACAGTGGAACAGACAGTAGTTTCGACAAACCTATTGTATTGGTGTTTAACGAGACTGTATTTTACCGTTTAGTGTTTGTTATCATCATAAGATTGCCTAGTAAATCACAAGCAGACAATCGGTACTCAATGTGATTGTAACGTCCTGCAATGGACATGCGATTTTAAAAAAATGTTATTGTAAGCAGATGTTTTGAAATATCCACAGAATCGTGCACTAACTAGACGTGGGTTCTGTCGTTGCTGTTAATAGCTCACTGCTGTTCTTTTTTCTCTGCAACCTCTCTGATTTGTCGTTTGTCCTGCGCTTTTGATTTAGCTATCTTAGCACCCAGGGAGACGAAGTAGCATAGTGGTTAGTGTGCTTGCTCACCAAGACAGTGCCCTGGGTTCAGTGCCAAGCAGTTGAATGACTGTTTTGACTGAACAACAAGGCTCTCACCTCGACTCAGCCTCACAAATGGATATCATAAATCTTTATCAAAATGTTCGGGAACTCACTGGCGTGGAATGGCGGAGGAGCAATGCAACCAGCCACCAAATTTAATTATGTTGGGGCCTAGAATGTGTGGAGGCCCATCACTTCAGACCCCAAAGACGTTAAATACTGTAGAACTAGCGCTGCACCTTGGAATCCAATTATCTTCGACTTGCAGTTAGACTGCATTCACAATGTAGCTTTTGTTACAATAAGCAGGTGCAACAAATTATCTACAGGTTCACGAAGTAATTCATAGAAACTAGGAAATGCTCGCTTTCATAAGGACACCAGAATTATGAATGTTAACTGACAAATAAGCGTTTGTTTTTTTATAGGCAGGCTATGTGTGATAATCAGAGCGTAACATGCTTCACATTTCACACGAAATGCTAGTAGTTCTCAATAACTCGTCATACTGAAAGGTTTTACCCTACACACACAACACACTCAAACACACGTGTGTGTGTGTGTGTGTGTGTGTGTGTGTGTGTGTGTATATATATATATATATATATATATATATATATATATATATATATATATATATATATATATATATAGTTCCATGTAGTTTACAAGATGTCGCAATGAACCCGGCATTTTTTGGCTGTTTGTAACTGACAAAACCATTTTCCGTTCAGTAGTTTCTCATTGTTTTCTGAACGGCCATCGCCCATGACTTCGAAATTACCGCAAGGCAGCCTGCTTCCAAATCGTCTGCAGCTGATTTCGAACTTTGGGCTCTGTTTATCAGTGAATTGTGAAAAAGCTCTCACTGCCCCCAAGCCACAGTACCGGCAGACGGGTGAAAGTAGTAATTGTTTATACACATTATTTAGCTATACGCAGACAGAGACGACTGAAAACAGAGTTTATTTATAAACAGATATAGCAATAACCAGAGAATGTTAAACACAAACTTGCCTGCATATGAGGCACCACAGTCACACATTGCTTCATTATGGCACTCCATGTATATATTGCCGAAGTCGGTTCTGCCTCACATATTGTGTGCGTTAACAGTAGACGAAATGTCGCCAGCACTGTTGAAACAAACAACTGTTGAACGTATGTTTGCTGATCAGCAAGTATTAAAATATATTAGGGACAAATTCATGGCCGGAGTGTTAATGTAGTTGATGGTGGGATACATGTCATGAACGCGGTCACAGAAGGATTCGACGCATGCGTTTGTCGTTCATCAACAGAGGAAATGAATGGCCACCTATTCCTCCCTGCACTCAGGCCTATGAAATGTGAGGACCCTATCATATCAAGACGCATAGCAGCTTCCTGCTTCAGGATGCGTTTATGTTTGCTTTTAATGGGAAGATTCTATAAATGCATATGCACCATGTGATCAGTACAGTCAGGAATTACACTTTGAAAATCAATTCAAGCGATGGATACTTAACATTATTTTGACAATCAATTCAAGCTATGGATACTCAACATTTCCAGGACGACTGGTTGATTGTGAATCAACTGAAAGATTAAGTCCCATACACTGGCGCTCAGGTCAACTGCCCCCCCCCCCCCCCCCACCCCCATAAAAAAGTAGGTGAGGTGGATGTAGAGACTTTCCCTCGACCGGATACTATAACACCATCTCCACAGGCACTGTTGCAGGATTCTCCTTCCTTTCCCCAAAGCTCAGAAACCAGCGGGTTGTGCAAAACAATTACTTAAACTTCACATCTGTGGACAGATATATAAGGATAATGTGAGGTCATTATTCATCACAGCATTTACGGACTGGCTGGAATTAGACCTGAGCTGATCATGTTTCTTCCATAGGTTTCGGTAATTTCATTGCCTACAGACGCCAATCTCTGCCCATTTGAAAGGACGGTGGCAGGAAGATTTAAAAAAAAAAAGCTGATGATGTATGAACACATTTTGCCAAAATCCTTGTCTCGGACTTCGACAAACTGAACTCATAAGTCACGAAAAATGCAATTTAACTGAAATAAATCGGTAATTAATTAGTACGTGAGATAGTGAGATACGGTTAGAATAATTACAGACCACTTGAAACAAACTTGGAAACAACAGAGATGTGGGTCATGAGACTAATGTTGCGAATTCCTTGGATTGCCCGAGTAACTAACAATAACAGCCTGAATAAGGCTTGCGAAACTAGAACAAGAGTAAGAAAGAGGCAAACATATGTCTTTGGTCGTGTGAAGAGAAGAGATGCATTGGAGAACATTATGACAACTGGAAAGATCATGGGGATGAGAGGCAGAAGCAAATCAAGAGAAATGATGCTGAATGGATTGAGACGGAGGCATGGAGGAATATCATCAGCAGAGTTGATCCAGAACACCAAAGACCGAGATCTGTGGGGCGATATGAACACGTACGACAGCTGGCAGGACATTTGATGGTGATGGTCTGCAACAAATACTAATACTATTCTGGAGCCGCGGCGCAGAAGTGGCTAACATACTTACCTGCCTGGCCGGTGGTCACTTGTTCGATTAAAAAAAATTGTTGACCAGGTTTAAATCGGGTACAAGAAAATCTAGTGGTAAGTATAGGCAACCGGTGTGATACTGACACCATTACCCGCCGAATACCCATTGGTCGACAAACATACGCACTTTCACAATACACCCAATACGCATACATATATGTAATAGAGTCCGTTGTTTTACTGTTACTGTGTGCATATCAATAAGTAATGTTTTTATAACATATTTTTCGTGTTACACTTTGTTGCTGGTTGAAAAAAATGCAACGGGTTGTTCCTTAAATTTTGTTCCCAGGCCTCAAACATCTAATACTGAAAGGAGAGCACCCAGAGAAGAACGGAAATGCAGCGTGTCCTTTCACGGCTTAAACTGGACGCTAAAGCTGTTTGTGGATGCCAAACCAGAAATCAATGCTTACAGTTATTTAAATCATATTTTAAAAATCGGGTGAAGGAAAATCTTGCTTTGTAAAAGTACACACGACAATAAAGAGAAATGTAAAACACGTATGTATTATGCTATGTATCGCCAATAAAACACACTCTCTCTCACACAAGTGACTGCCAATTCCATAAAGGATAAACTGTATTGTTCGTAGAGGACTTTGGTGTTGACAATCAGGCGTTGACATTTTGCACAGTGTGCCTGAGCGGGCCGTTGTTTGTCGAGACCCCTGTCTTTTCCACTTTTCACATGGGGCAGTGGGGAACATTTTATGTGATATTCACTGGCACAGGAACGGAGCATAATGGGGACGACCCTTTGTTGTGATGTTGGAACCGCTACTAATGACTAACAATGTCTCTCACACAGTTTTTTTTTAAATACATAATTATGTAATAGTTGCGCACCTAGCACTTTAGCCGACACGGTGATCATGTAGTCGAATCTCCATGATATTGAACACACTCCCCATGAAGTTCCGAATGATTGTCGTGTCCTCCTTTAAAGTGTCGTCCCTGGAGTGAGGAGATCCGACACCCACATTATAATATTATTTTTTTTCCCCCTCAATATTCTGGAGAATCCACCAGCTTCCGTCCAACACACTCCATCAGCCTATGGACACCTTTTCCTATCACTCTCACACTGTCGTACTATGCCCCCTTCTCATACTTCCCCAACGCAACATACTCAACAACTCTTGCTTCTAGAAATTAATAAAGATTAATTTATTAAAATAAAAGTGTAACGTGTATGAGACGTGTATGCGAAGAAAATGTGTGACGTGTTCTATAAAGTGTGTAGACTCTGTCTCTCAGACATCAACTCAGTCAGCTGATCACAGCAAAGATAGACCACAGCACGTTACGTCAGAACAAGTACGTCTCACCCGTTGCCGGAACCATCTTGCCGGATACTGCTTTGCCTCTGTAGACCTCTGGTAATCCAATTTCATGAACATCCGAAATAGACACCGGTGGTATTAACAGTTAATCATGGACCGGTTGCACTCTACACAATGTTCCGTTCCTAATGTTCCTAAACAAACTGCACAAGTCTTTTGCAGTGTGTACGCAGTTAGTTAGTTAGTTAGTTAGTCGACAGATCATCCTCGTTGCACATCGAACCATTCAGTCCATAAGTGCTAATTACTAATGTTTAATTGTTACTGTACTAACACTAGGTACTCTTAGCCGGTTCTCGGTTCGTTACTACTGTCCTAATGCTGTGTGGTGCATCAGTATGCATCACTCTCTTTGATGAATCAATTTCCTTCTAGCGTAAGTTACGTTTCTGTATGCAACTTTATTGACTCTTGAACTGGTGTTCTTCAGAATGGGTTTTTTAATTCTTTCCCAAAACTTGTAGAGTTTCCTTGGATCTGGTAGGGAACCTAGGATAGAAACAACACATCTGGTGATAGTACTAGTCACTGATCCTTTGGCTGAGTGTAAGCCTATCACCTTGCTTACTGATCTTTAGCTAACTAGACTTAGTCATAGAGCAGATTAGCTACCCACCTAGAGTCGAATCCGGCTATGACAAAGAAAAAATCACCAAACAGAATGCGGAACCCCGCCCACCAGGGACACCTACGGGAAGATCCCAATTATCCCTCATTACTCAACTAGTAAAGCTTATCAACACTTCACTAATCTATTCTAGCTAACAGAGCCAAGTATCACTTCACTACTCTAGCTAGTTTCCACTAACAGTGCTAATCATCACACTATAGTTTTAACAAGGCCACAGTCTATAGTAATTATAACGAATATATTATAACAAGTTATACCTTAAATGGCACTACTGCAGTCCTATAAATCATATCTACATCTGCCATATAGGCACGTGTAAAATTAAGTCACTAATTAACACACGGTAGATATTATTTCCACTGGCACTGCAGTGCCCTGCACTCTGTCTAGAGCATTATTCAAGTCCACCCTAGTTGATCTCAACTCGAGTTTATATGGCAAACTACCAAAGTTGTCCACGTGACGTTATCCTTTACTCCCCCACACAGGTGGCACAGTGGCAAATCATCCCCTGTCAAGAACTATTTTCCTGGCTTAAATCCTGTCAAAGTTGTCAGTAATTGCCTAGATTCTCAAAACAAGCCAGCTAGTTTCTGTAAACTCCCAACAAAGAGTTTCGATACCAAGCTGCCAATCATCTTGATGTTCCGGAAACCAAGAATTGACAGATGCACTGTTTTCCGTACTAGGTACTTCCGTTTTACATCTGCCCCTGTGATCTCACGGCTTCCATCTGCATTCAAATGTTGACAAACTTGTCACTCTTCTGTTCCGTGGTGACAATCCCAGCAGCCATTTCCGTCTGATGTCCGGCAGTATAGATGACAAACGGAACCATTCCATATCCTTCTCCCTCACCACCAAATGTGTTTATGGGCTGACACGATGTAACCTGTACAACTGTGTTTACTCTGTTAGTACAAATAGATGTCGCTGGTCGATCGTCCGCTTAATCCGAAAATCCTCTGTAATAATCAACCGGATAAACACACGGTTTCATTTTGTGACATAGGCCCCCTCCTAAGAGAGTAGTCCATCTCACTCTTCTCCACCGTGAGTTTAATCCAGATGATTCATTCTTCTTCTTCAGGAGCTGGGTGTCTTGACAAGAAATCCGCTCCAACATTTTCCTTCCCAGGAATGTACTCTACTGTGAAATTATACGGTTGAAGTAACAACGACCACCGCATCAAACGTGCGTTGAGCTTCTGAGAAGTAGCCAGGAACATCAGGGGCTGATGATCTGACTGGACCCGAAACTTAACTCCATACAAATATGGCTGAAATTTTTGCACTGCCCATACGAGGGACAAGCATTCTCTCTCGACGGTTGAATAATTCCTCTCCGCCTGTAGAAGTTTCTTACTTGCGTATGCCACAGGTTTCAAAACCGAAGCATCGTCTTTTCCTTCCTGTAACAAAGCGGCTCCAATTCCAATCGCACTTGCATCCGTTCTCAACACAAATGGTTTGGAAAGGTCAGGGAGCTGTAATACAGGTTTGCTGACCAAGGCCTCCTTTAACTGACTATAGGCATTCTCACATTCTGGTGTCCAAATGATTTGGTCCGGGAATCCCTTTTTCAAGGTTTCCGTCAACGGAGCTCCCAGTTCAGTGAAATGTGGGATAAATTGTGTGTAGAACCCACACAACGAGAGAAAAGATCGCACATCCTTCTTCGTTTTTGGCCTTGGTGCATTTCTGATTTTCTCCAGGTTCTTCTCTTCTGGAACAATGTGTCCTGGAGTGATGGTGTGACCTAGAAATTCCAGAGTTTGGTAACCAATCATGCACTTGGTTGGACGAGCAGTAAGCCCTGCTTCCTTGAGTCTATTAAACACTCTCTCCAAGGATTGTAAGTGGTCATCCAAGCTGTCACTGGAAATCAGAATATCATCCATGAATGAGATGATGGACGGATCCTGTAACGGATCTAGTAAAGTCCTCATCATGCGTGTAAACACACTAGGTGCATTGCTGAGTCCAAAGGGCATGACCTTGAATTCGTAGTGTCCACTGGGTGTACTGAAAGCTAACAGTGGTCGAATCTCCGGTTTGACTGGTATCTGATAGTACCCCCGACTCAGATCCACCTTTGAAAAGTACCGAGCCTTATGGAGCCTAGCGAATAACTGAGTTGGATTCGGCAAAGGTTCCACCTGAAACTGTGTATGACTGTTCAGAAGTCGGTAATCTATACACAACCTGTGTTCTCCACTTGGTTTGCGTAACAAAACTACCCCCGCATTGTATGGGGATGTGGATGGTGCAATCACGTCATCCTCCAGCAGTTTTTTTATTTCCTCCTCCAGGGCCTTTTCTTTAGAGAATGGCACTGGGTAAACCTTTTGGCGAACAGGCTCCTGTGTGGTTAAAGTCATCTCGAACTCAACCAACCTCGTTCGTCCAGGTTTATCAGTCAGTATCTCCTTATGAGACTTGAGAACCTGGGTTATCTTTTCCCTCTCCTGTGAGGTCAGATCAGGGTTCACTTGTACATCCCTATAGGTTTCCTGGTGTACCAAGGGATATTCCCTGCCCTCGCTGGTTCCCACTTCTGTCTCCACTGCAACAGCCATTGCCATGAGGTGAGCTGCCTTGTCTCCGGGTCTCTCTTCGTATTTCCGCAAGAGATTGATATGGAAAATCTTCGACTTTCCCCGGATCCGGATCTGATAGTTGGTTCTGGATATCACCCTTTCCACGGGAAATGGTCCTTGCCAACCTATCTCCAGTTTGTTGTTTCCCGTTGGGAGTAACAACAAGAATTTATCTCCTACCTCTAGAGATCTTTCTTTAGACCTACGGTTGTAGTAAGCCGCATGTCTTTTCCTGGCCTTTTTCAAGTTTTGATTTGCCAGAGTCCATCCCTTGTGGAGTTTTTCTTTCAGTTCCTCCACGTATTGATAGGATGAGATCACTTCTTCTGACGTCCCCTCTTCAGTCCAACTCCTCAACATGGCTTCCAACGGTCCTTTGATTGGACGACCAAACAGCAACGTAGCGGGTGGTAGTCCTGTTGAGCCATGAGGAACTTCCCGATAGGCAAAGAGTGCTGCTGGGATATATTCATCCCACCTATCAGGTTTTTCCTGCGCTAGTTTCCTGAGCATTGTCATCAACGTGCCGTTGAAACGCTCTACTTGTCCATTGGCTTGAGGGTGGTAAGGGCTGGTATGTATGTGGTTAGAGTGAAACACCCTAAATACCTCCTCCATGAGTTTTCCACAAAACTGAGATCCATTGTCCGTCAGAATTTGATCCGGAAAGCCTAATCTGGTAAAGGCCTCCATCAGTGCGTCCGCCACTCTTTTCGAGTCAATCGTGGTCAACGGTATAGCCTCACCCCACATTGTACAGCAATCCACCATTGTGAGTATATACATGTTCCTCTTCCTAGTCCTGGGAAGTGGACCCACGATATCGATGGCTACCCCTCTCGAAAGGAGAGTTCATGATGGGCATCTCACCCAACATCACCGGTGCTGTCCAGTGTTTCGGTGCCACCCTCTGGCACTCAGGGCATGACTTCACATACCGACGCACATCATCTGTCATTCCCGGCCAATAGTAGTGGCAGGAAATCCGCTGCATGGTGGCGGCAATACCATGTGCCCACTAAAGGAGATGGTATGCCCCATATGAAGAATCTGAGACCGATGAGCTTTCGGGACGACCAACTGACCGTATAGGTTGTCTCCCCTTCCTGCTCTCCTGTAGAGTATCCTATTCTTCATGTAGTACTGCCCCCGTCCTGGTGGATCAGCACTTTTCTGCAGCTTTTTGTAGCAAGGACGTAAAGTATCATCCTCACTCTGGGCAGTTCGTAGCTCCCCCGGCATTGGGTTAGTCACAATTGCATCTGCCTCTTCCGTTTTCGTCTGAGAGCGAGTCTGCATTGCTCCCATATGAATTGGCTCCCTGGGCATTCCCAGAAAGACATACCGGCAACCTAGGATGACTGGAAAAATGGGATCGGTCAATACAGCGGCCTTGATGGTGCCGGTGACGTACCTTGACCGAATCTCCACATTAGCAATGGGCAACTTCATGACTACAGCACTCTTCTGTGCAGGCTGTATATCCAAGGTTTCACCTGTGAATTGTTCTGGATGTACCAGATCCGCAGAAATCACGGCCTCCCCGTCCAGTCCTGTGTCGTATAAACACTCCACTTGACGACCGTTAACCTCTACCAATTCCACTACAGGTGGTTTTTCCTGGTCTGGAGTCTCTTCCTCGGCCTCGACCTGTTCGGTGGGCTCCACCTTAGGTTTCCCTGAGCACACGACGAATTGAGTGTCTCCTGACTTTCCCCTGCAGTCAATAGCATTGTGCGTGTTTGACTGACATTGGTTGCACCATTTCCCTGTCCTAGATTTTCTATTGTCGGACTTGAATGAGCTCTCCTGGTGGCGAGCTTCCTTGTTGACCTTGGCATTTTCCGTGACAACCTCCTTGGAAGTCACTTGACATGCTGCAAAGTGAGGGTTCTTAGCCTTCGATTTGCAGTCCCTCGTATTGTGAGAGGGTGACTTACAAATTGAACACCACTTCTCCGACCACGGTCGTTTAGGTGTAGAGCTTGAAGTGCTCTTGCTTCCCTCCTTCTTCTTCTCTGAATTATCCTCTGATTTTTGCACATAAGGTTCCCACTTTTTGGTTCCTGAGTTTTTTGGCTTTCTTCTTGTCATGTTTCTCTTGACTTTTGGTGTTGGTGGAAAGGTTCTCCCCTGCCTCCCCATGTACCTCGACGAACCGTTCTGCTAATTTATTCACGAGGTCAATACGTTCTGCTCCTTGTTCTCCCAGGAACGTCCTGAGAGGTTTAGACATTTGCTTCTTCAGCTGGTCGACCACCATGAGCTCTTCCAGACTCTCATAGTCATGTGCGAACCCAGCCAAATCCATCCACTTATGGAGATAAGATTTAAGACGCAAACTGTAGGCGGCAAACAACTCTCCCGGTTCTCGTTTCGCTGCTCGAAATTTTTTCCGGTAGGTATGTGACGTAACCTCGAATCGTTTCAGCAGAGCCGTCTTTAACTCATCATAATTGTTCTCATGTCCTGGTGGCAGGCGAGTATAAACCTCGTATCCCGTCCCGCGTAATCCCTGGGATAGCTTAAGATTCCATTTGTTACGCTCCAGACCCATAGCAACTGACATAGCCTCGAAGCTTTGAAGGTATTGGTCAATCTTCTCTTTGTCCTCCTCGTAGACCGCTAAAGGAAACTTCATAGCATGGTACCCATGTCCACCTACTGGTGTTGATCCTGGGATGGAGGAACCTCCAACTGCTCCCTCAGTTTCTCCATTAGATTGACTCTTCAACTCGAGTTCCCTCATCCGGTACTCGTGCTCCCTTTTCTGTGCTTCCTGTTCAGCTTCTAATTTCCTAGCTGCTTGCTCAGCTTCAAATTTCCTAGCTGCTTGCTCAGCTTCCAATTTCCTAGCTGCTTGCTCAGCTTCCCTTCTCAATTCCAACTCGGCCTTTCGCTCTTCCCGTTCCGCTTGACGATACTCTCTCTCCACTTCCTGTATGTAATCCGTTAGAGAAGACCCAGCCAATCCCATTTCTTCCCCCCTTGCCTTTAATTCTAACGTGCTAAGTTTAGGGGTGGCCATTATACAGAGAGGTAAGCTAGCAGGTCTAGTACAATATAACTGCAAATTACTATACCGATATATGAACAAGTACTATAAATCTAGATATTACCACACACAGTACATTCACTCAGTGACAAGAGTAGAATCAGGACCACAGACCTATGCAGACGTGTGAAGTGTGAACAGGTAAGATATTAGTCCTAACCCCTATCCACATTCACTCTAGCTGGATTCTCCAAACTGATATCTCCCTCCTATAACTAAGGATCCCGTGTCAAAAGACCCCGTTGTCAGAAGATCCCCCTGTCAAACGTTCCTGCTTGCAGGAGATCTCGCTGTCCAAGGATTCCGTTTACGGGAGATCCCGCTGTCCAAGGATCCCGTTTACGAGAGATCTCGCTGTCCAAAGATCACGTTTACGATAGATCCCGCTGTCCAAAGATCCCGTTTACGAGAGATCCCACTGTCCAAATATCACGTTTACGAGCCCCCAATAATGTCGTGTCCTCCTTTAAAGTGTCGTCCCTGGAGTGAGGAGATCCGACACCCACATTATAATATTTTTTTTCCCCCCTCAATATTCTGGAGAATCCACCAGCTTCCGTCCAACACACTCCATCAGCCTATGGACACCTTTTCCTATCACTCTCACACTGTCGTACTATGCCCCCTTCTCATACTTCCCCAACGCAACATACTCAACAACTCTTGCTTCTAGAAATTAATAAAGATTAATTTATTAAAATAAAAGTGTAACGTGTATGAGACGTGTATGCGAAGAAAATGTGTGACGTGTTCTATAAAGTGTGTAGACTCTGACTCTCAGACATCAACTCAGTCAGCTGATCACAGCAAAGATAGACCACAGCACGTTACGTCAGAACAAGTACGTCTCACCCGTTGCCGGAACCATCTTGCCGGATACTGCTTTGCCTCTGTAGACCTCTGGTAATCCAATTTCATGAACATCCGAAATAGACACCGGTGGTATTAACAGTTAATCATGGACCGGTTGCACTCTACACAATGTCCGTTCCTAATGTTCCTAAACAAACTGCACAAGTCTTTTGCAGTGTGTACGCAGTTAGTTAGTTAGTTAGTTAGTCGACAGATCATCCTCGTTGCACATCGAACCATTCAGTCCATAAGTGCTAATTACTAATGTTAATTGTTACTGTACTAACACTAGGTACTCTTAGCCGGTTCTCGGTTCGTTACTACTGTCTGATGCTGTGTGGTGCATCAGTATGCATCACTCTCTTTGATGAATCAATTTCCTTCTAGCGTAAGTTACGTTTCTGTATGCAACTTTATTGACTCTTGAACTGGTGTTCTTCAGAATGGGTTTTTTAATTCTTTCCCAAAACTTGTAGAGTTTCCTTGGATCTGGTAGGGAACCTAGGATAGAAACAACACATCTGGTGATAGTACTAGTCACTGATCCTTTTGGCTGAGTGTAAGCCTATCACCTTGCTTACTGATCTTTAGCTAACTAGACTTAGTCATAGAGCAGATTAGCTACCCACCTAGAGTCGAATCAGGCTATGACAAAGAAAAAATCACCAAACAGAATGCGGAACCCCGCCCACCAGGGACACCTACGGGAAGATCCCAATTATCCCTCATTACTCAACTAGTAAAGCTTATCAACACTTCACTAATCTATTCTAGCTAACAGAGCCAAGTATCACTTCACTACTCTAGCTAGTTTCCACTAACAGTGCTAATCATCACACTATAGTTTAACAAGGCCACAGTCTATAGTAATTATAACGAATATATTATAATAAGTTATACCTTAAATGGCACTACTGCAGTCCTATAAATCATATCTACATCTGCCATATAGGCACGTGTAAAATTAAGTCACTAATTAACACACGGTAGATATTATTTCCACTGGCACTGCAGTGCCCTGCACTCTGTCTAGAGCATTATTCAAGTCCACCCTAGTTGATCTCAACTCGAGTTTATATGGCAAACTACCAAAGTTGTCCACGTGACGTTATCCTTTACTCCCCCACACAGGTGGCACAGTGGCAAATCATCCCCTGTCAAGAACTATTTTCCTGGCTTAAATCCTGTCAAAGTTGTCAGTAATTGCCTAGATTCTCAAAACAAGCCAGCTAGTTTCTGTAAACTCCCAACAAAGAGTTTCGATACCAAGCTGCCAATCATCTTGATGTTCCAGGAAACCAAGAATTGACAGATGCACTGTTTTCCGTACTAGGTACTTCCGTTTTACATCTGCCCCTGTGATCTCACGGCTTCCATCTGCATTCAAATGTTGACAAACTTGTCACTCTTCTGTTCCGTGGTGACAATCCCAGCAGCCATTTCCGTCTGATGTCCGGCAGTATAGATGACAAACGGAACCATTCCATATCCTTCTCCCTCACCACCAAATGTGTTTATGGGCTGACACGATGTAACCTGTACAACTGTGTTTACTCTGTTAGTACAAATAGATGTCGCTGGTCGATCGTCCGCTTAATCCGAAAATCCTCTGTAATAATCAACCGGATAAACACACGGTTTCATTTTGTGACAATGATCTACACCATTATAGTGCCGGCACCGTATCACCAATACGCCTACAGATGTGGGACAGGTTCCTTTACTTTACTTAATGTACTATTTAAATAAAAATAGATTTACAAAAATTTCACAGGCCGGCGCTATGACGAAAGGGTTGCAGATGCAATCGGCAATCCCGGATACCGTATTCGAAACACAGCTGCGGGTGATTTGGAAACAGACCACCTTGCGCTGGTTTTGATACAATGGTTTGGGTGCCGGTTGTTCAGAAAGCAATGGCAAACTAAATGAACTTGCCAAGAAATCACAAACAGTCGAAAATGCTGGGATTGACTGAGACTTCATTGTGGCAAGATGGAGATTGAATATCCATGTCCTGCCTTTATATTATTAGGAAATATTTGATTCTTCTGTCCTCCTTTTATATTTATGCCGCCCACTACTGGTCCCAAGACAGTGACTATCTACCACAGACAGGAAAACTAACAAGTCACTTTGAAATAATAAGAAGAAAGAGGATTTATTAGAGATTCTATTTCTGGAAAAATAAATAAAACAAAAGATGACAGGAGAAAGGTGTCTCCGTGCTAAAATAGGCCGATTGGCACTCTCATTACTAAGACGTCTTGAAATGGTTGTGGAAAAGTCTGTGGCAGTCAATGTGAAGGTCCGCATGCATTTTGGATTACCTGGTGAATGTGGTCGTCCTCCCCGAGACACTAGACTGGAGTTATGTGGCTACTGTCTATTCTCAGGCCGGGTTTGTAGGTTCCGGTCCGTGTGGCTTCTCTCCATATGTAGATCTCTCTGTACCAGCTCTGGATTGTTAGCCAGTTGTAACTTTCCAGCTGACTTTGGATCTGGCTCTTTCTGGTCACAATCAAAGCAGGAAGGGGGATCCTGGAACAAGAACAACTCAGGAGTACCCATCCACACAAACCATTCTTAGTCCACTATACATGACTTACATTCCATACCCATTTCGTGGTCTTTTAGATCTGTAAGTGCATGCCAATATTGTAGACCTGTCCAACCGGACATTTTAAACACTAGACTGGACAGAAGTGGTTATGTAGTTTCTTAATTTTTACTACCAGCCCTCTCGAGATTTAGTCTCAGTTTATAGAATGAAGAATGTGATATGGACAGAAGGTAAAGCCAGTGTCCTCCAATAAAATTCACACGTTAGTGTGTGGTATGTTTAAGGCATCCTCGACTAACACAAACATCAATATAGAAAAGAGTCGAAGTGTATAATTCAGATATCCCTGACTGGTGTTCTCTTCCTTGTTGAAAAGGTAAGGGTAATGTGTAACAATCGCTCCGGTAATTATTCCCAATGTTAGAAAAGAAGCATAGCAACCAAAAAAAAAAAAGGAGGGGGAGGGGGGTTGTTGTTTGTGTAAGGCTTTCACCACCTGCCTCTGTTGTGAATATAGAAACGACATGTGTGGCGTTTACGACAACCCCCGACAATCTTATCCTTCCCAACAGTAAGAGACGGGTGATTTGATGGATCCAGACAGTCTTGATCACAGGATGTTGGAAAGAATAGAAAAAAAAGTATGTGTATGTATAAAAGTCGCTTAAAAGTCGACAGGCTCGACTTCATTGCACCGGGTTTTATCCCATATGGCTCGGTCTCTTTCCGTAGCACGAAAAGCGTCGCACAAAGCACGAACTCCGTTGCTTTTAGAGTCTCCGAAACATTTACCTCGTAAACCGAAGGGCGCGGCCCGGAATCGACCCAACAATCCTTCGGAACACGAGTCAAACGGCTTGACCACTTCGCCACAGATAGTATCACACTATATCAAGACGTCCCTAGTTATTTAAAACTGGGTATTAGTTGGGTTAACTTCCCAGTTCAACTCCCTCCGAAAGATAACACAATATGTGCATTAGTACAACGGAGTAGGTATTTGTCATACCACGTCAACATTTCTGAATATATTTTTACTTGACAGGGAAAAAAGATCTGGAGACATTACACATCCCAGTTTCACATCTCTCTTAATAGGCTGATAGTTTAGTTTAATTTAGTCGTTGGATCAACATCACGGCACACGATTTAACCCATAAGTGCTCCGTTTTCCTCCTAACTCAAACCTGAGTCTGGAGAAACTCAGCTCAATGCACGAACTCCGTTGCATCGGCGAGAATCCTGAAATACTTTGGGTAGATTTTTAACTCGAAATTTTGCCCGGGCAGCGCCGTTAGGCTACTCATTTTCGATTTCCAACTGCCAAGGGATGTTTTACGTGCGCAACAATAAACACGGGAGTCCGATCTCACTACCCAGAGACCAGGGAAAATTTTATTACTGGAAGTCCAGGTGGATTTTTTAAATAAATCCCTGTCCTGATATTGACCTACTTCATTATCAATCTTTATGGCAACTTGTTGCTTCCAATATATGTGTTTTATGAGTCTAAGGTCTTTCCAAACAATTTGTAGATCTGCAAGCATCTCAATCGTGTTTGACAGGTCTTACTTTATCAAAAGCCTTTGTGCAGTCGATAAAGCAAAGATGTAAGTCTTTGTTTACTTTTATAGAAAGTTCAATTAATTTTCTCAGCATATACACAGCATTTATTGCACCCTTGCCTTCTACAAACCCACATTGGTTTTCTCCCATTTCGGATTGTATTTTCTTCCTAACTCTTTGCATGATAATTCTTAGGAAAATAGGACTTCCGGTCGCGAACATGGAGGATAGGCACTGAAATGGTTTAGACCTCTGGAATGTTTATGCTCGTGGCTACCGTTTGCATTCGCATTTTCTTCATGTTGGACTGGAAGTGTATGGTTCCGTCGCCATGCTACTGAGCTGAGTGCGTGATGTGACACTGTGAGCTGTGAGTTTCGTGTGAAATGGTTTTACATCTGCCCGAGGTTGTTTGGAGCGTGAACTGCATGTTCCGAGAAATGGCCGCTGGCTGTGTCGCAGAACTGACCGGTTTTTGCCTTATGCAGAGATGTGTGGCTGCTGGTCTTCTAGTGACTGCCGCTTCCATCGACAATAAACTGTATTTTCATGCAGGACTTTTGTGTTGGCATTATGCACAGTGAAATGTTTTTACATCTGTCCGAGGTTGTTTGTGGCGTGAACTGCATGTTCGGGAAAAAATAGCGTAGCTGGCTAGAAAACATCTAGAAACGGAACACACAACATCTAGAAATATATATACCATGAAGATGAACATCTAGAAAAACATCCGGATGGGAAAATGACTACCGCTTCCATCAAGATGAACTGTATGTTTCGCGGAGGACTTTTGTGTTGACATTCTGGCGGCTGCATCATGCACAGGGAAATGCTTTTGCTATCTGTCCGATGCTGTTTGTGGCGTGAACTGCATGTTCGGGAAAAATGGTGTTGCTGGCTTTGTCGCAAACGGACTGGTTTTACCTTGTGCAGTAATGTGTGGCTGCTGGCTTTCTAGGGACCGCCGGCTTCCATCGAAGATGAACTGTGTTTTCCCTGGAGGACTTTTGTGTTGACATTCTGGTGGCACATTGCAACTGTGCGGGCCGTTGGTTGTCGAGACTCCTGTCTTTTCCACTTTTCACAAGGGGCAGTGAGGAGCATTTTATGTGATATTCACTGGCACAGGAACGGAGCATAATGGAGACGACCCATTTCTGTGAAGTTGGAACCGAGACTAACTGATTAACTAACTCTTAGGAAAATCTGTGTGATGTGGCTCATTA
>JACEFZ010013371.1:255000-283284 GCA_014155875.1 Cepaea nemoralis
GTCTCTTGCAAAACATCGCTCCCATTACAAGCGTCTGGAAAACGTCCCAATGTCCCGCGTCCGATACACCCATCTGGAGATCATCCGCCACACTCTGCACCCATCTCTTTGGCCTTATTCTTCCTCTCTTCCTGTGCATATACCCCTCCATGATTGTTCTCTCCAAACTTTCATGACGTTTCAAGTGACCAAAATATTTCAATTTTCTTAGTTTTTTCGTCTTTAGTAGCAAACCTTCTTCAACATTCAGATCTTGTCGTATGGATTCATTTGTTCTTTTCCGTATCCAAGATATTTTTAGAACTCGTCTATCACACTTATATTCAAAGGCATTTATACACTGTTCAGCTTGTTTAGTAAGTGTCCAGGTCTCGCAGGCGTATGGTGGAATGGGAAAGATGCATGCTCTTAAAAATATAATGTTTGTAGTTCTGTCTGTCCTATACCACAATTTATTCAGTTGTTTTAGTTATTGAAGAGCAACCGATAGCCGTCTTTTAATTTTCTTCATTGTGTCACTCAATGACCCAAGATATTCGAAATTTTCTACTGCCTCCAATCTTTCCTCATTAACATATATTTCATTCTCCATAATACGAGTAGTTTTATCTGAATGCATTATCTTTGTTTTTTGCTTTGTTAAGATATAGGTTGCGATCTTCCCTGTTCTTTTGGGATGAGGTTATCGGCTGTTCTATACTATTCTGTGATCTGGATAGTAAAACCGTTTCATGTGTCGCGGAATCACTGTGAATTAACGATCAGATGATACAAATAAACGGCGTCAGTCTGATTCACAGCTGCAAGTTGTTTGTTACTGGCGGCGGTGAGATCAAATGGTACAGCCGTCCTTGAGAGTTTCCCTACAAGACAAAAAATTGTCGGCATGTTGAGTTGCCCAACTCGCGAGATGAAGGGACAGACGGTTGCTTTGGTTGTAGAAAGGGGAGATGAAAATTCTGATGATGTAAGGGAAACGGGTTGTCTGCCCTTGAGCACACCTGTTGTTGACAGGAGAATGGACGTCACTCGGACAATCTCTGACTGCAGAAAACCTAACTTGTTGCAGCGATTGTAAACAAGAGAGTTGGTCTAGACGGACGGTGTTTCTCTAGCTCTGTATGAATTTGGAAAACATCTACCGTGTTCGGGATTAATTAAATTTAATATACACGTGCCTGCCATGGCAAAATGTAAATGTTATTCAGGAGTAAAGCAGTGTTACATAAGGTACTCCATAGATTGTATTTAGGTATAATTAATGTATGATAGACTGATGTCAGGGTCTTACAATCTAATGACTCTGGCTCGCTGGACCTAACATATGCGAGACATACACAAGTACAGAATGATTCGACGGGACACACGGTAACACTAAGTTTGATGGTTTTATTTACACTTCACATGCAACACAATCTAATTCGGCATGTGGCCATCACAAGGTGAATATCACACTCTATACACAATATACAATGCACTCACAACTCAAACCCACAGCTATGCAGTCTTTCATCTTCTCACAAGAGATACGAGCAATCGACATTCAGGCACAGAAACACAGGAGCCGCTTTCATACACGTCAGTCTCGTCCGATCCCCTAGCCGTGTCTGGCGTTTTCCGCTCACAGTGCTTGCCCTGTGGATTCGAGCGCAGCGAGAATTGCATGCGTCATGCTTGTACTGGCTTGACCCATGACGGTCACTCTCTCTCGTCAGCGAAACCGGTGAATATGTAACTGGTGTTCGCCTGGCGGGCGTAACGATGTCGCGGCATAGCAATGGGAGATTATGACACCCTCCCCTCGCTTCATTCATGAAAGATTCTATCTTTCATGTGTACTCTCTGTAAATTCAGGGTTACTATTTTTAACCAAGTCAGAATCTTCCCATTGGTTGTCATATACAATGGCATAGGTTTAATAGAAATACATACGTATTGCAAATTATAAATATTAAGTCATGCGGTATTCAAACTTCAACACTTGCCAAGTATCATCCTCTCGATGGATGATCACTTCTGTTGCAATTTTGACCCAGTCAGACCGGTAGCACCAGCAATCCATGCAACTACCTCGTAACCAACAATAAAAAAAAACGTATAATATGTCCTAAGACATCAGGTTAGACCGTAAAACGTCTTAATGTGAGACGAATTCAACTGTCGAGTTCCAACCAAATTTGGTAGGGAGCTCTCATGTTGGTCTACAACTTTGGCAATCTTTTCCATGCCCAGCTGATGCCCTCTTGGAGTGTCGACAATCTGGCAACACAATGGCTATTTTTATAAATTACACCTTACTATCTATTTCGATTTACCGCCCTTTGGTGTAATCTGTGACACCAATTAAATGAAAGGGAAATAATTTAAACAGATGTTAAACATAATAAATTACAATTATTAATATATTTCTCAGCGTCATAGCTTGATACTTCTTTACAATAGTGAAAAAAAGTTGCTACTGTGAATTAGTTAATCAAGATATGATTCTCAGATTACACTACTTCCAAAAATATTAATACACAATTTGTGTATTTCAAATTCGTGTTTCACAAATATTTTACAAGCGTCATTAATTTTTAAGGTTTTGTTCATAGTCTGCTAGATTTTTGTTTAAATTTCTAACTTTCCGGAAGTACACACGAACAGCTGATGTAAGCAATAGTTTTTTTTTTACACACTTGTTCCGTAATGATGTTGGAATACTCGGAATGTAACGTTGTGCTATTCGGTGGTGTTTTCGATGTTTCGTTGGACTTCTGGATTACGATCTTATGCAGTGGAGTAACTGTCCCAGTTTATTTCAATCAATCGTTCAATTCACACGGGATAAAATATTGCTGGATAACTCCAGTTTGCAGGTACCACGGATAACTTAAATTGTTCTTGTTCACTTGAGGTAAGTTATGACACTGGCATGTGGCACTGTTCTTAGTTTATCATCTTTATAATTAATACTGTTCACTTTCTAACACATACTATGCACTTATACAACACAATTGTCACCTTATTTTAGAAACACTAGTAATATTTACAGTGGGAAATGATCCCTATCACAATGATGTAGTTGACACTCACAGCTTTTCTGAAGAAAAAATAACTTCATTAATGGCTGTGCTGGTCTGAGTGTTTTGACACACTACACTCAGACATATGTGGCTATTGGGTACCATTGGGACAACGCGACAAAAGATCAGTCAGTGTATTCGATCTGCCAGGGATGTGTCTCACTTCAAAGCTGTAGTCTTGAAGCAAAAGTGACCATCGAGCTATCATATGGTTAGTTGGCACTCCAGATGTAATAAATGTCAATGGACTGTTGTCAGATTCTACTAAAACATGCCATCCAAGGAGGAATCTAGACAATCTCGTTATTGCAAACACTAAAGCGAGGGCTTCCTTCTGTGGGGTCGACCAAGTGCGTTCTCTTGGTTTCAGTTTTCTGGATAGGTAATATACAGGATGCAAAATGCCGTCATGTTCCTGTAATAGTACCGCCCCAATCGCCACGGAGCTCGCATCTGTGCGCAATCTGAAAGGAATATGCAAATTTGGCAATTTGAGAATGGGATTCTTTAAACTATTCTCAGAAAAATAGGACAATACTTTCTGGAATGCAAATTTTAGGCATTCGTTGTTTACCATTTTGGTTGGGTGTTCTTTTTTTAGTATGTTAGTAAAACTTTCAGTCAGTTCAGCAAAATCTGGTATGAACTGCCTGTAATAATTTAGAAGTCCCAATACACTTCTGACTTGTTTCTTCGTAGTCGGCAGTGATAGTTTTAGAATTTTTGACACGATGTTGTCGTCAGTCGTGACAAAGCCATTAGAGATTTTATAACCCAAGAAGGAGATTTCTTGGTAGGCTATGTCAACTTTGGCAGGTTTAATAGTAAGTCCGTGCTGTCTGATCCGTTCAAACGTCTGCTGTAATGTCGTTATGTGCTCTGTCATTGTCGTTGTATGTACACATATGTCATCCATGTACGAGATGATATTCTTTATGTCCGTAAGTAATAGTCTTGTCATGCGTACGAATGTTGCAGGTGCATTAACAAGCCCAAATGGTAATTTGCACCATTCGTACAGTCCCCAAGGTGTGGCAAAGGCTGTCAGATGTCTGCTCTGTTCGTCAACCGTTATCTGCCAGTAACCTTTTGTCATGTCCAGTTTCGTAAAGTACCTAGAGTCTGTCAGCTCTGTTAGCAGTTCCTCGCTCGCAGTTGGTCATTGGTTCTAAATCCAACTGTGTAATTTTATTTAATTTCCTATAGTCTATGCAGAGTCTTATTGTGTCGTCCTTTTTGCGTATAATGACTATTGGAGAAGAGAATGTGATTGCGATCGTCTAATGATGTTGTTCTTTCCAGTCAATGATTTCCTGATGCAGTTTTTCTTTGTAATGTAATGGAATTGTGTAGGGTCTGCATTTTATTGGTGTGTTGGAAGTCAGAGTAATGTGGTGTGTACCAGTTCTGTTTGTCCTCGGTGTTGGAGAAGATGGTACTGTAGTCCTGTATGAGTTGTTTGCAGCTGTCGGTGTCTGCTGAGTTAACTGGGGGTTTATCTTAATGTCTTGTAAGCAGTTCGTCGTGTTTAGTGCTGGTGTTGGTATTTCGTTCGCTTTCTTCGTCGCCTTCATGGTCGATTATTGTGTACTGGCTGCTGTATCGTCTTGTTCGTTGTCCCTGTTGTAGTATGTGCTTAGCATATTGATGTGGAATATTTTGTGTTTGTCTTTAACTGGAATTTCATAGTCAACCGGTGAAATCTGTCTTAGTACCTTAAATGGTCCTTGCCAAGAATCGGTCAGTAATTGTCGGTCGCTAGGTAGGAGTCAGTTGTACGCTTGTCCGTGTCAGTATTATCGTCCTGTTTCCTTTGTTGCATATTGTCTATACATCGCACCAGATTGTTTCAGTGCTTCTTTGGCAATAATACAAGATTTATTATCCTTTCACGCAATGATGTTACAATACGTATGGATGATATGGGTTTAAGTACAGGAGTAGATTCAGATTTAACATGGAATGGTATATACTTATAGGGCCGCGTGGTTTGCACCATAGATAAGTTCGAATGGAGAGAACCCAGTGCTGGACTGAGGGACCTCGCGATTTGCGAATAGTATGGCAGGCAAATAGATGTCCCAATTTTCGGGATATCTCTGGGTGACTTTGGAAGCATATGCTTTAGATCCCGTTAAACTTTTCTATTACTCGGTCGAGTGAGGATGGTACGGTGAGTTGAAACATTGTTTCACCACCTAACATTTTAGTGTAAGCTTGAGTGGATGCAGCAATAAATTGACTTCCACGGTCGGATAGGATAGTACAGGAAAACCTATCCTGAAAACATGGAAAGAACTTCCATTATATCATTGGCAGTTATGTTCTTGAGAGGAATAGCTTCAGGCCAGCGGCTACATAGATCAATAATTGTAACTATAAATCTATTTCCTCTAGATGTTACATGATTTAGAGGACCTTCGATGTCAACAGATATTTTCTCAAAGGGTCGATGGCTAAATCTGTAACCTGTAATTCAGCTGTGGGTGTTTCCCTTTTTCACTAGTTTCTGGCAGATGTACAAACTTCTGCAATATTGTTTAGTGTCATTACAGAATTTTGTCCAATAAAACTGTGTCAACAATCTAGATCTGGTCTTTGAATACGCCATATGCCCTGCAAGAGGTATATCATGGGCAAGATGTAAGGCTTGCTTACGGTATTCTAGTGGCAAAAGAGTTTGCTCTGTGGTGGTGTCACCTCTGGTATAGTACCTAGTGAGGATGAAATTTTTGAGAGCAAAATGCCATCTTGCATTCGTAGTTAACCTTGGCTTTTGGCCTATCAGATTATAATACTTATATAATGAGATCAGCCTTTTGGGCTGTTACAAAATTTTCCTTCATGGATTTCGAAGGTAGTAATACTGGGCTTAGCATTTCTATCGCCTCAGTTTGATCAATTTGTTCTGCACTCTAGCAGCAGATCTAGTTACTGCGTCACACTTTCAGTGATATGAGATGATGGTGAAATAATTCTGTCAATGATTTCATGTGGTGGTGAAACAATTGGATCAATGATTTCATGTGGTGGTGAAACAATTGGATCAATGATTTCATATGATCATAGTGCTGCATTAGCTAGCATACAATTATTTGATGATACCACACTTTCCATGATGACATTAGATGGAGATGATGTTACATTATCATCAATACATACAGATGTTATGGTGTTATGTGGCATCTCCTCACTCGGGAAGGTTTCAATGATAACATCGCAACAAGGATTGGTTAATGCTGCGCATTGACCTTCCCAGTGAGGATGGAGTCTCAATGTATGCCATGCCAATGGATACTTCTCGATATTACCCGAGAATGTTCTGCATGTACGTGCCTGCCTTTATAGTCTGTAGGCATTATGAATCTTTTTTAAGACTATAAGAGTGCTTCCGCTGTCTCGTAAGACTGTAGCAGGCTTGCCATCACACACCATGGTGGATGTAATTCTGCTTTGGAATCTATTACCAAATAGCTTCCTCATGGCAATAGGTATTGAGTGGCCGCATGTTATAGGCCATCTCATGGAACTGATTACCGATGGTAATTTTTGTGGATTAAAATATCTATGGCCTGTGCTGAGTCACAGGATGATTTTCAAGATGTTCTTCATCTGATGAAGAGCTATCAAACAAGCGGCATTCGCCTTCCTGGTCATCTGTTTCCCTTTACAAGCAGACGCCAGTGGCCATAAGCTTTACAAAGGAAGCATTGGTTAGCCGTTGAAGCTTCTTCGCTCTTTATCTTGGTATTTACATAGGTTTGCAGTATGTAGATATATGCAGGGTTCTGTCGCACATCTCATTCCGGTGGTGCGAAATGAGCAAACATCTACATTTCTCAGTAGTAGGCTTAAATGTCTTTTGCCTATTGTATGTAGTTTCTGCTGATTTCTCATAGCTAGCAGCTGCTATCGAATTTATGTCAGTTGCCCACTAGCAAAACAATGTTTAGTGGCTGTAAAATACGCGACCACGTTTCTCGATCCGCTCTACATTCATACACTCACTCCTCTGTAGAAATTTTGAAATGATGCGTGAAGGGATGGGATCATTTTATCCTGAGGACGAGATCTTTCAATGTGTGTTAACGTCATATTAACTTGGCTGTACTGAAAGCCCATATTACTGATTATATCCTGTACTACAGAGATGTATGGTCAGAGAACAGTTGAGTTGCGTCTGGAGTTAATTACTGAACTGTTCTCTGTAGCCGCGTCTCACCTAACAGGAAAGTGTGACATAATTTTGATCTCTATGTAATGGGATCTTTGCTGAGATCTTTAGGGATAGTCTCCATAACTTTTAGAGGTCCCATGACAAACTTCTCATATAAATGATGTCCACTCAGATACTGGGATCTGGTAGTGTCCATAAAGTCTCAAAGTTCGGGGTGAGGCTGCTCTGCAGTCCCCGCAGGTATAATGTCTGACAATACCTTGGTACTTTTTGTACTCGTTTCTTTGTCCAGTCTTTTCAGATACGAGATCTTTTTCAACAGCTGTTTCAGCTTCAAGCTGTTTGATTTTCAGTTGGAGTCAAGCTCTTCCGTTTGCTGAGCTGAGATGTCTGCCTGTTTTCAAGTGCAGTCATTATTTCTGATGTTTCACTGCCAGTTCTGCCTCGTCGATTTCTGCATCTATTTCATGCTTGTTTAAGCAGCTCTTTCAGCCGCTCTGTCTTCGCGTTCTCTAGCCTTTTCTGTGCTAGGAGGGTGTTTGAATATTTGTCTCACTCATTTTGTCAACTCATCGCCAGTAACTTTAGTAGTTTAAACCCATCTCGATGAAGTCGTTTAGAGTAGAGAAGACAGTCTGGAATGTTCAATGACAATCGATTCGCTACACACGCATTTTGTTATCAAGTGTTAGTACATGCGAACCATGGTTTACCATATTTTTACACGCGTACAGCGTGTGCCCAATTTGCATCAAACGTATGATAGAAAAGATAATACTCAAGTTACTCTGGATACACTGACGAAGAATCGGTGAAAACCGAGCCAGGAACTTGCCTAGGTCGCTCTTCTGCACCGGCAAATGACCTCTACGGGAACAGTTTCAGATGGCACAGAAAACACTGTTTACTTTTGGAAGGAAATTAAATTAGAATCTATGCTGCTGTGATGTGTATGCTTGTCAGTTAAGTGTTTGTTTTAGTTTGTATGGCGTGAGTGTTATGTTGGTCGTAACGTCGGCGTTCAACAATTTCACAAGTTGCTTCTTTCCCGAACTTTCTGCTTTCACACGCTTTTTCGGTATCACACTACTTTCACGAGACAGTAGCATGTGCTACTGTTTCAACACCTATGATGTAATCACTTACACTTACATGACACAATCACTGATGTTTTCCGCGTTACACACATTCAAATCTAGGTAATTTACGTCAGTATGTTCAATGAGGACGATCACTAAGTGCCCCACGTTCACACCTGTCAGGTCTTCTACAATCTAATGACTCTGGCTCACCGCTGGACCTACATACGCGAGACATACACAAGTACAGAATGATTCGACGGGACAAACGGTAACACTCAAGTTTGATGTGTGATTGACACTTCACATGCAACACACAATCTAATTCGCATGTGGCCATCACAAGGTGAATATCACACTCTATACACAATACATCTCAATGCACTCACAAACTCACAACCACAGCTATGCAGTCTTTTCTCTTCTCACAGACGATACGCGCAATCGACATTCAGGCACAGACAATATGCTTCGAAAAAACACAACTACAACCCATGGCGGTAGTGAATGTGACTAGACAGACCACCTGAGTGGTAAATGTTCGTCCTCAATGGGTGCATGTGGAAAGTATAATGACTATAAAGTTAAAAGACATCACATGACATACACTGTAGAAAGTATGTGACGTGTTGGGCCTTGGCATAAGCTAGGACAATGCAATATGCTTCCGTGGAGTATTACAAGTATAACATTGCAGAGGTTAAACAGTATTAAGAATCTATGAGCTACACGTCTATCAGCAAACAAACTAAAGTACCATTTTTGAGAACATGCAACTTTCCTGTGGCAAATTACGAATAAGAATCACGGACATATTACAATCACTAAAGAAGAACACTTTAAACTTCAATATTACAGACCAGTTATTAGAATATCGTGGACTAGGAAGAAGACAGCCGGTCTCCCTGGCCTAGAGGTTAGAGACTTTCTCCGTAATTCCGTATACTCTCGTGAGTAAAATGACGTGCGTGAGAATCGGTGGCGGTTCTAGTCGCGTCGGTAACTTAGGGGTATGTGAGCCGGTCGCTCAGAAAGCAAGGGCAAACTACTTAACGTGATCTTGCCAAGAAATCAACAATCAGCTGAAAGATGCTGATGTAAACAGCGATGTCCTGTAAAGGGTATGCGAATAAAAAAATAAGGAGGGAGACAAATACTTGAATAAAAGGCAGGTGTAGACCAGAGAGAGAGAGAGAGAGAGAGAGAGAGAGAGAGAGAGAGAGAGAGAGAGAGAGAGAGAGAGAGAGAGAGAGAGAGAGAGAGAGAGAGAGAGAGAGAGAGAGAGGTGGAAACCTTGGGCACTGACATGCACCAGAACTGGTAATGTATGGAGGAACTTTATGGGGGAAGCCGAAGAGGACAACTTTCTGCAAAAGACCTGCTATATATTGAAGGAGGAGTATTGTATGGTATGGTCAGCTCTGGGTCTTCAGCATCTACTTTCAGCAGTTATTACCCCCCCCCCCACACACACACACATACACACACAACCATACACACTTACACACATATACACACACACACATCATTTTAATGGCAACTTGCCGTCTGCCGTCTTGACAGACGATAGTTTGTTACATTGTGCTTCAAAAAGGCATATTAACTATTAGTAACCAATGGCAGTAGTTAATGTGACTTATTAGACTAATTCGCGCTGTAAATGTTCGTCCACAATGGATACACGTGAAAACATGGTCATTTCCACCATCACACACCATCTTTCATGCACAGTTTGTGGTCTATCTTAATAATTTTCTCCTTTGTCTTTACTCTTTGTCTTTGCCCTCCATGCAACACGTTCAGCGGCGACTTGCTTCCAGTGTGCAATATCAGTGCCTGTATCAATCATGTCCCGCTTACACACATCTTTGTATCGTAGTAGAGGCCGACCCTGAGATCTACTACTCACCTGTAATTCACCAAAAAAAGATGTACTTTGGTATTCTACCATCATCCATCCTCCTAACGTGTCCTATCCATCTAAGTCTACGAAGACTGCGCATGGAATATACCGTCATACAACCCGATCTTTCTAATACTTCAGTATTTGTGATTTTGTCTTGCCAGTTAATACCAAGTACTCTTCGCAGACACTACATATGAAAGCTGTTTAAACGTTTCTCTTGGTGTGAGTAAGTTGACCAGGTGTCACTGCCATAAAGAAGAGAACTAAGGACACAGGCTTGATAGACAAGTACCTTAATTTTGGCAGTAAGCTTCCTTTTCTCTCAGTGTCTGTTTGCTAACCTGTTCATTGTTGTTGCTGTCTTCCCAATCCGGATGTTGAGTTCCTGACCTAGGGATAATTTGCTATATACCTCTGATCCTAGATATGTAAAATCATCTACTACATCATCAATAAAGATTGATGGTACCCTATGTGCACCTTGTGATATAATATGTATCTTCTTTTCGTTAATTGTTAAACCAAATTCAGAACAAGCCTTGAAGAGAGCCTCGGAGTGCTAAAATGCTATTTAGAACCAGTTTTGCTGTATGGCAGCGAATCTTGGAATGTAAATGAACAAATTAGGAAGAACTTAGAAGCAACAGAGATGTGGTTTTTAAGACGAATGTTGCGAATTCCTTGAACTGCCAGAGTAACTAACAACGATTGCCTGAAAGAGGCTAATGAATCTAGAACACTATATACAACAATAAGAAAGAGACAAACAGCTTTCTTTGGTCATGTGATGAGAAGAGAGACATTGGAGAACATCGTGACATCTGGAAAGATCGAGGGGAAGAGAGGCAGAGGCAGACCAAGAGAAATGATGCCAGACGGATTGAGACGGTGGTATGGAGGAATATCATCAGCAGAGTTAATCCAGAACACCAAAGACCTAGATCTGTGGAGAGCCATGAACGCCTATGCCAGCCGGCACGGCACTTGATGATGATGAGGATGATGATATATATATATATATATATATATATATATATATATATATATATATATATATATATATATATATATATATATATATATAGAGAGAGAGAGAGAGAGAGAGAGAGAGAGTGCGCTTATCGAGACCTTCGTCGAACGATCGTACAAAAACGACTCTTTCAGCCGCTCACACATTCTCGAAACGCCTGCCTCGCTAACTTGCGTCGGCTGGGAAGTTCCCGATTGGGTGCACCTCACACAGCCATCTGAGGCAACGAACGCCAGACGCAGGACTGATCTTGCTAACCAGACCAGACCTCACTGGTGTCAGTTTTATTTTCATATATACGCGCGCGCACACACATACACACAAGTGGCATTGATAAGCTTTGAGAATGTGATAAATGTAGACGATATAAATATATATTGTGAAATTCAAAGTACACTGCCCCAGGGCAATGAGGTGGTACGCCAAAGCAAAAGATATGCGTGACTGAGATTTGGAAGACGGGAAGAGCAACAATTGATTAACGACAATGTAATCATCTACGCGCATGACTATGTGATAAGAGGCAAAAGAAGTGCCTGGGGTTCAAAGTTAAGGATAATAGACGTTGTTTAGTGCAGGAGAGCTTGGCATATGATACCAGGACATTTAGACTTTGAATGGAGGCGGAGGAAATCACTTCGGCGTTGAGTTACTGGAGGTCCAACAACACACACATGTCGCATACCTACAACGTGAATACAGGCACTCTTCTGGCAGAATTGGGGTATTATGTGGGGTATTGGTGCACGATCAGGTAGATGTGGTCAGGGACCCTTAGGATCATATGAACAGTGTGGAATAGCACATCATCATGGCCTGGAGAAAATGGTGCACGAGGGAGTGACCAGAGGATCTAATCGACTTTCAATACTCCGAGAAAAGGCCAACCGGATACGAAATGATACTGTAGCCAGTACCATTACAATTACGAATCTTCGCTGGTCGTTGAAAATGGAGACGAAAATGTCACCAGTGTTATAGTGTCGGTTCTTGACTCAACACAAGATATGTCTTGTCGAAGCAAGGTCAGGAAATGGTTTTATCGAACATCGAACCAATCCTTCTATGTATACAACAAATTACTGAACGTAAGCTTGCATGGACATCAACAACAGCAGTAAAATGTTGGAACTGACAGCGATGTAATGTAGAAAGGATATGCAATAAAGTAGTAGTAGTAGCAGTAGCAGTAGTAGTAGTAGTAGTAGTAGTAGTAGTAGTAGTAGTAGTAGTAGTAGTAGTAGTAGTAGTAGTAGTAGTAGTAGTAGTAGTAGTAGTAGTAGTAGTAGTAGTAGTAGTATCATTCATCATCATTGGCACCTTGCCGTCTTGACAGAAAATAGTTTGTGCTTTAAAAAGACATAATAACTTTAACCTATGGGGGTAGCGAATGTGACTGATAAGGCCAATTCGGGCTGTAAATGTTCGTTCACAGTGGGTGCATGTGAACACGTGGTCATTTCCACCACCATGCACCGTCTTACGTCTCACACGCTCGGTGTGTGACTTATCTGCAATAATTTTCTCCTTTGTCTTTATTCCATTTCTGATCTTTGCCCTCCATGCAACACGTTCAGCGGCGACTTGCTCCCACTGTGCATTTGCAATGCTTGTATCAATCATGTCCCGCTTACACACATCTTTGTATCGTAGTAGAGGCCAACCCAGAGATCAGTAGTAGAAGTAGTAGCAGCAGCAGCAGCAGCAACAGCAGCAGCAGCAGCAGTAGTAACAGTAGTAGTAGTAGTAGTAGTAGTAGTAGTAGTAGTAGTAGTAGTAGTAATAATAGTAGTAGTAGTGTTGTGGTGGTAGTAGTAGTAGTAGTAGTAGTAGTAGTAGTAGTAGTAGTAGTAGTGGTAGTAGTAGTAGTAGTAATAGTAGTAGTAGTAGTAGTAGTAGTAGTAGTAGTAGTAGTAGTAGTAGTAGTAGTAGTAGTAGTAGTAGTAGTAGTAGTAGCAATAGTCGGGGACTGCGTGGTCTCGAGGTATGGTGTCCGCCTCGAGTGCTGGAGGTCCGGGTTCAAGCCCCGGTGAGGACAGGGATCTTTTTCACGTGGACTTCTAGTAATAAAATTTCCCCTGGTCTCTGGGAAGTGAGACCGGACGCCCGAGTGTATTGTAGCGCACGTAAAAAATCCCTTGGCAGTTGGAAATCGAAAAAAGTGTAGCCTAACGACGCCGCCCGGGCAAAAATTTCGAGTTAAAAATCTACCCAAAGTATTTCAGGATTCTCGCCGGAGCTACGGATTTCGTGCACTGAGCTAAGATTCACCAGACTCATGTTTGAGTTAGGAGGAGAACGGAGCACTTATAGGTTACAGCCGTGTGCCGTGATGTTGATCCATCGACTAAACTAAACTAAACTAAACTGTAATAGCAGTAGTAGATGAATAAGATTAAGAAGAAGAAGAAGAAGAAGAAGAAGACGAAGACGAAGACGAAGACGAAGAAGAAGAAGGAGAAGAAAAAGAAGAAGAAGAAGAAGTAATAGTTGTAGTAGTAGTGGTGGTAGTAGTGGTGGTGGTAGTAGTAGTAGTAGTAGTAGTAGTAGTAGTAGTAGTAGTAGTAGTAGTAGTAGTAGTTGTAGTAGTAGTAGCAGTAGCAGCAGCAGCAGCATTAGTAGTAGTAGTAGTCAGATGAAGAAGAAGAAGAAGAATAGGAAGAAGAAGAAGAAGCAGAAGACAGAACCTAATAAAGTATGTCCAATGTTAACAACAAAAAGTAAGACCTGGTAGGTCAGCCGCTCGTTGGTTTTCATTCTCTGACCATTCTAAAGCCGGGTGACGATATAGTGTTCAGGGATCGAGTCGTAGTAATGTTACAAAGTGAAGGTACCTTTTACAAGCCTGAAGAGATATTTCGACATATGGTACTAGACCCACGTGTTTATAGATCAGTCAGTACTCAGTGAGTATTGTAGTCAGTATCACACCGGCCGCTGTTATTTCCCAAGACATTTCCAGTTACTCATTCTAGGCTGAGTCGACCTGAGAGCCGTGTCTGGCTGATTTGATCATATGGCCACCGTGTTGACAGGCGAGCGTCTAGCAACTACGATATCGCCATAGAATAACATTCATAGAATAACAACTACCTTATATTATTATTTTGCCGTGGGATAAAAAAGGGTGACGACGGGAGCTAGTCAAGATGTGATGTCTTTGTGCATGTGGGGCATTTTACATTTCATAATTTTCCAGCACGGGTTGCTTATGCTCTCTCAAGGCCCAAGTGTAAGAAGGGCCTGCGTGCCTAGTTTGTTACGCTTTGAAATAAAGTTCGTTCGTTCGTTCGTTCTCTCTCTCTCTCTCTCTCTCTCTCTCTCTCTCTCTCTCTCTCTCTCTCTCTCTCTCTCTCTCTCTCTCCTCTCTCTCTCTCTCTCTCTCTCTCTCTCTCTCTCTCTCTCTCTCTCTTTCTACCTCTCTCTTTCTTGTGCAAAAGGTAGGTCTTATCACGACCTGCCAAAAAGTCAGTCAATCTCTCATCAATTCTCCAAACTCATGTATTTTCATCCTCCACGTATCTTCAATGTCCTGCGTCCATCATCGTGCTCATCCCTCCCTATCTCTTCTTCGAGGGATTATGCCCACCATCACTGATCTTTCCCAAGGACTGTGGCGTTTAATATTGTCACAATATTTCAGCTGTGTGTATGAGCCAACTTTCTTCCTTGCACAGATCTTTTAGAATGTAAGTATTTGTCACCGTCACGTTGCACATTATTCTAAGAACGTTTCTGGAAATGTAAGCTCTTAAGTCCAGATTTTCTTCTTTAGTGATTGCGAAATGGTCAATGACTCACGTCCGTTTGTTGCCATAAGAAATGTGTCTTCAAAGAAGACACCTTTCCAGGGGTATTAGTTGGTCATCAATAAAAGTACACTTGCCCCTGCAGCGAGATGTTGTCGTTTTTAGGAGATGACAGGTTCGAATCCCGGTCGGTATCTATGGCTTTCTATTTTTATGTTGTCTAGTGTGCCATCTAGTCTCTAATATTAACCCCTATTTCTATGAGAGCCAAACAATAAGTGTGTATTTATACAGAAAGATGCTTATTTTCAAACATTTTACTCTGTATGTTGACTTTGTGCCATACTTTCTTAATACTGTTTAATCTCTGCTATGGCTAGTCCGTGTGTGATCTCGTTTGAAGAGCTCCCATTACTGTTGATTATGAAGTCAAGTTTGTGATATTTTTATTGTCCTCTTTATCCTGTTGTTTCAGGATTTGAGGTGTAAAGATTGAGCACCAGGCAACGCTGATCGTATTTCGGTACGAACCTAACGCCTTGTCCATGTCAGATTGGAATTTTTTTATGTTTTTTATATTATTATTATTATTATTATTATTATTATTATTATTATTATTATTATTATTATTATTATTATTATTATTATTAATAATATGACCAAGTACTACAGGAAACAAATGAAAAGCGTAAATTGATTAGAGAGATTAGACGTAGACAGTCAAAAAATTTTTGGGCATGTAATGAGAAGAAATGAGTTGGAGAACTTGGGGACAACTGGCAAGATCGAAGGGAACAGACCAAGGGGAAGATCAAGAAGTAAATAAATACCTAGATGGCTTGGCCACATGGCATGATCGAGACAGGAACACTGAGCTGATCCACGACTCTGGTGATCGAGTGAGATGGCGAGTCATGACCACCAACGCTTCCCGGCATGGCGGATGATGGATGGACTGATTATTATATTTCATCATTACTATTATTATTATTATTATTATTATTATTATTATTATTATTATTATTATTATTATTTTATTATTATTATTATTAAATTTATATTATATTTTTTATGTTTTTTTTAATTTTGTTATTATATCCAGTCTGACGTGGAGAAAGCCTTAGGTTCGTACCGGAATACGATCAGCGTTGCCAGTAGTGGGTTGTGCTCAAACTTTAAATGTCTTCTTTGTTGATCGTGATTTGTGGCTGCATGCATGTCGTGGACATTATGTGTTTGTCTTTTAAGTTCAGAACAAGATTTTTATTTCTATTGTTTCTCGCGACAGACAGAATCGACTCCTCTAAACCATTAGCACTATTTGACTTGAGAGCCATGTCATCTGGTGCGACATGCCAATTAAAAACAGATAAATAGTAAATAGACACGTAATATTTTCGACCTTGCTCTAGATAATGTTATCGTCGTTGTTTGTAAGGGCGCATTTTTAAGTTCTTTTGCACTATGAAGTAAGTCATAAACTAATATAGTATGTGAACTAATTGCTAGCCAAAGAATTAAGAAAAGATATGCGATTTATAGTTTATCACTGGATTTGAAGATTTAAAGAAAATAATTGTCAACAGCGTTTTTGTGTTGTTAAAACACCGATCTTCCCTTCGTTAGTTAAACTAGTAAAGGGCGGAGTAGATAGTGGGCTTCTTCATCCGATTCTAGTTGAAGCAGACAAGGTGGATCAGACCAGGCCTCTAGAACATGAGACAAAACTACTAAAAAACGAGGAATGATGACAGTGATAGACACACTTACTAGAAAACGAAACACGGGCTGAGTAATATAAATGTTTTGGAAGATGTGAAGAATACAAATACAACATATCACAACCATCAGAAAAAGGTAGCTGTCGCTGTTTGGTTATTTTATAAGAAGTAAAAAAAATGTGAACATGTGACAACTGACAGATTTTCAGAAAATGTGATAGAGGAAGACACCGAGAGAAGATTCCTGTCAACCTTTTGTCATGCCACCGACAGGTGTCAACACGCGAACTAATTAATATACGTTGTTAGAGATCGCAAGATGTGGAGAAGCCTGATCGCCCACGTCAGTCAGCAAAGCATTTAATAATGGTGATGTTGTATTCTCGTTGTTAGTGCCGTAAAAGAAATTGAATTGGAGAGATAGTCACTCACAATACAAAGCTATGACCAAGTATTTATATTTGTACAAGAATGACAACTTTCCAACTATGACAGACAATTAAAATTAATGTACTCTTAAGAAGCTGAAACAAACATCATTAAAATTCACGACTTTCAATCAAACTTTTATTTAAAAAAAAAAAAAAGGAAAGTAATTAAGAACATGTGGGACGTTTAACTGAATGTTGAACACAAGCACAACACTTTGTCCCATACAACATACGGACTGTCAGCTGACCTCTAAGTAAAATAGTAATGTTTCAGAAGCTTCTGGCCTAGTTCACTAATGGCATATGCACTAACTTCAGAGCCGACGCAACAGCTCTTCTTGCAGCTGAACAGACTCTAAATAGTCGAGAGAAATAAAAGCAAATCACCGTTGTCTTCACAAACTCAAAGGCAGCTCACACCCCCCCCCCCTCCCCATGACTTCTTATGCTCAAAAGCGTAAAGTGCGAGGTCAATATGACAGTGGCTAGTGCGTAAAGTGGGAGCTCCGATAGGATAGTGTTTAGTGCGTAAAGTGGGAGCTCCAATAGGATAGTGGTTAATGCGTAAAATAAGAGACCCAATACGACAGTGGCTAGTATGAAAATGTTAGAGACTCAATATGACAGTGCTCAGTACGTAAAGTGAGAACATCATCCATAAAATAAAAAACAACGTTAGAAATTAATGCTGTCTACAAGAACAGACCTAATCATGCAGTAGATACCAACCCACTGTGGTATCTCTAATCTTCAGAATAAGAACAGAAAATTGTAAACTCAGAGTACACCTCCACCGAATGACACTTGCAGCGTTGGATACTTCAAACAAACCCCAAAGTATGTCATACAAGACTCTCTTGACCTCATGGAACTCAATAAGGAAATCTGGCCAACAGGAGCGACCCTTGGAGAAAATCTCATGGGAATCAGTGATGACATCAAGCGAATCAGCATGTTTGGGACCCATGGCGAAATAGACGTATTAAAAAAAAAAAAACGCTTATCGCACAAAAAAAAAAAATGAAGTAGAACGACTGACACAATTTTAGTATGTCATTTTATATTATTGTTGAAGGGACCTTGAAACTTCAAAATAACAGAAACATAATTTTAAAAAATGCTGGCACGGGCATTTGCTAAAGATAAGGTGTATTGTATTCTCACAAATTAAGCTATAAAGCGAAAGATAAGCACAAACAAGGAAACAGAACAATCTATGCAAGTAAACATGAGGTAATTTATATATAGCATAACTTTAAACTATATGATAGATGTAAGCGTTCAATGGCTAAATTATTTATGAACATTTACAAAATTGGTTTGCATTTTAGCATGCGATATTTCATTAAAATAAAGTTAGATGCATCTCATTCACATGACGTCGCAGTCAATCCCAGCATTTTTGGCTGTCTGTGATCTCTTGGCAAGTTTACGTTCATTAGTTTGAAATTACTTTCTGAACTACCGGTACTCATACCATTTTATGAAAAATCCTAACGCAAGGAAGTCTGCTGCAAATCAGCAGCAGCTTTGTTTCGAACGCGGTATACGGGATTACGAACTGCGTCCGTAACTCCTTCGCTAAGGATCTTTCGCTACTTAGACAATATATGAGAGCGTTATTATAGTGCTTTTGCTAGCATGAGCCAGGGTATCATGGCGGTTAGTGCACAAAGTGACAGCGCTTAGTGCGTAAAGTGGTAGGCCAATATGACAGTGCTTGGTGTTAAAAATAGGAGACCCAATATGACAGCGGTTAGTGAGTAAAGTGAGAGACCAATACGGCAATGGTTAGTGAGTAAAGTGGGAGACCCAATATGACAGCGGTTAGTGAGTAAAGTGTGAGACCAATATGGCAGTGGTTAGTGCGTAAAGTGGGAGACCCAATATGACAGCGTTTAGTGAGTAAAGTGTGAGACCAATATGGCAGTGGTTAGTGCGTAAAGTGGGAGATGAATATGACAGAGGTTAGTGCGTAAGTGGGGGATCCAATATGACAGAGGTTAGTGCGTAAGTGGGGGATCCAATATGACAGCGCTTAGTGCGTAAAGTGGTAGGCCAATATGACAGTGCTTGGTGTTAAAAATAGGAGACCCAATATGACAGCGGTTAGTGCGTAAGTGGGGGATCCAATATGACAGAGGTTAGTGCGTAAGTGGGGGATCCAATATGACAAAGGTTAGTGCGTAAGTGGGGTATCCAATATGACAGAGGTTAGTGCGTAAGTAGGGGATCCAATATGACAAAGGTTAGTGCGTAAGTGGGGTATCCAATATGACAGAGGTTAGTGCGTAAGTGGGGGATCCAATATGACAGTGGTTAGTGATAAAATGGGAGACCCAATATGACAGTGGTTAGTGCATAAAATGGGAGACCCAAAATGACAGTGGTTAGTGCGTAAGTGGGGGATCCAATATGACAGAGGTTAATGCGTAAAGTTGGAGATGAATATGACAGAGGTTAGTGCGTAAGTGGGGGATCCAATAGGACAGAGGTTAGTGCGCAAAATGGGAGACCCAATATGACAGTGGTTAGTGCGTAAAGTGGGAGGTCGATATGACAGCGGTTAGTACGTAAAGTGGGAGCTCCAATATGACAGTGTTTAGTGCGTAAAGTGGGAGATCGATATTATAGTGGTTAGTGCGTAAAGTAGGGGACTCGGTACGATAGTCGTTAGTGCGAAAAGTGAGAGACTTAATGTGATAGTGTTCAGTATGTAAGGTTAGTGACTCAGTATGACAGTGGTCTATACGTAAAGTCAGAGACTACATATGACAGTTTTCAGTACGTAAAGTGAGAGACCCAGTGTGACAGTGGATAGTTGGCAAAGTGAAGGAACCAATGTGACAGTGGTAAGTTGGTAAAGCGGGGGAACCAATATGATAGTGGTTAGTTGGTAAAATGTGGGAACCAATGTGACAGTGGTAAGTTGGTGAAGTCAGGGATACAATGTGACAGTGGATAATTGGTAAAGTGAGGGAACCAATGTGGCAGTGGTAAGTTGGTAAAGTGAGGGAACCAATTTAATATTGGTTAGTTAGTAAAGCGAGGGTACCAGTGTGATAGTGGTTTGTTAGTAAAGTGAGGGAACGATTTTGACAGTGATTAGTTGATAAAGTGAAGGAACCAATGTGACAGTGGTAAGGTGGTAAAGTGAGGGAATCATTGTGACAGTGGTAAGTTGGTAAAGTGAGGGAATCATTGTGACAGTGGTAAGTTGGTAAAGTGAGGGAATCATTGTGACAGTGGTAAGTTAGTAAAGTGAGGGAATCATTGTGACAGTGGAAAGGTGGTAAAGTGAGGGAATCATTGTGACAGTGGTAAGGTGGTAAAGTGAGGGAATCATTGTGACTGTGGTAAGTTGGCAAAGTGAGGGAATCATTGTGACAGTAGTAAGGTGGTAAAGTGAGGGAATCATTGTGACAGTGGTAAGTTGGTAAAGTGAGTTAATCATTGTGACAGTGGTAAGGTGGTAAAGTGAGGGAATCATTGTGACAGTGGTAAGTTGGTAAAGTGAGGGAATCATTGTGACAGTGGTAAGTTGGTGTCGTGTATCCGTTTAAAGTGTCGTCCCTGGAGTGAGGGGAATCAACACCCACATTATATTTTAACCCCTTATTATCCTGGAGAATCCACTATTTTCCGTCCACCACACTCCCTCAGTTTATGGACATCTCCTTCTCTCTCTATATCACTACTGGATCATGCCCCCTCTCATTCTTCCCCAACGCAACATACTCAACAACTCTAGCTTCTAAAAATTAATAACAATTAATTTATTAAAAGAAAAGTGCAATGTATGTGCGAAGTGTATGCGAAGAATGTGTGTCGTATACTATAATGTGCGTAGAATCAGACCAGCAGATCAGTAGCCAAGTCAGATCATCCTAGCAAGGTCACACCACAGCAGACTATCTCAGCACACAAAGACCTCACCGAGCGATGTGTCTCTCCTGCCAGACGCTGACTTTCTTCGGTAGCTACTTGGTAATCCATATACATGATCATCCGAAATAGATTCAGTCTATAGTTTCACACTGATCATGGATCGGTTGCACACTGCATACTATAGGTCCCTATAGTTCTTAAATGTACCAATCTCTGTACTGGGAAAATAGGCATCACTGTTACTGGTAACACACTTGATTCTATCTCTTGTCTAGATTGTCACAGACACAATGTCTCTTGTAATATTCCATTGGAATCTACAACTCCACGTGAATGCTACGTTTTAGTGTTCCTTTTTAAATCTTTAGTGTTCATTTGATATGTGGTGTAAAAACGAATTTCACCCATCCTAGGTGAACCTTATCACACAGGAATCGTTTATATGGTTTTGCTGAACTTAGCCATGTTCTGTTGGACCCTCCTGATCATGGGCCCAGCATAAACACTATTGTATAAAGGCTCTTCTCTGAAGTTATTCCTCTTAGTAAAACATTTACTGTTCATCTTGTGTTCTTCCTAACCGGAATAGAACTTCATCAAAACCAGTGTAGAGCTTCCTCGTAACTGGCGGGGAACCTGTTAGAGAAATAACACACCTGGTGAGAGCACTAGTCACTGATCCTACTAGCTGAGTGTAGGCCTACGGCCTCGCTCAGATATTTATCAGCGAACTAAACTCTGTCATGGAGCAGAGGAGCTCATCACCTTGGTCCGAATCAGGATAAGACAAGGAAATACCATTATACAGAGTGCAGAACCCCAGTAGGCACCCACAGGAAGATCCCACCCTTGGACATTTCCCCCATCTCCCAAACCATCCTCAATCTCTCCAATATCACCCCACTACACTATTCTCACTAGCAGAGCTAATTCTCACTTCACTACCCTATTCTCAACTAGCAGAGCCAATTACCATATCGCCCTAGCTAGTTTTTACCATGCAGCTGTCTACAGTCGCCGACACTCTTTTACTACTAACCACAGCTCAACACACTACGTTAAAGTCCCTAAACTCTAACTATCACCAGTCTATCCACATTAATTATACCCAAATTCAATCTATGGAGTACCTTATGTAACACTGCTTCCACTCCTGAATCACATCTAAATTTTGCCATGACAGGCACGTGTATATTAAATTTAATTAATCCCGCACACGGTAGATGTCCTCCAAATTCATACAGAGCTAACGAAAAAACACCTCGTCTTAGGCCAACTCTCTTGTTTACAATCGCTGTAACAAGTTTGGTTTTTCCAACAGTCTTGGATCGTTCTAGGGACTTCTTTGATGTCAACACCAGATGGTCCCAAGGGCACACATTCGGTTTCCACCCTCACAAGAATATTTCTCTCCCCTTGTTCAACCCAACTCAAAACAAGCCAGCGCGTTTCCTGCATCTCCCGATCGGTCTACAACAACATGCCGACATTCGTTTTGATGTAGGAGAATTCTCCAAGGACCTCCAGACTGTTTTGTTCTCACCGCCTCCAGTAATAAACAACTTGCAGCTGTGAATCAGACTGTCTTTGTTATCTGTATCATCTGATTGTTAACTTACAGTGATTCTGCGACAGGTGGTAAAGTTAGGGAACCAGTGTCATACTGGTAAGTTGGTAAAGTAGAGGGAACCAATGTGAAAGTGGTTAGTTGGTAAAGTCAAGGAACAAATGTTACAGTGGTAAGGTGGTAAAGTGAGGGAACCAATGTGACAGTGGCAAGGTGGTAAAGTGAGGGAACCATTGTGACAGTGGTAAGTTGATAAAGTGAGGTAACCAGTGTGATAGTGGTAAGTTGGTAAAGTGAGGTAACCAGTGTGATAGTGGTAAGTTGGTAAAGTGAGGGAACCAACGTAGCAGTGGTCTCTGTGTAAATTGAAGGCAAGGCCACATTTCATAGTAGTTAGTGGTCTCAGCGTGAGCTACTGTATCACAGACACTGATGAGTGCGCTGAATCTCTACCCGGCATCATTGTGTTCCACCACTCTATTCATTACTCATTACATTACTCATTACAAAGGAATGATCAGGCAGACATATTAATCTGGTCTGTACCCTTGGGTAGTGTACTAATGCATGATAAGTCAGATGCAAAGCACAACTTGAATTTAGAAAAAACAAAGGGTATGCACAGGTGCCATTTTTGCTCTTAGACAACTTATAAAAAAATCAATCGAATTCAATGAAAACACTCTACTTAGCCTTTGTCGATCAAGAAAAGGCATTTGATAGAGTAGATAGAAACAAGCTGTGGGAAACCCTTAAACAATATGGAGTGAGTACACATCTAACAAACTATGTAGAAGCTTTATACAAACAGTGAATGCATAATGAGAGCAACTGGAGGGACACTCAGAACCCTTCACTATAAGATCTGGAGTACGATAAGTTGTGTCCTGTCTCCTTTCTTGTTCATAACATATATAGACAACATATGTAAAGAAACCAGCCAAACAACGACCACAAGAAACATCGCATGACGAGAACACAGAAGAAGAACCATCTGCAAATCTAACCATTAGCGAACTCCTGTTTGCGGACGACCAAGCCCTAATAGCAAAATCAGAAGCTGAATGACATGACTACGTGAATAGTCTAAATGAAATGTGTAGGGAACATAACATAAAAATTAGCACAAGTAAAACAGAGCCGACTCCATGGCTAAAGGCTTGCGAATCGCGGTTCGTGAGCCGGGTACCAGGCGTTCGAAACTCAGCTGCAACCGATATTGTGCAAGAGACCGCTGTCGCGTTGTGTTAAAACGTGCTGGTATGGGAGCCGAGTCGTCAGAAAGCAATGGCAAACTATTGAACGTAACACTTGCCTAGTACATCAACAGCAGCTGAAAAATGCTGGTGTTTACTGCAACGTCCCGTAAGGGATACGCAACAAAATGTATTATTAAAACAGAGGTAATGACTGTACCAAAAGAAGAAAAAGCAACAACGAGTCACCTAAACGAACATCCCTTGAAACAAGTACAGAGTTTCAAGTACCTAGGAAGTATAATATCATCAAATGGCAAATCAGAAGACGAGATCGAAAATAGATACAATAAGGCAAACCAATTCATTGGACAAATGACACCAATACTAAAGAACAAGCATGTATCAATAACTACTAAGAAAGCACTTTACAACACAATTTCTTACCAACTCTATGTTACTAATGCCAAACCTGGACAATGACAGAAAAAAAGAAAAGAAAAATCACAACAACAATGAGATTCATGAGAAGAATACTCTATGTATCAAGAATAGATAAGATCAGAAATGAAGAAATCAGGACTGAAGTGGGGGTTGTAGCTGCACTAGATTTATTAGAAGACAGCAAGCCAAATGGTTTGGCCATGCAAGTAGGTTCCAACTAACAGTACACCACAACATGCAATGATGTACAGACCAGAGGGAAGCAAAGGAAGAGGCCAACCACGTAAACGATGGACGCAGGGAATATCGATACATGAAGCCCATAAGCAGACACTCTCCCGCTGCTTATACTTCACCTCGACACTGCAAGGCACAAGAGGAACATGATGAGATGAGATGAGATAAAGACAGATGTGACCAGATATATCTTCATAGCCTAGAAAGATTGGAGTGGCAGAGTATCTGGCCGACAATCAGCATCCGAAGAAATGCCAGACGGACACATTGTTTTTTGGCGCTCGCTCGCATTGAACTCAAGAGTAGTCCATACAACCTATGTATAGTAGTGATGGACTGAATTTTGCGTGTGGTTTAGCTTTCCTTATTAACAGTATCTCTCGCCAACAGGTGAAACCACTCCGACTTCAGAGGTATCAAGACGGACACATAATCAGACGGCTATTGGTACCATTATTATGAGACTAGTCGCTGTTACTGAAGATTAGGATGGAATGCGTATGGCAAAGTCCTGAGTGCTGTGATGTTGATACAACTCATCTGCTACTGTTTCTCCTCCTCCCCTTCTCCTCCTCCTCATCCTATCCTCCTCCTCTTCTCCTCCCCACTCTCTTCTTCTCCTCTTTCTTCTCCTCTTCTTCCTCCAATCCCCTCCTCCACCCTCCCCCTCCTCTATCCCCCCTCCTCCTCCTTCTCCTCCTCCTTCTTCTTCTTACTTCAAATTGTCCTATTTGTGCTACAGCGATCGATGTTTCCATAAGTATGCTACTCAACTAAAACTTATCCACCCTAAACAGGCCACCCTTAAAGAGATGTCTGCTGGCAGCTCTGTTGTGCGCAACAGTTGCAAGCCTTGAAAGTAAGTCTAAACTTAGAGAATTACAATGATATTATAAGTCAAAATAGTACATATACTAAATAATAGACTACAGCTCAAGCATGACAGATGACTGTGAATCTACAACAATGGCCAGACTGCGGGAGCAGCAAATTAAAAGAGGGGTGGCCAAACAAGAACACTACGCAGGAAGCCAAAGAAGATTGATAAACCAACACAGAACTGGCGTCGTTAGCCGCCACACGCTGCGGGATTTGCTGAGGAGGGGATCCGAGCACTTATGGACTGAATGGTTCGATGTGCAACGAGGATGATCTGTCGACTAACTAACTAACTAACTAGAATGTTCCGTTGTTGAGACTCTTAACTAACAACTATAATCTCAAACTTATGATTAAATATTGGTTAACTATATTTAAGTATTTATAAAGGCTGAGTAGGAATGTGTGTTATGTATAATAATTACGCGATACCTACCTACCTATCCAGCCATCTAGTTAACCGCTTACTTACTTACCTGTTTGCATGCCTGGCTATATGTCTGCCTGCCTACGTATTGAACTATCCACCTACTTATCTGAATATCTACATTCCTTTTGCCTACCTCAAAGGTACCAATCAACGTATCTATTTACATACCTTTCTAATTAGCTCCCCATCTCATACCTTCCTCCTTACTTACCCAGCTACATTCGTGCCTAAATATCGACCTAAATGCTATTCTATATCCCTACATATTTGCCTAATTAGCTACCTACCTATTAGTCAGCTTGCCTATCCGTCTACCTACTACCTGCCTAACTAACTACCTACCTACCTACTTACCTATTAGCCAATATATCTACATATCATCCTATTTACCCGTCTCACTATCTACCTACCAACCTACCTATTTATATATGGACAACAATTCATACTTACCTAAACTGTCATCCTACCTACCTATCTATGATTTTATCAACCTACTGGTCTATGCAGCTACCAATCTATACATCCCTTTTCACCCTATTCATAAATACTGGAGACTAGGTTTTTAGGCTAGCATCTTTCATCATAAATTGAAAATCAGTTCTTTCTATAGCACAGGATCAAACTGCCCAGTATTATTAACAATTGTCGGCTCCCGTATCGTGAGGTTGTGTCAATCCCAGAATTGTGCTAGCGAGAACACAATTCCACAATTACTAAAGAGTGGCTCTGTTGCTGAGTCAATGCACGAACCACTGACTTACATGGGCTTGTGGTTATTTAACCTTCACGTGATTACCTTGTTAACTGCTTGGCCAGCCTGACTCATAAACTGTCCATAAGTAAATAATGTACCCTTATGCACGCGTTGATATGAATTGTGTATGTGGTGCAAGCCGCATATTGTATGGATACAAACGGCACTGGCTGGCTGTTGTAGTCAGTGTAATTCTGGTCATAATTACATCCTACAATATTTCCTGCCTCCCATTTTAGTCTGAGTGACATGGGAGTTCCGGTCTATTTAAAAGAAAAGCCAGCCTCTACGGGGATTCGATCTCTTGAAACCCGGGTCGGTATTCAAACGCACTAGCCACTGCACCACCTAGGCTCTCGATCTGATCATGAACCTTATAAACTGACATCGACCTTTTTGTTTTGCTACCTACTCTATAAATGTTTGTATCCCTGTATGTGCCTACTCTATGTTAACTGAACTTACATGTGGGTCAATTTATAATAATGCTGACATGTTTTAATGTTATCTTTTTCAGATGCGTCCCCTTCGAAGAGAGCGGGTAAATATGAATATCAACTGATTAGCTAGACTATGTGACAGTTTCATTATACATATATAGAAGTAATACTGATTACTTTCCTGTGCTCACTTTTTCTGGCTGCACTAAGCATGTGTTTATTTTATATTAATGGTTAATCCAGCCCACAGTGAACACATGTCTTCAATGGCAGTTCTTTGCATTCAGGTGCAGAGTGTGTGTTGTGTTGTCACCCTTTATTTTTGCTGCCAAAGAATATGCTTTCTATGACTTTCCTTAATAGATTTGAATGCTATTTGAGGCATTGAAATACAGGCAACTGATCACAAACATCAAACTTATGAAGGTAGGTCAGCATGACCGAATGGATAAGAGCTGTGTTCTTAAACATCCGATTTAGCTCCAGTCATAAGGATAAGCTATTATCTAGAATTCATATTTGAGAACTCATGACTGATGCAAATGTGCTTAATTTGGCTCATCACACGTATCGTGTAGAATCACTTACTGTTCATACATCACACATATCGTGTAGAATCACTTACTGTTCATACATCACACATGTCGTGTAGAATCACTTACTGTTCATACATCACACAGATCGTGTAGAATCACTTACTGTTCATACATCACACATATCGTGTAGAATCACTTACTGTTCATACATCGCACTGATTATGAACACACCTAAGTATATTTTCCCCATGTGTGGTCGTGTGTGCTGCTTATTGGAGCAAGGCCAAAACTGTACAGCCTGACAGGGGTTTATGCACTAGTTTATGCTACAGCATGCCAAATAAGAGATCACTAGGACTTGCATGATCTGGTCTTTGTCTATCTCCAATGCTCATAACAATTTCCCTTGACTCCAGAATAAAAACTCTTTAATGACCACTGACCTCTGGATGACCACAACAGAAGATGCATTTATATAGAATAACAAATAGTTAAGACTTCAGACATTCATCATCATCATCATCATCATCATCATCTTCATCATCATCATCATCATCATCATCATCATCATCATCATCATCATCATCATCATCATCATCATCATCATCATCATCATCATCATCATCATCATCATCATCATCGTCGTCGTCGTCGTCGTCATCATCATCATCATCATCGTCACGTAGGAGGTATTTTGCGGAACATCGCAACCATTACGGTCCGTTGAAAAACTTCTCTATTCTGGCAAAACATCG
>JACEFZ010013372.1:0-35371 GCA_014155875.1 Cepaea nemoralis
CAAAACATAGTCACCTGCAGACACAAAACATAGTCACCTGCAGACAGACATCACAAACATAGTCACCTGCAGGCAGACATCACAAACATAGTCAGCACCTGCAGACAGCAGGAAAAAATCAACACAATAGGTTTGGAACAGAAAAACAATCCCCGAAAATCTGGAATCAGGGAGGAAACAACAAAACAAATTAGTAGTAGACAGGGAAAAACAAAAACAATAGGTTCATGTGAGATCAGCAGGAAAAAATCAACACAATAGGTTCATGTGAGATCAGGCGGAAAAAAACAATAGGTTCATGTGAGATCAGGCAGGAAAAAATCAACACAATAGGGTTTAAGTGAGATCGGCAGGGGAAAAATCAACACAATAGGTTCATGTGAGACAGAAGGAAACAATCAACACAATAGGTTCATGTGAGATCAGGCAGGAAACAATCAACACAATAGGTTCAAGTGAGATAGGGAGGAAAAAAATAACACAAAAGGTTCATGTGGGTCAGGCAGGAAAAAAATCCAAAACAATAGGTTCATGTGAGATCAGGCAGGAAAACAACAAAAAATTTAGTAGACAGAAAAACAAAAAAGCAAGTTTGGAAAGGAGGAAAACAACAAACAAAGGGTTTAGGAACACCCCAAAAAATCAAACAAAGGCATTAATAGGCAGGAAACAAAAAAACAACAAGTTCTGGAAAAAGGGAAAACAATCAACACAATAGGTTTTGTGAGATCAGGCAGGAAACAATCAACAAAAAGTTGTGGAAGACGGAAACAATAACACAAAGGTTCATGTGAGATCAGCAGGAAACAATCAACACAAAGTTAAGTGAGATCAGAAGGAAAAAAAAAAAAGGTTTTTGGGGGGGGAAAAAAACACAAATTTTGGGTAGGCAGGAAAAACAAACAAAGGTTTGGAAAAGGGGGAAAAACAAAAAAGGTTCAGTGAGATCAGGCAGGAAACAATCAACACAATAGGTTCATGTGAGATCAGGCAGGAAACAAACAACACAATAGGTTCAGTGAGATCAGGCAGGAAACAATCAACACAATAGGTTAGTGAGATCAGGCAGGAAACAATCAACACAATAGGTTTGGAACAGGGAAAAAAAAAAAAATAGGGCAGGAGATCAACAGGAAAACAACAAAAATAGGTTTTTGTGGAACAACAGGGGAAAAAATAAACACAAATTTTTGGGGTTTTTTTGGCAGGGAAAAAATCAACAAAATGGTTTTTGGAGTAGGCAGGAAAAATCAACCCAAAAGGGTTTATGGGGGGGAAAAAATCAACACAATAGGTTCATGTGAGATCAGACAGGAAACAATCAACACAAAGGTTCATGTGAGATAGACAGGAAACAATCAACACAATAGGTTCATGTGAATCAGGCAGGAAACAATCAACACAAAGGGTTTATGTGAATCAGAAGGAAAAAAAATCAACACAAAGTTCGGGAAAAAGGAAGGGGGCAATCAACACAATAGGGTTTTGTGAGATCACAGGAAACAATCAACACAAATTTTTGGGGAGCAGGGAAAAAAACCCAAATTTGTAATAGAAGGGAAAAAAAACCACAAGCAGTTAAAAACAGGGAAAAAAAACAATAGGTTCATGTGAGATCAGGAGGAAAAATCAAAAACAAGGGTTTATGTGAGATCAGGCAGGAAACAATCAACACAATAGGTTCATGTGAGATCAGGCAGGGAAAAAATCAACACAAAAGGTTATGGGGATCAGGCAGGAAAAAATCAACACAATAGGTTTATGTGAGATCAGGCAGGAAACAATCAAAACAATAGGTTCATGTGAGATCCCGGAAACAATCAACCAATAGGTTCATGTGAGACAGGGAGGAAAAAAAACAACACAATGGTTATTAGTGGCAGGAAAAAAAAACCCAAAAGGCAGGAAAGGGAGGAAAAATCAACACAATAGGTTCTGTGAGATCAGCAGGAAACAATCAACACAAAAGGTTCATGTGAGATCAGGCAGGAAAAAATCAACACAAGGTTCAGTGAGATCAGACAGGAAACAATCAACACAATAGGTTCATGTGAGATCAGGCAGGAAAAAAATCAACAAATAGGTCATGTGAGATCAAAGGAAAAAAATCAACACAAAAGGTTTTTGGGGATCAGACAGGAAACAATCAACACAATAGGTTTATGTGAGATCAGGCAGGAAACAATCAACACAATAGGTTCATGTGAGATCAGGCAGGAAACAATCAACACAATAGGTTCATGTGAGATCAGGCAGGAAACAATCAACACAAAAGGTTCAGTGAGATCAGCAGGAAACAATCAACACAATAGGTTCATGTGAGATCAAAGGAAAAAATCAACCAATAGGTTTGTGGTCAGGGGAAAAAAAAACCCAAAAGGCAGGAACACAAAAAAACAAAAATAGGTTAGTAGACGGAAAAAACAAAAATAGGTTAGTAGACAGAAAAACAACAAAAAAGGGAGTAGACAGAAAAACAACAAAAAAATTTTTGGAATCAGGCAGGAAACAATCAAACAAAGTTCGGTGAGATCAGCAGGAAACAATCAAACCCAAAAGGTTCATGTGAGATCAGCAGGGAAACAATCAACACAATAGGTTCAAGGGAAAAGACAGGGAAAAAAAAATCAACCAATAGGGGTTTATGTGAGATCAGGCAGGAAACAATCAACACAAAGGTTTAAGTGAGATACAGGGAAAAAAAAAAAACCCAAAGTTTTTAAAAAACAGGAAAAAAAACCCCAAAAGGTTTGGGTCAGACAGGAAACAATCAACACAATAGGTTCAGGAAGAAAGAAAACAAACAACCAATAGGTTAGTGAGATCAGGGAGGAAACAATCAACACAATAGGTTCATGTAGATCAGACAGGAAACAATCAACAAAAATTCATGTGAGATCAGGCAGGGAAAAAATCAACACAATAGGTTCATGTGAGATCAGCAGGAAAAAAATCAACCAATAGGTTTATGTGAGATCAGCAGGAAAAAAATCAAACAAAGTTCATGTGAGATCAGGCAGGAAACAACAAAAATAGGTAGTAGACAGAAAAACAACAAAAGCAAGTTTAGGAATCAAAAAGGCAATCAACAAAATTTAAGTCAGACAGGAAAAACAACACACAATTAGTAGTAGACAGGAAACAATCAACACAATAGGTTCATGTGAGATCAGGCAGGAAAAAATCAACACAAAGTTCATGTGAGATCAGGGGAAAAAAAACAAAAGGTTAGTGAGATCAGGCAGGAAACAATCAACACAAAGGGTTTTGTGAGATCAGGCAGGAAAAAACAACAAAAAAAGGGTTTATGTGAGATCAGGCAGGAAACAATCAACACAAAGGGTTTTGTGAGTCAGGCAGGAAAAAATCAACACAAAGGGTTTATGTGAGATCAGGCAGGAAACAATCAACAAATGGGTTTATGTGAGATCAGGCAGGAAACAATCAACACAATAGGTTTATGTGAGATCAGCAGGAAACAATCAACACAAATTTTGGAAACAGGAAAACAACAAAATTTAATAGGGAAAAAACAAAAATTTATTAGGGAAAAAACAAAAATTTATTAGCGGAAAACAAAAAAAAGGGGAAAAAAAACACAACACAATAGGTTCATGTGAGAAGGGGAAACAACAAAAATAGGTTTAAGGAACAAAGGAAACAAAAAAAAACACAATAGGGTTTATGTGGATAGGCAGGAAACAATCAACACAAAGTTCATGTGAGATCAGCAGGGGAAAAAATCAACACAATAGGTTCATGTGAGATCAGGCAGGAAACAATCAACACAATAGGTTCATGTGAGATCAGACAGGAAAAAATCAAACAAAGGTTTTTGAGATCAGCAGGAAACAATCAACCAATAGGTTCATGTGAGATCAGGGAGGGGAAACAACAACACAAAGGTTCTGTGAGATCAGACAGGAAACAATCAACACAATAGGTTCATGGAGATCAGACAGGAAAAAAATCAACACAAAGGTTCGTGAGATCAGGAAAGGGAAAAAATCAACACAATAGGTTCATGTGAGATCAGACAGGAAAAAATCAACACAAAGGGTTTTGTGAGATCAGGCAGGGAAAAAATCAACACAATGGGTTTAAGTGAGATCAGACAGGAAACAATCAACACAATAGGTTCATGTGAGATCAGACAGGAAAAACAACAAAAATAGGTTAGTAGACAGAAAAACAACAAAAATAGGTTAGTAGACACAAAACAATCAAACAAAGGCATTAATAGGCAGGAAAAAAACAAACCCAAATTAGTAGTAGGCAGGAAACAATCAACACAAAGGTTTTTGGGTCAGCAGGAAACAATCAACACAATAGGTTCATGGAGATCAGGCAGGAAACAATCAAACAAAGTTCGTGAGATCAGCAGGAAACAATCAACACAATAGGTTCATGTGAGATCAGACAGGAAAAAATCAACACAAAAGGTTCATGTGAGATCAGACAGGAAACAATCAACACAATAGGTTCATGTGAGATCAGGGAGGAAACAATCAAACAATAGGTTTATGTGAGATCAGCAGGGAAAAAATCAACACAATAGGTTCATGTGAGATCAGGCAGGGAAAAAATCAACAAAAATTGGGGAAACAAAACAACAAAATAGGTTTCATGTGAGATCAGGCAGGAAACAATCAACACAATAGGTTCATGTGAGATCAGGCAGGAAACAATCAACACAATAGGTTCTGTGAGATCAGACAGGAAACAATCAACACAAAAGGTTCATGTGAGATCAGGCAGGAAAAAAATCAACACAATAGGTTCAGTGAGATCAGACAGGAAACAATCAACACAATAGGTTCATGTGAGATCAGGCAGGAAACAATCAACACAATAGGTTCATGTGAGATCAGACAGGAAACAATCAACACAATAGGTTCATGTGAGATCAGACAGGAAACAATCAACACAATAGGTTCATGTGAGATCAGGCAGGAAACAATCAACACAATAGGTTCATGTGAGATCAGGCAGGAAACAATCAACACAAAGGGTTTTGTGAGATCAGGCAGGAAACAATCAACACAATAGGTTCATGTGAGATCAGGCAGGAAACAATCAACACAAAGGTTCTGTGAGATCAGGCAGGAAAATCAACACAATAGGTTCATGTGAGATCAGGCAGGAAACAATCAACACAATAGGTTCATGTGAGATCAGACAGGAAACAATCAACACAATAGGTTCATGTGAGATCAGACAGGAAACAATCAACACAATAGGTTCATGTGAGATCAGACAGGAAACAATCAACACAATAGGTTCAAGTGAGATCAGGCAGGAAACAATCAACACAATAGGTTCATGTGAGATCAGCAGGAAACAATCAACACAATAGGTTCATGTGAGATCAGGCAGGAAACAATCAACACAATAGGTTCATGTGAGATCAGGCAGGAAACAATCAACACAATAGGTTTAGGAGATCAGGCAGGAAACAATCAACACAATAGGTTCATGTGAGATCAGGCAGGAAAAAACACAAATGGTAAGATCAGGCAGGAAACAATCAACAAAATAGGTTAGTAGACAGGAAAAAACTTTTTTTTTTTTTTTTTTTTTTTTTTTTTTTTTTTTTTTTTTTTTTTTTTTTTTTTTTTTTTTTTTTTTTTTTTTTTTTTTTTTTTTTTTTTTTTTTTTTTTTTTTTTAAATTTTTGGAGAAAGGAGGGGAAAAATCAAAACAAAAGTTCCTTGAGATAGACAGGAACAACAACACAAGGTTCTGGGAGATAGCAGGAAAAATAAAAAAAGGGTTTTGGAGATAGCAGGAAAAAATCAACACAAAGGTTCTGGAGATAACAGGAAAAAATCAACAAAATTCGGAGAAAAGGGGAAAAATCAACACAAGGTTCTGGAGATCAGGGGAAAAAATCACACAAAAGTTCTGGGAGAAACAGGAACAATCAACCATGGGGTTTTGGAGATAGAAGGGGAAAAATCAACAAAATTTTTTGGGGATAGACAGGGGAAACAATCACACAAATTCAGTGAGCGGCGGAAACAATCAAAAAACAATTCGTGGAAAAAGAGGAAACACAACACAATGGTTATGTGAATACGGAAACAACAAACCACAATAGGTTTTTTGTGAGATCAGGCGGAAACAATCAACAAATAGGCTGGAATCGGGGAAACAACCCAAAGGGTTTTGTGAATACGGAAACTCCCAATGGGTTTTGTGAATACGGAAAAACAACCAATGGGTTTTGTGAATACGGAAACAACCACAATGGTTATGTGAATACGGAAACAACCCAATGGGTTTTGTGAATAACAGGAAACAACCACAATAGGCTGGAATCGGGAAACAAACAACACAATGGTTATGTGAATCGGGAAACAAACAACACAATGGGCTGTGGATACAGGAAACAAACAACACAATGGTTATGTGGATAACAGGAAACAACCACAATGGTTCCAGTAATCAGAAAGGGCAAAAAAAATAGGTTCATGTGGATGGCAGGCAAACAACCTGGATTAGACGGGAGGAAACAATCAAACAATTTCTGTGGTCAAAGCAGGAAACTCAACACAAAATTCATTAGATCAACAGGGAAACATCAACACAAAGGTTCATGTAGATCAACAGGAAACAATCAACACAAAGGTTCATGTAGATCACAGGAAACAATCAACACAAAGGTTCATGTAGATCACAGGAAACAATCAACACAAAGGTTCATGTAGATCACAGGAAACATCAACACAAAGGTTCAGGGGAGATCAACAGGAAACAATCAACACAATATTCATGTAGATCAACAGGAAACAATCAACACAAAGGTTCATGTAGATCACAGGAAACAATCAACACAACGTTCGTGTAGATCAGGAGGAAACAATCAACACAATAGGTTTTATGTGGATAAAAGGAAACAACAACAAATATTAAGTAGTCAGCAGGGAAACATCACCGGTTATGGAGTAGACGGAAACTCCCTAGGCCAGTGGCGGCAAAACAACAAACCAATGGCAGTGGCGGGGGGGAAACAATAAACTAGGTTATTGGTGGAGGAAACAACAACAAATAGGTTTATGTAGCAGACAGGCTAACCTGGTTCAAATGGTCAGGAGGGAAAAAAAACAACACAATAGGTTCTGTGAGATCGCAGGAAACAATAAAGACTTCTTGAGACAGGCAGGAAAAATCAACACAAAAGGTTCATTGAGTGGCAGGAACAATCAACACAAAGGTTCGGAATCAAACAGGGAACTAAACCCAATTCATTGAGATAAAAGGAAAAATAAAAAAGGAGTGGACGCCCCGGCTCCCCAAAGGGTTATTGGATCAACAGGCAATCAACCAAAGGTTCATGTGGGTGGCCAATCCCGACAATTTTGTGAGTCCGCTCCCAAATTTTTGTGAGTCCGGCAATCCAGACGTTTTTGTGAATGCGGAAACTCCAAATGGTTCAAGTGAATCGGGAGGGAAAAAAAACCCAAAAAAAGGTTCTGTAATCGCAGGAAACTCCACAAAGTTCTGTAAACCAGGAAACTCCCTAGGGTTCTGTAATCAGACAGGAAACTCCACGACGTTTTGTGAGTCGGGGGAAACAATAACCAAAAGGTTATGTGAGTCAGCGGAAACAATAACCAAAATTTTGTGAGTCGCGGAAAAAAAACAAAAAATAGGTTATTGGTCGCGGAAAAAATCAAAAATAGGTTATTGGTCGGCGGAAACAATAACCAAAAGGTTATTGGTCGGGGGAAACAATAACCAAAGGTTATTGGTCGGCGGGCAATAACCAAAAGGTTATTGGTCGCGGGAAAAATAAAACCAAAAGGTTTATTGGGTCGGGGGAAACTCAAAAAATAGGTTTTGGTCGCGGGAAAAATCAAAAACCAAAAGGTTATGTGGATCACAGGAACAATCCACGAAGTTTTGTGAGTCGCGGGCAATAACCAAAAGGTTATTGGTCGCGGGCAATAACCAAAAGGTTATTGGTCGCGGAAAAAAAACAAAACCAATATTTGTGAGTCGCGGAAAAAAAACAAAAAATATCTGTGAGTCGGGGGAAACAATAACCAAAAGGTTATTGGTCGCGGAAACAATAACCAAAAGGTTATTGGTCCCTCCACAATGGTTATTTTCGGGGGAAACAATAACCAAAAGGTTATTGGTCGCGGGCAATAAAACCAAAAGGTTATTGGTCGGCGGGCAATAACCAAAGGTTATTGGTCGCGGGCAATAACCTGGTTTTGTGAGTCGCGGAAACAATAACCAAAAGGTTATTGGTCCGGAAAATAACCAAAAGGTTATTGGTTTTGGCGGGCAATAACCAAAAGGTTATTGGTCGCGGGCTCACAAATAGGTTATTGGTCGGCGGGCAATAACCAAAAGGTTTATGTGAGATCAGACAGGAAACAATCAACACAATAGGTTCATGTGAGATCAGGCAGGAAACAATCAACACAATAGGTTCATGTGAGATCAGGCAGGAAACAATCAACACAATAGGTTCATGTGAGATCAGGCAGGAAACAATCAACACAATAGGTTCATGTGAGATCAGGCAGGAAACAATCAACACAATAGGTTCATGTGAGATCAGGCAGGAAACAATCAACACAATAGGTTCATGTGAGATCAGGCAGGAAACAATCAACACAATAGGTTCATGTGAGATCAGACAGGAAACAATCAACACAATAGTTCATGTGAGATCAGGCAGGAAACAATCAACACAATAGGTTCATGTGAGATCAGGCAGGAAACAATCAACACAATAGGTTCATGTGAGATCAGACAGGAAACAATCAACACAATAGGTTCATGTGAGATCAGGCAGGAAACAATCAACACAATAGGTTCATGTGAGATCAGGCAGGAAACAATCAACACAATAGGTTCATGTGAGATCAGGCAGGAAACAATCAACACAATAGGTTCATGTGAGATCAGGCAGGAAACAATCAACACAATAGGTTCATGTGAGATCAGGCAGGAAACAATCAACACAATAGGTTCATGTGAGATCAGGCAGGAAACAATCAACACAATAGGTTCATGTGAGATCAGGCAGGAAACAATCAACACAATAGGTTCATGTGAGATCAGGCAGGAAACAATCAACACAATAGGTTCATGTGAGATCAGGCAGGAAACAATCAACACAATAGGTTCATGTGAGATCAGCAGGAAACAATCAACACAATAGGTTCATGTGAGATCAGGCAGGAAACAATCAACACAATAGGTTCATGTGAGATCAGGCAGGAAACAATCAACACAATAGGTTCATGTGAGATCAGGCAGGAAACAATCAACACAATAGGTTCATGTGAGATCAGGCAGGAAACAATCAACACAATAGGTTCATGTGAGATCAGCAGGAAACAATCAACACGAAAGTTCATGTGAGATCAGGCAGGAAACAATCAACACAATAGGTTCATGTGAGATCAGGCAGGAAACAATCAACACACATAGGTTCATGTGAGATCAGACAGGAAACAATCAACACAATAGGTTCATGTGAGATCAGCAGGAAACAATCAACACAATAGGTTCATGTGAGATCAGACAGGAAACAATCAACACAATAGGTTCATGTGAGATCAGACAGGAAACAATCAACACGACAAGTTCGTGTGAGATCAGGCAGGAAACAATCAACACAATAGGTTCATGTGAGATCAGACAGGAAACAATCAACACAATAGGTTCATGTGAGATCAGACAGGAAACAATCAACACAATAGGTTCATGTGAGATCAGACAGGAAACAATCAACACACAATAGGTTCATGTGAGATCAGACAGGAAACAATCAACACAATAGGTTCATGTGAGATCAGACAGGAAACAATCAACACAATAGGTTCATGTGAGATCAGACAGGAAACAATCAACACAATAGGTTCATGTGAGATCAGACAGGAAACAATCAACACAATAGGTTCATGTGAGATCAGGCAGGAAACAATCAACACAATAGGTTCATGTGAGATCAGACAGGAAACAATCAACACAATAGGTTCATGTGAGGATCAGGCAGGAAAACAATCAACACAATAAGGTTCATGTGAGATCAGGACAGGAAACAATCAACACAATAGGTTCATGTGAGATCAGACAGGAAACAATCAACACGACAAGTTCATGTGAGATCAGACAGGAAACAATCAACACAATAGGTTCATGTGAGATCAGGCAGGAAACAATCAACACGACAAGTTCATGTGAGATCAGACAGGAAACAATCAACACAATAGGTTCATGTGAGATCAGACAGGAAACAATCAAAAGTCGGAGATAAGGAAGGAAAAACAATAGGTTCAGTGTGAGATCAGCAGGAAACAATCAACAAAATAGGTTCATGTGAGATCAGACAGGAAACAATCAACACAAAGGTTCATGTGAGATCAGGCAGGAACAATCAACACAATAGGTTCATGTGAGATCAGGCAGGAAACAATCAACACAATAGGTTCAAGGTGAGATCAGGCAGGAAACAATCAACACAATAGGTTCATGTGAGATCAGGCAGGAAACAATCAACACAATAGGTTCATGTGAGATCAGGCAGGAAACAATCAACACAATAGGTTCATGTGAGATCAGGCAGGAAACAATCAACACAATAGGTTCATGTGAGATCAGACAGGAAACAATCAACACAATAGGTTCATGTGAGATCAGACAGGAAACAATCAACACAATAGGTTCATGTGAGATCAGGCAGGAAACAATCAACACAATAGGTTCATGTGAGATCAGACAGGAAACAATCAACACAATAGGTTCATGTGAGATCAGACAGGAAACAATCAACACAATAGGTTCATGTGAGATCAGGCAGGAAACAATCAACACAATAGGTTCATGTGAGATCAGACAGGAAACAATCAACACAATAGGTTCATGTGAGATCAGGCAGGAAACAATCAACACAATAGGTTCATGTGAGATCAGACAGGAAACAATCAACACAATAGGTTCATGTGAGATCAGACAGGAAACAATCAACACAATAGGTTCATGTGAGATCAGACAGGAAACAATCAACACAATAGGTTCATGTGAGATCAGACAGGAAACAATCAACACAATAGGTTCATGTGAGATCAGGCAGGAAACAATCAACACAATAGGTTCATGGAGATCAGGCAGGAAACAATCAACACAATAGGTTCATGTGAGATCAGACAGGAAACAATCAACACAATAGGTTCATGTGAGATCAGGCAGGAAACAATCAACACAATAGGTTCATGTGAGATCAGCAGGAAACAATCAACACAATAGGTTCATGTGAGATCAGACAGGAAACAATCAACACAATAGTTCATGTGAGATCAGACAGGAAACAATCAACACAATAGGTTCATGTGAGATCAGCAGGAAACAATCAACACGAAAGGTTCAGTGGATCAGAGCAGGAAGGAACAATCAACACAATAGGTTCATGTGAGATCAGACAGGAAACAATCAACACAATAGGTTCATGTGAGATCAGGCAGGAAACAATCAACACAATAGGTTCATGTGAGATCAGACAGGAAACAATCAACACAATAGGTTCATGTGAGATCAGACAGGAAACAATCAACACAATAGGTTCATGTGAGATCAGCAGGAAACAATCAACACAATAGTTCATGTGAGATCAGACAGGAAACAATCAACACGACATAGGTTCATGTGAGATCAGAGCAGGAAAACAATCAACACAATAGGTTCATGTGAGATCAGGCAGGAAACAATCAACACAATAGGTTCATGTGAGATCAGACAGGAAACAATCAACACAATAGGTTCATGTGAGATCAGGCAGGAAACAATCACACCAATAGGTTCATGTGAGATCAGGGCAGGAAACAATCAACACAATAGGTTCATGTGAGATCAGACAGGAAACATCAAACACAATAGGTTCATGTGAGATCAGGCAGAAACAAGCAACACAATAGGTTCATGTGAGATCAAACAGGAAACATCACCCAATAGGTTTCATGTGAGATCAGGCAGGAAACAATCAACACAATAGGTTCATGTGAGATCAGGCAGGAAACAATCAACACAATAGGTTCATGTGAGATCAGACAGGAAACAATCAACACGACAAGTTCGTGGAAGAGGAGGAAGGGAACAATCAACACGATAGGTTCATGTGAGATCAGGCAGGAAACAATCAACACGACAAGTTCGTGGAAGAGGAGGAAGGGAACAATCAACACGATAGGTTCCTTAGAGATAGGACAGGGAACAATCAACACGACAGGTTCCTGGGAGATGAGGCAGGGAACAATGAATAGGACAGGTTCCTGGGAGATGAGGCAGAGAACATTCAACACGACAGGTTCTTGGGAGATTATACAGGGGACAATCAACAAGACAAATTCCTGGGAGATTATACAAGGAACAATCACCACGACAGGTTCCTGGGAGATTATACAGGGGACAATCAACACGAAAGGTTCCTGGGAGGGGAGGCAGGGAACAATCAACACGATGGGTTCCCGGGAGATTAAGAAGGGAACCATCAACATGACAATTTCCTTGGAGATTAAGAAGTGAACAATGTTGTAGATCCAATCCACGACCTTCGGAGCGTGAGGCGGGCGCGTAACCACTTCGCCACGGTGACTCCAAAAGTTATAACAACAATCTTTCCCCGTTGAGATACTTGAGTAAGGAAGACAAAACTGCACAGGTATGGCTGGACATATTTCCGTGTGAGAACACCACGGCACAATGTAGGGCTGGCATATTTCCGTGTGAAGATGCCACTTGCTCAATGTATGTGGCTGGCATATTTCCGTGTGAAGATGCCCACATGCACGAATGTATGGCTGGCGATATTCCGTTGTGGAAGACACCACGGCTTCAATGTTCGTGCCTGACATGGCGATTTCCGTGTGAAAGACGGTACTGCTCATGTTCTGCCTGGACAATATTTCCGTGTGAAGGACACACACTCTGCTCAATGTTCTGCCTGACATATTTCCGTGTGAAGACACCACTGCACAATGTATGGCTGACATATTTCCGTGTGAAGACGTTACTGCTCAATGTTCTGCCTGACATATTTCCATGTGAAGACACCACTGCACAATGTATGGCTGGCATATTTCCGTGTGAAGACATCACTGCACAATGTATGGCTGGCATATTTCCGTGTGAAGACATCACTGCACAATGTGCTGGCTGGCATATTTCCATGTGAAGACATCACTACACAATGTATGACTGGTATATTTCCATGTGAAGACACCACTGCACAATGTATTGCCTAGATATAATGCATGGAGGATTCATGAATTTATTTTGAAGGCTTTTGCTTATGTTGTGTGACTTGTACAGCATCAACCTGATTAGACGCAGCCAAATATGCCCCTCAATACATTGAACAATTTACTGTTTGAGTCTTTATTATAGACACGGATACCTCAAGCAGTGCTCCATCACCATCTCATAGATCACACCAGGAGAATCTGATTACAGTACACGCTGACAACGGCTATCTCCAGCAGTGCTATAGATCACACCAGGAGAATCTGATTACAGTACACGCTGACAACGGCTATCTCCAGCAGTGCTATAGATCACACCAGGAGAATCTGATTACAGTACACGCTGACAACGGCTATCTCCAGCAGTGCTATAGAGCACACCAGGAGAATCTGATTACAGTACACGCTGACAACGGCTATCTCCAGCAGTGCTATAGATCACAACCAGGAGAATCTGATTACAGTACACGCTGACAACGGCTATCTCCAGCAGTGCTATAGATCACACCAGGAGAATCTGATTACAGTACACGCTGACAACGGCTATCTCAGCAGTGCTATAGATCACAACCAGGAGAATCTGATTACAGTACACGCTGACAACGGCTATCTCCAGCAGTGCTATAGATCACACCAGGAGAATCTGATTACAGTACACGCTGACAACGGCTATCTCCAGCAGTGCTATAGATCACACCAGGAGAATCTGATTACAGTACACGAACTTCGTAGCACATATTAGGATCAAAATGTGTGCATACTGGAATAGCACACCTTTTAAATATTTATTGTAAGTCAGGTCTTAGTCAGATATGACTGAGCTACCGTATGACAGTAGACGGTACTACCTGCTTTCTGTCAGCGCCGAATGTTGGGCGGCGCTTACCAAACCCGACACCCCACATTGTGCCAACGGCTTCGGGCGGAAGAGCGCAATTGGGAGGGTACTAGCCTTATCCTGGTGTGAGGAAATGCAACCCAAAGACAAAATAAGTCATGTCAGGGCAGACCAGGCCCTAAGCCTTGGTTGGCAGCTGGTCTAGGATCGAAGCTCCGACAGGCAGACAGTTAGAGCATTGCTTTGCTGATCCGGCAGCTTCTGCAGCTTGTCTTATTCCAGATTATAAGTGTCAACTTTCCTCTGGAGTGAACTAGGCAGGCCGAGAGAGGGATCATGCTGCATGGGCAACACATGGTTTCTTTATTTTAGCCCAGGCTTTGTGCTATGGAGAGGCAATAACTCCATCCCTGATCTTAACCGGTCTCGGAATCAAAGCGAGAGGCAACTGTTACGGGTTGCCAGATACTGCAGCCCTTGATTGATAAAAAGAAGATAGCTCTCTTAAGAAACAAGGCAAGACCAACGCGTAACACTCTGAGTGAGCTGAAGCAAGCAAGGAAGGATGTACAAAAGGCTGCCAGGCAGTGTGCGAATGACTATTGGATCAAGTTATGTGAGTCCATTCAAATCGCAAGTGATAAGGGAAACATCAGAAGCATGTATGAAGGGATAAAGAAAGCCTGTGGTCCAATGATTAAAAGAAGTGCACCGCTGAAAACCTTGACTGGAGAAATCATCACTGATAAGAAACAGCAGATGGATAGATGGGTCGAGCACTATTTAGAGCTTTACTCAAGTGAGACCAAACTAGCGGATGATGCCCTCAACGCCATAGAGGCCCTGCCAACTCTTGACCACCTGGACACACTTCCCACTATAACAGAAGTTAAGTGTGCTATAAATGAGCTTGCATCTGGCAAGGCTCCAGGTAAGGATGGGATTCCAATAAAGGGGATCAGGAGTGGGCAAGACAAACTCGCTCTACAGATCCACCAGCTAATAGAGCTATGCTGGCGAGAAGGACAAGTCCCACAGGATTTCAAAGATTCAAACATCATAACGCTGTACAAGAACAAGGGAGATCGGAGCGATTGTAACAACTATAGGGGTATCTCACTTCTGTGTATTGTTGGGAAAGTATTTGCCAGAATTGTCCTGCACAGACTTCAAGTCCTGGGAGATCAAGTCTACCCCGAATCACAGTGTGGCTTCCGTCAGAACCGGTCTACCATTGATATGATATTCTCATTGCGACAGATGCAAGAAAAATGCCGGGAACAAAATCAGCCACTGTTTATTGCCTTCATCGACCTCACAAAGGCATTCGATTTGGTCAGTCGTGAGGGTCTGTTCAAAGCACTAAAGAAGATTGGCTGCCCACCAACTCTTCTGTCCATTGTGGAATCGTTCCACACAGGCATGAAGGGTATAATCAAGTTTGATGGCTCAACTTCAGAAGAGTTTGAAATCAAGAGTGGAGTTAAGCAAGGCTGTGTGCTAGCCCCCACCCTCTTTGGGATATACTTTTCACTTCTACTGAAATATGCCTTTCGTGATCAGGATGATGGTATATACATTCACTCACGCTCAGATGGTGGCCTCTATAATGCTCAGAGATTGAAGGCCAAGACCAAAATTAGCAGGGTACTAATCAGAGAGTTGCTTTTTGCAGGATGATGCTGCGATTACGACCCACTCTGAGGAAGAATTACAACATCTACTATCTGCATTCTCCAATGCTTGTTCTGAATTTGGTTTAACAATTAACAAAAAGAAGACACAGATTATGTCACAAGGTGCACATGGTGTACCATCAATCTTTATTGACGACGCCGAACTGGAGATAGTAGACCATTTTACATATCTAGGATCAGAGGTAAATAGCAAATTATCCCTCGATCAGGAAATCAACATCAGGATTGGCAAGGCAGCAACAACAATGAACATGTTAGCAAAAAGAGTCTGGGAGAACAGGAAGCTTACTGCCAAAACAAAAGTCCTCGTCTACCAAGCCTGTGTCCTTAGTACTCTTCTTTATGGCAGTGAAACCTGGACAACTTACTCACGCCAAGAGAAACGTTTAAACAGCTTTCATATGCGGTGTCTGCGAAGAATACTTGGTATTAAGTGGCAAGACAAAATCACAAATACTGAAGTATTGGAAAGATCAGGTTGTGTGACGGTGTATTCCATGCTCAGTCTTCGTAGACTTAGATGGATAGGACACGTTAGGAGGATGGATGATGGTAGAATACCAAAGGACATCTTTTTTGGTGAATTACAGACGGGTAGGAGATCTCAGGGTCGGCCTCTACTACGATACAAAGATGTGTGTAAGCGGGACATGATTGATACAGGCATTGATAATGCACATTGGGAGCACGTCGCCGCTGAACGTGTTGCATGGAGGGCAACTATCAGAAACGGAATAAAGACAAAGGAGAAAATGATTGCAGATAAAGCACACACAGAGCGTGAGAGACGTAAGATGGTGCAAAATGGTGGAAATGACCATGTTTTCACATGCACCTACTGTGGGCAAACATTTGCAGCAAGAATTGGCCTTACCAGCCACACTCGCCACCGCCATGGATCGTAGTTATTAAGCCTTTTTAAAGCACAATGTACCAAACTATCGTCTGTCAAGACGGAAAGGTGCCAATAATATTTATTATGGGTAGCTTTTATCATGTTTAACCTACACAGGCTAAAAACGGCCCATTCGGTCAGTTCTTTTCCAACTGCCAATGAAAGTTTAACACGCGAACGCGGCGTCGATGAATTCAATGTCTCCCCTCCCCGCCCCCTTACCAAGAGTGCCAAACGTCCGATCCCCTTATCCAAGATCAGGGTAACCTTGACTTTGTTGGCTTCGCTCGCTCTGAACTCAAGCGTAGTCGATACATGCTTCTAGCGCACTGGACTGATATTTGCGTGTAGATTAGCTTTCCCTATTACCAGTATTCCTTCACCATCAGAAGAACCCACTCCGACTTCAGTGGCACTTGAAACTTCCGTCCCCAAATCAAGGACGATAAGTCAATATTTTACTCCAACTGACTGGTGTAAGGTTGAACCCGCTCCCTCGACATCAGCACACCGGATGTTTAAGAACGAGGGCTCTTATACATTCGACCATGCTTCTTATTTTATAAAAATACACAATACACATCGTGAATGGAGCCTGGTCTGCACTAGCTAGAGATGTATGCCGTGACCTCTCATTGACCCCTCCACCATGTCCACCATCCTTGCATTGCGTCTCTAACATCCCCTTCAACACCTGATTAGATCACCTTTCAACCTTTGTTTGGTAACACTGTTGCCATTGAGAGATAACAAGTCATTTAAACTTCAGATCAAATGGTGGTGTTTCTGCAGCACACAGTCGTCAACAGTTAATGTTTGGGTATCTGCACCCACAAATCATGCGGCGTATTTGTCCATGTTTCTGCACCACATAGTTGCGAAAAGTAAATGTCCATGCTTCTGCATCATACAGTCGCAAATTGTAAATGTTTGTGTTTCTGCTACATACAGTCATGAAGTGTAAATGTTCACACTTCTACACAATACAATCCTCTTATAATCCATGCCGTGTGGTGTTAATGATCATGTCTGTCCACAGCCTTCTATTTCTCGTGCTGCGTCATTTCTAATAGTAATACCGACATTCTTTCATGCCATGATGTCAAATTGTCCAGCATCTTCTCTCTTGGCCTTCCCCTTCCTCTCCTCCCCTCCAACCTTTCCGTTGTGATGACACACTCCAGCTTTCATCTTCTCATGACATACCCAAAGAATGTGAACTGTCTTCTTGTAACGCCAGCAACAGTTCTTTTGACATCTATAAAAAGTGTGCATTGCTTGTGTATATGATCACCGGTATTGGAGTGTTTGGGGTGTATATACACACTCTGTCTGCCACAGATGACCACCGGGATTGGAGTGATGGGCTGTATATACAACACTCTGTCTGCACAGATGACCACCAGGTATTGGAGTGATGGGCTGTATATTCAACACTCTGTCTGCCACAGATGACCACCGGGTATTGGAGTGAGGGCTGTATATACAACACTGTCTGCCACAGATGACCACCAGGTATTGGAGTGATGGGCTGTATATACAACTCTGTGTCTGCCACAGATGACCACCGGGTATTGGAGTGATGGGTTGTATATAAACTCTGTGTCTGCCACAGATGACCACTGGGTATTGGGTGATTGGGGTGTATATACAACACTGTCTGCCACAGATGACCACCAGTGTATTGGAGGTGATGGGTTGTATATACAACACTCTGTCTGCCACGATGACCACCGGGTATTGGAGTGTGGGTTGTATATACAACTCTCTGTCTTCCACAGATGACCACCGGGTATTTGAGTGATGGGCTGTATATACAACACTCTGTCCCGCCACAGATGACCACCGGGTATTGGAGTGATGGCTGTATATACAACACTCTGTCTGCCACAGATGACCACCAGTATTGGAGTGATGGGCTGTATATTCAACACTCTGTCTGCCACAGATGACCAGCGTGTATTGGAGTGATGGGCTGTATATACAACACTGTCTGCCACAGATGACCACCAGGTATTGGCGTGATGGGCTGTATATACAACTCTGTGTCTGCCACAGATGACCACCAGGTATTGGAGTGATGGGCTTATATACAACTCTGTGTCTGCCACAGATGACCACCAGGTATTGGGGTGATGGGCTGTATATACAACACTGTCTGCCACAGATGACCACCGGGTATTGGAGTGATGGGCTGTATATACAACACTGTCTGCCACAGATGACCACCGTGTATGGAGTGATGGGCTGTATATACCAAAACTGTCTGCCACAGATGACCACCAGTATTGGAGTGATGGGCTGTATATATACAACTCTGTGTCTGCCACAGATGACCACCGGGTATTGGAGTGATGGGCTGTATATTCAACACTCTGTCTGCCACAGATGACCACCGGGTATTGAGTGATGGGCTGTATATACAACACTCTGTCTGCCACAGATGACCACCAGGTATGGAGTGATGGGCTGTATATTCAACACTCTGTCTGCCACAGATGACCACCGGGTATTGGAGTGAGGGCTGTATATACAACACTGTCTGCCACAGATGACCACCAGGTATTGGAGTGATGGGCTGTATATACAACTCTGTGTCTGCCACAGATACCACGGGTATTGGAGTGATGGGTTGTATATACAACTCTGTGTCTGCCACAGATGACCACGGGGGATTGGAGTGATGGCTGTATATACAACACTGTCTGCCACAGATGACCCCAGGTATTGGAGTGATGGTTGTATATACAACACTCTGTCTGCCACAGATGACCACCCGGGGATTGGAGTGATGGGTTGTATATACAACTCTCTGTCTGCACAGATGACCACCAGGTATTGGAGTGATGGGCTGTATATACAACACTCTGCTGCCACAGATGACCACCGGGTATTGGAGTGATGGGCTGTATATACAACACTCGTCTGCCACAGATGACCACCAGGTATTGGAGTGATGGGCTGTATATTCAACACTCTGTCTGCCACAGATGACCAGCGTTGTATTGGAGTGATGGGCTGTATATACAACACTGTCTGCCATAGATGACCACCAGGTATTGGAGTGATGGGCTGTATATACAACTCTTGTCTGCCACAGATGACCACCAGGTATTGGAGTGATGGGCTGTATATACAACACTCGTCTGCCACAGATGACCACCGGGTATTGGAGTGATGGGTTGTATATACAACACTTGTCTGCCACAGATGACCACCGGGTATTGGAGTGATGGGTTGTATATACAACCTGTGTCTGCCACAGATGACCACCGGGTATTGGAGTGATGGGCTGTATATACAACTCTTGTCTGCCACAGATGACCACCAGGTATTGGAGTGATGGGTTGTATATACAACTCTGTGTCTGCCACAGATGACCACCAGGTATTGGAGTGATGGGTTGTATATACAACACTCTGTCTGCCACAGATGACCACCAGGTATTGGAGTGATGGGTTGTATATAAACACTTCTGTCTGCCACAGATGACCACAGGTATTGGAGTGATGGGCTGTATATACAACCTGTGTCTGCCACAGATGACCACGGGTTATTGGAGTGATGGGCTGTAATACAACACTCTGTCTGCCAGATGACCAGGGTATTGGAGTGATGGCTGTATATACAACACTCTGTCTGCCACAGATGACCACTGGGTATTGGAGTGATGGGCTGTATATACAACACTGTCTGCCACAGATGACCACTGGGTATTGGAGTGATGGGTGTATATACAACACTGTCTGCCACAGATGACCACCGGGTATTGGAGTGATGGGTTGTATATACAACACTGTCTGCCACAGATGACCACCAGGTATTGGAGTGATGGGTTGTATATACAACACTGTCTGCCACAGATGACCACCGGTATTGGAGTGATGGGTTGTATATACAACACTCTGTCTGCCACAGATGACCACCGGGTATTGGAGTGGATGGGTTGTATATACAACACTCTGTCTGCCACAGATGACCACCGGGTATTGGAGTGATGGGTTGTATATACAACTCTGTGTCTGCCACAGATGACCACCGGGTATTGGAGTGATGGGCTGTATATACAACTCTGTGTCTGCCACAGATGACCACCGGTATTGGAGTGATGGGCTGTATATACAACTCTGTGTCTGCCACAGATGACCACCAGGGTATTGGAGTGATGGGTTGTATATACAACTCTGTGTCTGCCACAGATGACCACTGGGTATTGGAGTGATGGGTTGTATATGCAACACTCTGTCTGCCACAGATGACCACCGGGTATTGGAGTGATGGGCTGTATATACAACACTCTGTCTGCCACAGATGACCACCGGGTATTGGAGTGATGGGCTGTATATACAACACTCTGTCCACGCAGATTGACAAAGTGGGTTTGTGTGCACTCCTCACATTCAAACAATGTATTCCATTAGTGAATTGAACAGAAGACACAAACAACATGTTGCACAATTTTTGCCTGGCATATTTCGCTGCATCTCGTCAGGTGCGTACAGCAGATATCTTATGAAGTGAACGGAGGAATCATGTTTTGGCTGAAATAAAGTTTCAGGTACTGTTCAGATACGGAGTAATGTTATCTCCACGATAATCGCAGAGCCACTGTGAAATCTTTCTTCATAACCCTGGCTTCAGATGTGCCAAAAGAAAGATTTCAGTGACTGCGATCACCGCGAGGATAATGTTTCTCCACATTCAAACAGTATCAGAGACTGTTTGTATTTCAGCCACAACATGATTCCTCCATTCACTTTGTATGCTGACCATGCTGCATGTACCTGGCAAGATGCAGCAACATATGGCAGGCAATAAATCATGCAATATATTGTTTATGGCTTGTGTGTTGAAACTCTTCACATTGTCTGAAACAACAACGCAGCCCACCTCTATTAAAAATTACAAAATAAAGTTTCACACAATCTAGTGAAAATGATTCACACAACAGCCCTCACAACAGACCACTGCCCACACACACAGCAAGGGGTCTAATGTCACATGACGGGTGTGTGAAGGAAACATGACATACGACAGCACTTCTAGAAGCAAACATGACAGCATATGTGCAGCCCACACATGACAGTCTGTGTGCGGTAATATGACATGTCCACATTCAACAAAACAAGAACAGAAAGGGAGTGGATGATTGTATATTTACAAATAGAATACAAATAATGCTTTGAAAACGGCGTATTCACAAAGCAACAAGAGTAAAGGTCAAACAAACCACTATTGTATTACACAGGGGGGCCGTGCAAAACCTATGTATAACGGCTGCGATAATGCAGGTGTTTTATGTATGTCTCATAGTCACAGGAGCACGTCAGCCGGCGTGGTAATGATGTGCAAGCATAGAACATGATCAGTGTCTTGTGTGAATAACAGGAGCAGGCTAGGATAAAAACAGACGACTAGAAAAACCTCCAAGGCTTTTATCTGTTGTAGAAGACAATATGTGTCAATAGAAAGGTAAGTTTGATGTGTAGGTAACAGAAATAAACCCAGGAGAAAACACGATGGTGAAAGATGGCTGTGATCAGCAGCAGAAGCAGAGTGTGTGTGTGAGAGAGAGATTAATAAGATACAAAGAGACAGAGAGAAAGAGAGAGGGCAGGGAAACAGGCACAAGATGAGGTTTATCCACTTCATATCCGCTGTATCTTCTCTCCTTTCACAACAGGATTATTTTTGCGAATTCCTCCTGACCCTTCTCCTTGAAGTCAAAGGTGCACTCGTGAGTGTCTGAGTAACGATGTAAGCTGCACAAAAGTTTACCACAGTGGCAGACAAAACCTGGGGAAGAGTCAACAAAAGTCAGTTACTGTCAACTGTAGACTATATGAACGGAGATGTGGGCAAGTGTGAACAAAAACAACAACTATTTCTCAGGGGTTACTGTCAACTCTAGACCAAGAAAGAACAATGTTGTTTTCAGCGACCAGCGTGTGCTGTTCTTATGTTCCGACACAGGCCCATAGGGATGAATCCATCCACCAGTTCCCAGAATTTCTCAAAGGGTTGCTCCAACTGGCCAGATTTCCCCGTGAGTTGGGGCCAAGTCAGAGAGTCCTTGTAAGACATGCGCTGTAGTTGGCTTGAGTGCTCCATGTTGGCCAGTGTGAGACCTTCGGTGGAGGCGTGCGCTGAGTCTACAATGCCCTGTGCTGAGTCTGAAGATTCTGGTCTGTGCATTTCTGCTGTCATGTTTTGTCCTGCAGTTTATGGTTTCTGTCCTCAAACAGTCCTGATAAGATTGCTTGAGTAGCTTCTTGCCTGCCTACAGCTCTGGGAGAAACCAGACTGTCAGAGATGTCCTTCAGCCTGCCTACAGCTCTGGGAGAAACCAGGCTGTCAGAGATGTCCTCCAACCTTCGCCTCTGAGCAATGATTCAAGAGTTATAGAGCAAGAGCAATGATTCAAATAAGACTTAATAAGAATGTAACAACAAATGTCCTAATTGGCCAAATAGACTTAACCCTTACAGGGCAGACGCTTGTCCATTTTCTAGCCCTGAACGGGCAAGATTTTTTCAGGTTCGGTAAAATTTCGGGTCGCGTTAGTAAAAACATCACAAATAAGGTGTTAGTTCAACCGATTTTAGTTAAATAAACAACACAATGAAGGGAAAAGCATGCAGAATATGTTACTCACGTGATTGTTGTCGGTAATCCATATATGACCACAAATATTTACGAAATACTGCATGTTGTTTGCGATTTTCCGTCATCTATACGGCAATTTACAAATACATTTTCAGAATCATAATCACTTTCTTTAAAGTCCCGACTCAGACTGCTAATGCAAAGTAACGCTTTGCACTGATATCTAGCGCCGATTATAGTCAACTTCGTGCCCTTTAATGTCATTTAAATTGAACCTAGCGAAATCTCGGCTATCACTGAAGAATCGCCAAATCCATTTTGAAAAACCAGCGTAAAAATCCCGAAAACTATCAAAAATTGTCCGTAAAAGTCCGTTCAAATTCATACTATCGCGTTTACAAATGGCGGCCACGTTGTCAAGCTGTCGGCGAAAGCGAAAGTAGCCGTCGTAAGTGTACGGAAAGCGAGAGATCGGTTTTTTACAATGCATAATAGTATCTGCCGGAATCGGACGCTAACGATCGTTTTATGGCACGGCCGGAATTGGCCGCTGTGACTGTAAAGGGTAATAAGAATGTAAAACAAATGTCCTAACTGCCCAAATAAGACTTAATAAGAATGTAACACAAATGTCCTAACTGCTCAAATAAGACTTAATAAGAATGTAACACAAAAAGTCCTAACTGCTCAAATAGACTTAATAAGAATGTAAAACAAATGTCCTAACTGCCCAAATAAGACTTAATAAGAATGTAACACAAATGTCCTACTGCTCAAATAAGACTTAATAAGAATGTAACACAAATGTCCTAACTGCTCAAATAAGACTTAATAAGAATGTAACACAAATGTCCTAACTGCCCAAATAAGACTTAATAAGAATGTAACACAAATGTCCTAACTGCCCAAATGGTCACAACAATTATACCTCCAACCACACCAACAATCCACAACAACGGTACAATACCTGTAAGTCCAACTTTTTTCCGGCACTCCATACAGCGATTTTTTCTTGGGTTTTTTGCCCTTGTCACCCTCACTCTCGCTGTCACCTGAAAACCAGACAACACACAGATCAGTCTCAAGTTTTACAGCAGTAGCAAACCACATCACACAGGTCAGCCTCATATTTACAGCAGTAACACATCACACAGGTCAGCCTCAAGCTTTACAGCAGTAACACATCACACAGGTCAGCCTAAATATTTACAGCAGTAACACATCACACAGGTCAAACCTCAATATTTACAGCAGTAACACATCACACAGGTCAGCCTCAATATTTACAGCAGTAAACACATCACACAGGTCAGCCTCAATATTTACAGCAGTAGCAAACCACACCACACAGATCGACCAGAACACTCAATCACAAACTTAATTTGGTTTAGATACAAGATGTTCACCGAACACTCTCAATCACAAACTTAATTTGGTTTAGATACAAGATGTTCACCGAACACTCTCAATCACAAACTTAATTTGGTTTAGATACAAGATGTTCACCGAACACTCTCAATCTCAAACTAATTAACTTGGGTTTTTAGATACAAGATGTTCACCGAACACTCTCAATCTCAAACTAATTAACTTGGTTTAGATACAAGATGTTCACCGAACACTCTCAATCTCAAACTAATTAACTTGGTTTAGATACAAGATTTTCACCGAACACTCTCAATCACAAACTAATTAATTTGGGTTTTTAGATACAAGATGTTCACCGAACACTCTCAATCACAAACTAATTAACTTGGTTTAGATACAATACATTCACCGAACACTCTCAATCACAAACTTAATTTGGTTTAGATACAAGATGTTCACCGAACACTCTCAATCTCAAACTAATTAACTTGGTTTAGATACAAGATGTTCACTGAACACTCTCAATCTCAAACAAATTTAAACTTGGTTTAGATACAGATGTTCACTGAACACTCTCAATCAAAAACTAATTAACTTGGTTTAGATACAAGATGTTCACCGAACACTCTCAATCACAAACTAATTAACTTGGTTTAGATACAAGATGTTCACCGAACACCCCTCAATCACAAACTAATTAACTTGGTTTAGATACAAGATGTTCACAGAACATTCTGACTACACAAGGCACCTCAGCTGTAGAAACCTCCACTTTATATTTCCACTCACCACTCCTCATGTATACATGTTTACTCACAACTCGCACATGTTTCACTCACCCTCTCTAGCACATGTCCACTCAAAACACCCTCTGACAGATTTCCACTCAGCTCACGTTGCATATTTCCATTCATCACTCCCTCTTCCACTTGTCCATTTATATTCCACATGTCCAAATCATCACTCCCTCTTCCACTTGTCCATTCATCTTCACATGTCCACTCATCACTCCCTATTCCACATGTCCATTCACCTTTCCCCATGTCCACTCATCACTCCCTCTTCACATGTCATTCATCTTCCACTCATCACTACCTTCTTCCCGGGAGTCTCTGTGGTGAAGTGGCCAAACCGTTTGACTCATGCTCCGAAGGTTGTGGGTTCAATTCCGGGCCGCACCCTTCGGTTTACAAGTTAAATGTTTCGGAGACTCCTGTGGGTCATCGCTAAAAGCTACAGGTTCGTGCTTTGTGCGACGCTTTCCGTGATGCGGGAAGAGACCAAGCCATATGGGAAAAACCCGGTGCAATGAAGTCAACACTGTCGACTTTTAAGCGACTCCCTCTTCCACTTGTCCATTCATCTTCCACATGTCCACTCATCACTCCCTCTCCCACATGTCCATTCACCTTCAACATGTCCACTCATCACGTCCCACATGTCCATTCATCTTCCACTCATCCCTCCCTCTTCCACATGTCAACTCATCACTCCCTCTTCCAGATGTCCAATCATCACTCCCTCTTCCAGATGTCCCCTCATCACTCCCTCTTCCAGATGTCCACTCATCACTCCCTCTTCCACATACACACTCATCACTCCCTCTTCCGCATGTCCACTCACCACACACATGTCCACTCACCACACACATGTCCACTCAACACTCCCTCTTCCACATTTCCACTCATCATTCCCTCTTCCACATGTCCACCCACCACACACATGTCCACCCACCACACACACGTCCACTCACCTCCTGTGGATCCCCCACTGCCTCCGACATCATCGCTAGAAGAAGCCTTCATGGATGGGACCGTGGGGCTGGCTGTCTCCACCACGGACCCCCCAGCCACTGGGAGTTTATCCGTGACTTTATCATTGCTGGGGTTGCTGGACGTGTTCACATTCATCTCTGTCAACACGGATAACAATATGGATAACAATCTGCTCATTTCAAGATCAATGTCTATTTTGGTGATAAGTATTGCGGAGTTAACATGTCTATTTCAGTGGTAAACATGGGCGTATTACAGAGCTAACATGTCTATTTCAGTGGTAAACATGGGCGTATTACAGAGCTAACATGTCTATTTCAGTGGTAAACATGGGTGAATTACAGAGCTAACATGTCTATTTCAGTGGTAAACATGGGCATATTACAGAGCTAACATGTCTATTTCAGTGGTAAACATGGGTGAATTACAGAGCTAACATGTCTATTTCAGTGGTAAAAATGAGTGTATTACAGAGCTAAGATGTCTATTTCAGTGGTAAACATGAGGGTATCACAGAGCTAAGATGTCTATTTCAGTGGTAAACATGGGTGTATTACAGAGCTAACATGTCTATTTCAGTGGTAAACATGGTGTAGTACAGAGCTAACATGTGTGTAGCACAGAGCTAACATGGGTGTAGCACAGAGCTAACATGTCTATTTCAGTGGTAAACATGGGTGTAGTATAGAGCTAACATGTCTATTTCAGTGGTAAACATGGGTGTAGTACAGAGCTAACATGGGTGTATTACAGAGCTAACATGGGTGTATTACAGAGCTAACATGGGTGTAGTACAGAGCTAACATGCCTACAAGTCAGGGACAAAATGTGTTCCTACTGGCAAGGACAGCATTGACCTGGTCTTGTCAGATGTCACCAGAGGAGACCCTGGGAAGTCAATGCAGCCACTGCCTACTCCAGCCCTCATGTCTGGTCAATGCCTACTCCAGCCCTCATGTCTGGTCAGGCCTACTCCAGCCCTCATGTCTGGTCAATGAAAACCCCAGCCCTCATGTCTGGTCAAGCCTACTCCAGCCCTCATGTCTGGTCAAGCCTACTCCAGCCCTCATGTCTGGTCAATGAAACTCCAGCCCTCATGTCTGGTCAAGCCTACTCCAGCCCTCATGTCTGGTCAATGACCACTCCAGCCCTCATGTCTGGTCAGTGACCACTCCAGCCCTCATGTCTGGTCAATGAAAACTCCAGCCCTCATGTCTGGTCAATGAAACCTCCAGCCCTCATGTCTGGTCAATGAAAACTCCAGCCCTCATGTCTGGTCAATGAAAACTCCAGCCCTCATGTCTGGTCAATGAAAACTCCAGCCCTCATGTCTGGTCAAAGAAAACTCCAGCCCTCATGTCTGGTCAGCCTACTCCAGCCCTCATGTCTGGTCAATGAAACATCCAGCCCTCATGTCTGGTCAAGCCTACTCCAGCCCTCATGTCTGGTCAATGACCACTCAGCCTCATGTCTGGTCAGGACCACTCCAGCCCTCATGTCTGGTCACTGCCTACTCCAGCCCTCATGTCTGGTCATCTGCCTACTCCAGCCCTCATGTCTGGTCAATGACCACTCCAGCCCTCATGTCTGGTCAGTGACCACTCCAGCCCTCATGTCTGGTCAGTGACCACTCCAGCCCTCATGTCTGGTCAATGACCACTCCAGCCCTCATGTCTGGTCAGTGCCCACTCCAGCCCTCATGTCTGGTCAATGCCTACTAAAGCCCTCATGTCTGGTTAGTGACCACTCCAGCCCTCATGTCTGGTCAATGCCTACTAAAGCCCTCATGTCTGGTCAGTGACCACTCCAGCCCTCATGTCTGGTCAATGCCTACTAAAGCCCTCATGTCTGGTCAGTACCCACTCCAGCCCTCATGTCTGGTCAATGCCTACTAAGCCCTCATGTCTGGTCAGTGACCACTCCAGCCCTCATGTCTGGTCAGTGACCACTCCAGCCCTCATGTCTGGTCAATGCCTACTAAAGCCCTCATGTCTGGTCAGTGCCACTCCAGCCCTCATGTCTGGTCAATGCCTACTAAAGCCCTCATGTCTGGTCAGTGACCACTCCAGCCTCATGTCTGGTCAGTGACCACTCCAGCCCTCATGTCTGGTCAATGCCTACTAAAGCCTCATGTCAGTCAGTGACCACTCCAGCCCTCATGTCTGGTCAGTGACCACTCCAGCCTCATGTCTGGTCAGTGACCACTCCAGCCCTCATGTCTGGTCAATGCCTACTAAAGCCCTCATGTCTGGTCAGTGACCACTCCAGCCCTCATGTCTGGTCAGTGACCACTCCAGCCCTCATGTCTGGTCAGTGACCACTCCAGCCCTCATGTCTGGTCATGACCACTCCAGCCCTCATGTCTGGTCAGTGCCCACTCCAGCCCTCATGTCTGGTCAGTGACCACTCCAGCCCTCATGTCTGGTCAGTGACCACTCCAGACCTCATGTCTGGTCAATGACCACTCCAGCCCTCATGTCTGGTCAGTGACCACTCCAGCCCTCATGTCTGGTCGTACCCACTCCAGCCCTCATGTCTGGTCAATGCCTACTAAAGCCCTCATGTCTGGTCAGTGACCACTCCAGCCCTCATGTCTGGTCAGTGACCCACTCCAACCCTCATCGTCTGGTCAATGCCTACTAAAGCCCTCATGTCTGGTCAGTGACCACTCCAGCCCTCATGTCTGGTCAGTGACCACTCCAGCCCTCATGTCTGGTCAATGCCCACTCCAGCCCTCATTCTGTCAGTGACCACTCCAGCTCATTCTGGTCAGTACCCACTCCAGCCCTCACGTCTGGTCAATGCCTACTAAAGCCCTCATGTCTGGTCAATGCCTACTCCAGCCCTCATGTCTGGTCAATGCCTACCTAGCCCTCATGTCTGGTCAATGCCTACTAAAGCACTCATGTCTGGTCAGACATGACACTCCAGCCGTCATGTCTGGTCAATGCCTACTCCAGCCCTCATGTCTGGTCAGTGCCCACTCCAGCCCTCATGTCTGGTCAGACATGACACTCCAGCCCTCATGTCTGGTCAATGCCTACTCCAGCCCTCATGTCTGGTCAATGCCTACTCCAGCCCTCATGTCTGGTCAGTGACCACTCCAGCCCTCATGTCTGGTCAATGCCTACTCCAGCCCTCATGTCTGGTCAGTGCCCACTCCAGCCCTCTTGTCTGGTCAGTGCCTACTCCAGCCCTCATGTCTGGTCAGTGCCCACTCCAGCCCTCATGTCTGGTCAGTGCCTACTCCAGCCCTCATGTTTGGTCAGTGCCCACTCCAGCCCTCATGTCTGGTCAGTGCCCACTCCAGCCCTCATGTCTGGTCAGTGCCCACTCCAGCCCTCATGTCTGGTCAGTGCCCACTCCAGCCCTCATGTCTGGTCAGTGCCCACTCCAGCCGTCATGTCTGGTCAGTGCCCACTCCAGCCCTCATGTCTGGTCAGACATGACACTACAGCTATATCCACAGGAAGACAACAGTTTGGTGTCCAGAGCAGATGGCGGTTAAGTTCTAGGCAGAACATGACAGCTTGGTTGTAGGGGGACATGATAGATTAGTTGTAGGGGGATATGACAGTTAGGCTATAGGGGGATATGACAGTTAGGTTATAGGGGGACAAGACAGTTAGGTTATAGGGGGATATGAAAGTTAGGTTATAGGGGGACAAGACAGTTAGGTTACAGAGGGATATGAAAATTAGGTTATAGGGGGACAAGACAGTTAGGTTAAGGGGGATATGACAGTTAGGTTATAGGGGGATATGTCAGTTAGATTATAGGGGGACATGACAGTTAGGTTATAGGGGGATATGTCAGTTAGGTTATAGGGGGACATGACAGTTAGGTTATAGGGGGACATGACAGTTAGGTTATAGGGGGATATGTCAGTTAGGTTATAGGGGGATATGTCAGTTAGGTTATAGGGGGATATGTCAGTTAGGTTATAGGGTGACATGACAGTTAGGTTATAGGGGGACATGACAGTTAAGTTATAGGGGGACATGCAGTTAGGTTATAGGGGGATATGTCAGTTAGGTCATAGGGGGATATGTCAGTTAGGTTATAGGGGAATATGTCAGTTAGGTTATAGGGGAATATGTCAGTTAGGTTATAGGGTGATATGTCAGTTAGTTTATAGGGGGATATGTCAGTTAGGTTATAGGGGGATATGTCAGTTAGGTTATAGGGGGACATGACAGTTAGGTTATAGGGGGATATGTCAGTTAGGTTATAGGGGGAATGACAGTTAGGTTATAGGGGACATGCAGTTAGGTTATAGGGGGATATGTCAGTTAGGTTATAGGGGGATATGTCAGTTAGGTTATAGGGGGACATGACAGTTAGGTTATAGGGGGATATGTCAGTTAGGTTATAGGGGGACATGACAGTTAGGTTATAGGGGGATATGACAGTTAGGTTATAGGGGGACATGAGAGTTAGGTTATAGGGGGACATGACAGTTAGGTTATAGGGGGACATGACAGTTAGGTTATAGGGGATATGACAGTTAGGTTATAGGGGGACATGACAGTTAGGTTATAGGGGGACATGACAGTTAGGTTATAGGGGATATGACAGTTAGGTTATAGGGGGATATGGCAGCTAGGTTATAGGGGGATATGGCAGCTAGGTTATAGGGGGATATGTCAGTTAGGTTATAGGGGGACATGACAGTTAGGTTATAGGGGGATATGACAGTTAGGTTATAGGGGGATATGTCAGTTAGGTTATAGGGGGACATGTCAGTTAGGTTATAGGGGACATGTCAGTTAGGTTATAGGGTGATATGTCAGTTAGGTTATAGGGGGACATGACAGTTAGGTTATAGGGGGATATGACAGTTAGGTTATAGGGGGACATGACAGTTAGGTTCTAGGGGGATATGGCAGCTAGGTTATAGAGGGATATGGCAGCTAGGTTATAGGGGGATATGACAGTTAGGTTATAGGGGGATATGACAGTTAGGTTATAGGGGGATATGACAGTTAGGTTATAGGGGGACATGACAGTTAGGTTATAGGGGATATGGCAGCTAGGTTATAGAGGGATATGGCAGCTAGGTTATAGAGGGACATGGCAGTTAGGTTCTAGGGGGACATGACAGTTAGGTTCTAGGGGACATGACAGTTAGGTTCTAGGGGGACATGACAGTTAGGTTATAGGGGACATGACAGTTAGGTTATAGGGGGATATGACAGTTAGGTTATAGGGGGATATGTCAGTTAGGTTATAGGGGGATATGGCAGTTAGGTTATAGGGGACATGACAGTTAGGTTATAGGGGGATATGACAGTTAGGTTCTAGGGGGACATGACAGTTAGGTTCTAGGGGGACATGACAGTTAGGTTCTAGGGGGACATGACAGTTAGGTTATAGGGGGACATGACAGTTAGGTTATAGGGGGACATGACAGTTAGGTTATAGGGGGATATGACAGTTAGGTTATAGGGGGATATGGCAGTTAGGTTATAGAGGGATATGGCAGTTAGGTTATAGGGGACATGACAGTTAGGTTATAGAGGGATATGGCAGTTAGGTTATAGGGGGACATGGCAGTTAGGTTATAGGGGGACATGACAGTTAGGTTATAGGGGAATGACAGTTAGGTTATAGGGGGATATGACAGTTAGGTTATAGGGGGACATGACAGTTAGGTTATAGGGGATATGACAGTTAGGTTATAGGGGGACATGACAGTTAGGGTATAGGGGGATATGACAGTAGGTTCTAGGGGGACATGACTGTTAGGTTCTAGGGGGACATGCAGTTAGGTTATAGGGACATGACAGTTAGGTTATAGGGGGACATGACAGTTAGGTTCTAGGGGACATGACTGTAGGTTCTAGGAAACATGACAGCTAGTCTAGGGGGATATGAGTTAGGTTATAGGGGGACATGACAGTTAGGTTATGGGGGACATGACAGTTAGGTTATGGGGGACATGACAGTTAGGTTATGGGGGACATGACAGTTAGGTTATGGGGGGATATGACACATAGGTTCTAGGGGGACATGACATGTTCGGTTATAAGGGAATATGACAGTTAGGTTATAGTGGGACATGACAGCTTGGTTGCATGGGGATATGACAGTTAGGTTCTAGGGGGATATGATAGTTAGGTTATAGGGGGACATGACAGTTAGGTTATAGGGGGACATGACAGCTAGGTTATAGGGGGATATGACAGTTAGGTTATAGGGGGATATGACAGTTAGGTTATAGGGGGATATGATAGTTAGGTTAAGGGGGACATGACAGTTAGGTTATAGGGGGACATGACAGATTGGGTCTAGGGGGATATGACAGTGAGGTTATAGGGGGATATGATAGTTAGGTTATAGGGAGATATAGTTAGGTTATAGGGGGACATGACAGTTAGGTTATAGGGGGACATGACAGTTAGGTTATAGGGGGACATGACAGATTGGTTCTAGGGGGAAATGACAGTTAGGTTATAGAGGGATATGACAGTTAGGTTATAGAGGGATATGACAGTTAGGTTATAGAGGGATATGACAGTTAGGTTATAGAGGGACATGACAGTTAGGTTATAGGGGGACATGACAGTTAAGTTATGGGGGATATGACAGTTAGGTTATAGGGGGACATGACAGTTAGGTTATAGGGGGACATGACAGTTAGGTTATAGGGGACATGACAGTTAGGTTATGGGGGACATGACAGTTAGGTTATAGGGGGATTTGACACTTAGGTTCTAGGGGGACATGACAGTTCGGTTATAGGGGGACATGTCAGTTCTGTTATAGGGGGACATGACAGCTTGGATGCATGGGGACATGACAGTTAGGTTATAGGGGGATATGACAGTTATGTTCTAGGGGGAAATGACAGTTAGGTTATAGGGGGACATGACAGTTAGGTTATAGAGGGATATGACAGATTGGTTCTAGGGGGATATGACAGTCAGGTTATGGGGGATATGATAGTTAAGTTATAGGGGGATATGATAGTTAGGTTATATGGGGACATGATAGTTAGGTTATATGGGGACATGACAGTTAGGTTATAGAGGAATATGACAGTTAGGTTATAGGGGGACATGACAGTTAGGTTACAGGGAGACATGACAGATTGGTTCTAGGGGGATATGGCAGTTAGGTTATAGGGGACATGATAGTTAGGTTATAGGGGGACATGACAGCTTGGTTATAGGGGGACATGACAGTTAGGTTATAGGGGGACATGACAGCTTGGTTATAGGGGGACATGACAGTTAGGTTATAAGGGGACATGACAGCTTGGTTATAGGGGGACATGACAGTTAGGTTATAGGGGGACATGACAGATTGGTTCTAGGGGGATATGACAGTTAGGTTATAGGGGGACATGACAGATTGGTTCTAGGGGGACATGACAGTTAGGTTATAGGGGGACATGACAGTTAGGCTATAGGGGGACATGACAGCTTGGTTATAGGGGGACATGTCAGTTAGGTTATAGGGGACATGTCAGTTAGGTTATAGGGGACATGACAGATTGGTTCTAGGGGGATATGACGGTGAGGTTATAGGGGGATATGATAGTTAGGTTATAGGGGGACATGACAGCTTGGTTATAGGGGGACATGACAGTTAGGTTATAGGGGACATGACAGATTGGTTCTAGGGGGATATGACGGTGAGGTTATAGGGGGACATGACAGTTAGGTTCTAGGGGGACATGACAGTTAGGTTCTAGGGGGAAATGACAGTTAGGTTGTAGGGGGACAGACAGTTAGGTTATAGGGGGACATGACATTTGTTGGCTGTAGCAGGACATGACAGCTTAGTTAAGGTAAAAGGGGGTGGTGGGGGCAGCAGGACAGTTATGCTGTAGGGGGACATGACAGCTTGGTTGCAGGGGGACATGACAGATGATCTAACAATGAAGTGACAAGCATGAGGAAAACAATCACCAGCCAGGGAGGTCTTGCTAGAACGGCTGACACAGCATCAACAGCATCCTCACTGTCAGCCTCAATACACATGGAAGATCTGCCCATGGCCTGCGTGCCAGCCGCAGCCTGAATGGCAGTCACCGGCGACCGCTCTGTTTCAGTTGCTTCAATCCTGGTAGCATTTAGAGCACATGCCGTCAAAAGCCTGGGCCGCATAGAATCCACAGCCGTTGGCGCAGAACAGCGGGGCTAGCATGTTTTGGTTCCCATTCTGTTCCATAGACATGGCCCAAATCTATGTGCAGAAGGTTGTACAGTCACCTGCAGACAGGACATCACAAACATACATTCAGCTGCTGACAGACATCACAAACATACAGACACCCACAGGACAGACACCACAAACATACAGTCACCTGCAGACAGACATCACAAACATACAGTCACCTGCAGACAGACATCACAAACATACAGTCACCTGCTGACAGACATCATAAACATACAGACACCCACAGACAGACATCACAAACATACAGACACCACAAACAAACTGTCACCTGCAGACAGACATCACAAACATAGTCACCAGCAGACAGACATCACAAACATAGTCACCAGCAGACAAACATATAGTCACCTGCAGGTATAAGACATCACAAACATAGTCACCTGCAGACAGACATCACAAACATAGTCACCTGCAGACAGACATCACAAACATAGTCACCTGCAGGAAGACATCACAAACATAGTCACCTGCAGGTATAAGACATCACAAACATAGTCACCTGCAGACAGACATCACAAACATAGTCACCTGCAGACAGACATCACAAACATAGTCACCTGCAGGCAGACATCACAAACATAGTCACCTGCAGGCAGACATCACAAACATAGTCACCTGCAGACAGACATCACAAACATAGTCACCAGCAGACAGACATCACAAACATAGTCACCTGCAGGCAGACATCACAAACATAGTCACCTGCAGACAGACATCACAAACATAGTCACCTGCAGACAGACATCA
>JACEFZ010013373.1:0-227500 GCA_014155875.1 Cepaea nemoralis
TCGCCCCCCCCCGGGGACGGTTCCTCCTCGTGCACTTGTGTCCATTCTACAAGTCTGTATCCTATTTCGTTTCGCACTACTACTTAAACCCAAGTTCACAAACAAACAAGCATGTATTGTTTCTCGCTCATAGAAGCAGAAGAAAGAAATATTTACTAAAGGACGCATTAGACAAAATAAGAACTGAAGGCTAAAGTTACCAACCGAGATTCGAACCTGTTACATTCAAATAAACATGGCGCCTCGGTCTAGGAAGAAGTGTACTTCGACGCATGACCAGTTAGACACCCCTATAAATGGTGTCTTCATTAACCATGTCTATCATCAGCATGAAACCACAATTATGGATGATTATGAAAATGACTTTTAGTCAAACAATAAATCCAACATCATGTGTTTTAAGGTCGGCATCTATCACTCGCGTCAACGGTTGAATCAGTCATCTACTTATTTAGGGGATCGCTGGGACAAAAGTTAGGGCCGAGAATGCTGTTGATGGCAACAATAGTACAGATTATTCTGCTAAGGTTCGTGTACACGAACAGGATTGCAAACAACATTTCCTTACTGGTATCTTCTATTTGACATGCCACACCGTGTTTTTCAGAGTTCTCATATTCAACACAGATGGTAAGAATGAATGTTGTGTCCAGGGTTTCTTCCAGCCATACTTTCATTTTCCAGATTAAACTGGGATAAACGGGAGACACTGTAGTTAATATAAAAGACCATAGTATGATGCGATAGGACACAGGATGTATGAAGCGAACAGTCATTCTGGCGGTATAAAGCCGAAACAGTTATCGTGACTTTAAACAAGGAGTGGAAGTTATTAATAGAGATTTGACTGTTGTAATCATCATCATCCCAATGTGGCAGCTCCTTGGGAGAACGTCGCTCCATTACACTTTCCCCACCATTTCTCCCAAGCCACTGTGACTGTAATATGGCCTCAGTATTTTAGTTCAGGTCGATCTTCAACCACCGCCCCCCCCGCATTCCTCCATAGCCACTGTGACTGTAATGTGGCCTGAGTATTTTAGTACAGTTCGATCTTCAACCACCGTCCCCCACCATATCTCCCAAGCCACTGTGACTGTAATATAGCTTCAGTATTTTAGTACAGGTCGATCTTCAAACACACACCCCCACAATGTCTCCCTAGCCACTGTGGTGGCTCCTAGCGTGGTTGACAAATTCACCTATCTTGGCAGCAATGTGTCACAAGCTGCCACAATTGATGACGAAGTGAATGCAAGAATCTCCAAGGCCAGTGCGGCCTTTGACAGACTTTACAAGAATGTGTAGGACAGAAATGGAATAAGCCTGAAAACAAAGCTGAAAGTCTACAAAGCAGTTGTATTATCCATACTGCTATATGCTTGTGAAGCCTGCACTGTTTACCTGCGACATGTTGGGAAATTACACCACTTCCACACAGTCTGCCTTAGGAAGCTATTGCAGATTAAATGGCAAGACAAGATTCCAGACACTGAAGTCCTAGAAAGAGCGCCCATGTCGACTATCACTCTTCTTGGCTTGTTACGTGACTCGCATGCCAGATCACAGGCTCCAAAAACGATTTTCATAACGGCAAGCTGCGTTTTGATAAACGTTCCAAAACCCGTCAGAGGAACGAACGAACGAACGAACGAACAAACTTTATTTTAAAAGGGTAACAAATTGGGCATGCAGGCCCGTCTTACATTCGGCCCTTTTAATCACTCATCTTTCATTCATCAAATGTGCATGTTACATTAACATAGGGAGAAAAAAAACATTGTCAAATGGATTTTGTAAGCATAAACAATGCATATTACGCATGATACATTCACATGAGGAAAAAAAAACATTGTCAAGTGAAAGTTGTAAACATAAACAGTGCATATTGCAATGTTGTGAGACACATCCCCACATCCACCCTCATATCCCGCAGCCACAAATACATCCCCCACCGACCCACACAACCTCCACGCATTCACACAGAACCAGGCAAACATACATGCTGCCACCCACCCACTGATCCCCGACCCACATACATATCCCCACCCATACACACATCCTCACACACCAAGAAGAAGAAGAAGAAGAAGAAGAAGAAGAAGAAGAAGAAGAAGAAGAAGAAGAAGAAGAAGAAGAAGAAGAAGAAGAAGAAGAAGAAGAAGAAGAAGAAGAAGAGGAGGAGGAGGAAACGCTTTAGAAACACTCTAATGATCTCACTAACAGTTGTTGGAATTCATCACGACACATGGGAGACTACTGCCAAAGACCGAAATTCGTGGCGTACAGCATTACACAATTGTGCAGTCACTTGTGAAACAAACAGAACTGCAAGAGTTGTGGAAAAAAAGGCTGGGCAAAAAATACCACAGCAGGAGATCCTCCTCCTGGAACTCAAGCATTCTTTACCCACATTGTCAAAGAACATTTCAAGCCATAATATCAGCCATCTTAGAACTCACGGCTCCATACTTTCAAACCCACTGTATGAAATATATTGTCATCATCATTCCTGATGGACAAGCAACATAGATAACCATACCTCGTCAGAGAAAAATGTTACATTGAGAATTTATTCTTCTCCTTTAGCTAAAATTGCGCGATATAACATGGAATAGTTAACCCTCGATTGATAGCGCTTAGTTCAGACAGAACAAAACTCTTGTATTGATGAAATAAAATCGTTGCTTAAAAATTGTGTACACTGTGCTCACTGATACGGTCACCTGTTGCGATATTTTCTTAACGGACTTGCTTGGACTTTTCGGGATTCTGTCTTGGATATGTAGGCATTTTTGACCAGATACGGCAGGTCTAACAGATCATGGAACATCTTCCACATTTCCCATAACAATGAAAGAGTCTTGCAATACATCTTTGAACAACCATCCATGTGTATCGACTGCCATTTCAAAACACTTGTTCAACCAGAAACAGTATTTCTTGGGTTGATAACACCATTCTGTTTGGAATGCTCCAGCAGAGATATTCGCTTAATATTTCTTCGCTATGGACTGTGGAGCAGATATTTTCAGGATGTACTTCATTTTACAATTTTTGTCTAAATACAAATTTCAGTGAGTCTTTACAAACACACTCTCTCTCTCTCTCTCTCTCTCTCTCTCTCTCTCTCTCTCTCTATATATATATATATATATATATATATATATATATATATATATATATATATATATATATATATATATATATATATATATATATATATATCTTATATATAAAAGGCAATCTCCGTCTGTATGTATGTCTGTATGTCCTTTATGCGTTCGCGAACGGTCCATCTGATTGAGATGAAATTTTCTACACGTCTTCCTCTCATTCCCGCGCTGCCAACTGTCATATTTTTTTTTAAGTGTGAAATCGGCTACTTACTTAATATTATTTAATATTTCATTTTTCATTATAATTTCAATATAGCGAGGGGACTTAACTCTGTAAAAGTTATTTCAAGGGGCATAACTTTTAATAACATTGCTATATACCTTATAGTCATATTGTTGCATGGTTTTCAAAGACTTATAAACTCTTTGTCTATAGTTATTTACCGGCATATGATTTATAATAAATAATGATATAATCTTTAAGGCATTTTCAAAGTTTTCATAAAAATAATGCACAATGCATAACATTGTAACTCATCTTGTTTATGCTTAAAGAAGTTAACTACAGTCATGTTGGTGATTAAAAACAGTTTTAATAAAAAAAAATAATGGATGGTGTGTGGAAGAACATTCTTTTAAGTAAGTTTTTTTGTTGGTGTATGAATTTAATGAGACGCTCAACGCCATGAGCTGGGCGAAGCCACGCCGGGTCAGATAGATAGACAGACAGACAGACAGACAGACAGACAGACAGATAGTCGGGAACGGGAGCTTATATGACTACGTATATGAATTAAATCAGATACTCCCCACCTTTTCGCTGCAGTTATCTACAGGCATATATGGTGGGAGCGGAGGAATGAGGGCTGGAGGAAAACGAGATAAAAGGAGAAGAAGAAGAAGTAAATGGAGAGAAAGGGAGAAGAGGAGGAAAGAAAAAGGGGGAGTGCAACGGGTGGGGAGAAGGGGGTGAATAAGTGAAGAGAGGGAGGGGTGTAATAAAAGTTAAAAAAAAAAAAAAAAAAAAAAAAAAGTAAAAGAATAAAAGGGTGAGGAAAAAGACAAAAAGAGGATAAGAGAAAAAAGAATGAATGAAGAAAAAAAAAATAAACAATTGACTTAAATAGAAGAAACGGAGTTATCAATAAAAATAATAGGTTAACGATAGTGGATAAACAAAGCATAAAACTATATTGTTACCACACCGAATTTTAATGATAGTATAGGGATTGTAATAGTATTAAGTGTAATAAGTATTAATAAGAAAGAACCATAATAAAAAAGAATTTAAACTGACTATAAAAATGTGAAAAAATGAAAAAAGTAAGTGAATAGTAAAGAAGAGACAAAAAAAAAAAGGAAGGTTATAACTAGGAGAAAAAATAAAAATAATAAAGGAGAGTGATAAGTATTGCAAGACAACTGGAAAATAGGTGGGGGAAGAATAATTGGCATGAAAGAAGAAAGAAGAGGGAATTAAGCACAAAGAAGGAAGAATAAGAAAAAAAAATTATCAAAATAAGTGAATATATATAAGAAAGAATGAAGAAAGAATAATAATAAATATCATACTTTAATCAACTCAAAAGAATAAATCAGAATTCGAAATAATAGAATATAAATGTAATAAATAAGAAAGGAAGAATAAAATAAGGATAACGACATAATCCTTCTCTTTACTCATTCATCCTACTCTATCCTTCATTATCATCCTCCAAGCCTCCTCCCTCTAAATACTCCTGCCCCCCACCTCAATCATCCTGCGTTCTCCTCATCATTATCCTACTAATGAGGAAGTATAATCAAAAGAATCTAGATAATAATAAAGAAGAATAATAAATCATAAGAAGAATATTTAAAACACTACTAATAATAAATACATCGACTAAATATCATTAATACTAACGACTAATCCCATATACAATCATAATAAACTTTAAACTAAGATTACTCATCATAACCAAACTAATGAGTTCTCCTCCTAAATCATATATTCCTAATATACTCACCACATACCTAGCTCCTCCTCCTTTCCTCTTCCTCCCTCCTCCTTCTCACTCTTCCTCCTCTCTCCTCCTTCTCCTCCCTCATCCTACTCCCTCCTCCCTCCTCCTCCCTCATCCTCCTCCTACAGACAGACAGACAGACAGATAGTCGGGAACGGGAGCTTATATGACTACTTATATGAATTAAATGAGATGCTCCCCACCAGTGGCTGGGTGAAGCCGGGCCGGCTCAGACAGACAGACAGACAGTCAGACAGACAGATAGTCGGGAACGGGAGCTTATATGACTACGTATATGAATTAAATGAGATGCTCCCCACCAGGGACTGGGTGAAGCCGGGCCAGGTAAGACAGACAGACAGATAGACAGACAGACAGACAGATATTCGGGAACGGGATCTTATATGACTACGTATATGAATTAAATGAGATGCTCCCCACCTTTTCGCTGCAGTTATCTACAGGTGTATGCGTTATAATACTCCTCCTCTCCCCTCCTCCTCCAACCCTCTTCCTCTTCCCCTCTCCCTCCTCTTTCTCCCTCCTCCTACCTCCTCCATCCTCCTCCTACCTCTTCCTCCTCCTCCTCCTCCATCTTCCTCCTCCCTCCTCCTACCTCCTTGCTCTCCTCCCTCCTCCTAATCACTCCTCTTCCTTCCTCCTCCGCCCTCCTCTTCCCTTCTCCTCCTCTCCTCCTCCTCCCTCCTTCCTCCTCATCCCTCCTCCTCCTCATTCTCCTCCTTTATCCCCCTCCTCATCCCTCCTCCCTCCTCCTCTATCCTCCTCCCTTTTCCTCCCTCTACCACCTCCCTCCTCCTCTCTCCTCCTCCTCCCTCAACATCCCTCCTCCTCCTCCCTCTTCCTCCTCCTCCCTACTCATCCTTCCTCCTCCTCCTCCTCCTTCTCCCTCTTCCTCCTCCCTCCTCCTTCTCCCTCCGCCTACGCCTCCTCATCTCTCCTCCTCCATCTCCCTCCTCCTCCCTCTCCCTCCTCCTCCCTCTCCCTCCTCCTCCCTCTCCCTCCTCCTCCCTCTCCTCCTCCCTCATCCTCCTCCCTCCTCCTCCTCCCCCTCCTCCTCCTGCGTTCTCCTCCTTCCTCCTTCTCCTCCCTCCTCCTCCTTCTCCCTCCTCCACCCTCTTCCTCCTCCCTCTTCCTCTTCCTCCTCCCTCTTCCTCCTCCTCCTCCCTCCTCCTCCCCCTCCTCCTTCTCCCTCCTCCTCCTCCATCCTCCTCCCTCCTCCTCCTTTCTTTTACTCCCTCCTCCTCCCTCTTCCTCCTCCCTTCTCCTCCTCCCTCCCCTCCTCCCTCCTACTCCTCCCTCCTCCTCTTAATTCCTCCTGCTCCTTCCTATTCCTCCCTTCTCCTCCTGTATCCTCCTCCTCCCTCCTCTTCCCTCCTCCTCCTCTCTCCGCCTATATCTTCCTCCCTCCTCCTCCTCCCTCCTCCTCCCTCCTCCACCTCCCTCTTCCTCCTCCCTCCTCCTACTCCTCCTTTTTCTTCTTCTGCTGCTGCTGCCGCCGTTCCATTTACGCAAATTAATTGTTGGGGGAAGATGTAAATATCTTTCAAGTGCTCTTTCTAATGCTATTTGTAAGTTGGTCTTCGTTTATCTAAGGTTGTTCTAACTGCAACCGATAAATGATTAGAGAGACAGGCAGACAGACAAACAGACAGAGAGGGAGGGACAGACAGACAAACAGACAGACAGACAGACAGACAGACAGACAGACAGACAGACAGACAGACAAACAGACAGACAGACAGATAGTCGGGAACGGGAACTTATATGACTACTTATATGAATTAAATGAGATGCTCCACACCAGGAGCTGGGCGATGCCGGGCCGGGTCAGACAGACATACAGACAGACAGATAGATAGATAGATAGACAGACAGATAGATAGATAGATAGATAGATAGATAGATAGATAGATAGATAGATAGATAGATAGTCGGTAACGGGAACGAGATCTTATATGACTACTTATATGAATTAAATGAGATGCTGCCCACCAGGGTCTGGGCGAAGCCGGGCTGGGTCAGCTAATATATATATATATATATATATATATATATATATATATATATATATATATATATATATATATATATATATATATATATATATATATATATATATATATAATGACGAAAGAACTAACTGCAACATGCATTATATCAGTTGTGATTATGTTCTAGTAAAGCTTAACGATTCAACTTCTCCATTTTGGTGTTTCACTCATTTAACTGTCTGTTTTTGTGATTTAGACACAAGATACAGACTGTCTCACTTCTTATTACAAATGTTCAATGAAAGTGGGCATGTCACCTGGTCTTACCTGGATGCATCGCCTCAGCCTCAGTCAGTGTATGACATTCGTACCGAAGTTTATCCACGCGTTAGTGCCTTGAAAATACAGACAACCAATTTATCTCCATCACAGTATGTCTTGTCTCTGTGTGAGGTCCAAGTTTTCGGAAGTAAGTATGCTTTTCATTAAACGCGTGTGTATATGTTTTGCATGATATACACACTCTATGTGTAAATTTGTATGTGCTGTTGTGCATAATGTATGTGCATTTGTATTGGCTATATTATGGAAGAAGGTGATGATAACAGTGTCTGAGTGAAGGAGAGCCAGGTTGATGATGATGATGATGATCATGAATAGGACGGGATTAATACATGAGCAGCCTTGGCGAAACAACAGTTCACGATTGCACGGACTGTTCAGGAGGAATCATGGAATGTGTGACGGAATGTAACACGGGTCACGCTTGTGATAAAACCAACGGACCGAACGGAACATGGAAAGCCCTGTTTGCAACATCATAACATATGCATGTGTACTAAAGACTGAATTTGAGGTCATGGCTATGGAATTCATATGTTTGCGAGATCATGTAAAAGTGATCTAACGGAGTGTCATACATGCATCCATACTTCAAGAGCTGAATATTGAAGAGGGCTGGCTATTAAAGACGTTAAAACAAAGAAAATTGACATTTTGGTCACTTTAAACGCCATGACATTTTGGAGAGAAGAATAATGGAGAGGTATATGCCTGGGAAGAGAGGAAGAGAATGGCCAAAGAGAAGATGGGTGCAGGATGCGGCGGATGATCTCCAGATGGGTGTATCGGACGCGGGACATCATGCTAGTGATCGAGAAGATTTCCGGAAGGTTGTTTTGGGAGCGAGGTTCTGCAAAGGAAACGCTACTGAATGAATGAATGAATGAATGAATGAATGAATGAATGAATATTCATATACAATTAAAGAAAGTCAAATATACACCAAGAAACACAAAATGTGATCTGCGGACACTGAACAATGAAGATATAGAAGATAAATTCAAAGTATAGGTCAAGAACAGATTTGATGCATTGTCGGATATGAAAAAATTATTTCATGATGTCAGCGACAATGGAAAATAGTGAAGAAATCAGTCAACCAAGCTGCAGAAACTACCACCCCACATATAATGGTGATAGGTAATGGGAAATTGATGACGGAAGACGTCTTACGACTCATGGAAATAAGAAGAAATACTAATAATACCAATGAAAAAAAAATGAAGAGATTCACAAGTAAATTAGAAAATATGCAAAGATGCAGAAGAAGCCTGGCTTGAGGAAATTTTCAGGGCAATTAAAAACCAAAACAACACCCGGAATACCAAAATAATGCACACACGAATTTAGGCCATCACTAACAAAAGTGCATATATTTCGACGGGTTGCCTAAAAACCAAAGTGGCAAAATCTTAATAGAAATAGATCAGATTTTACATGCGTGGTCAGATTATATGAAAGACCTGTATCATCATACAAGAGAAGAACAGTTTGATATAAAGAATAATAATGAATGACTATCGATTTCGAAGATGGAAGTTTAGAATGCTCTTGACCATATGAAAACCGGCAAGATCCCGGGATCAGATAACTTCACAATAAAATTAATCAATGCCTTGGAATATTATGGTATATATTAGATCTCCAGACTTCTGAACACAATGTATGATACTTGAGATACACCTCCTGAATTATGTAATTCTATAACTATTGCAATCTAGACTGTCTAGTGTCTGGACAGTTTTGTGACGTCACTCAGACTCAGTATTAAAACCGGTGAGATAAACAACTTTGGGGAAGTCGACCAAATGTTGTGAAACAACTAAGACGTGTGTGTTATTCCGAGTTTGATTCTGGAGAGGGATTACAGTGTCTTCTGTCGATTTGCATTGGCGGACATGTTACCTTCGTGAGATTTAGTAGTCCCAATTTTCAAACCGGAATAAATATATGGTAATTAATGAAATAAACCTACATTGGATTATTCATAGGAATCGAGTGTAGTAATGTGCGTTGATAGAACGTATTATAAGAGCGTCGGCAACAGTAGCCTATCGCGCAGCTTAAACTAGCTGGTGTGAGATATCATTTAACTCAGTGAGTTAAGGACAATGTAATGGAATAATATTTAGGGAGATTGAGGATGGTTTGGGGGATGGGGGAAATGTCAAATGGTAGGATCCTCCAGTAGGGTATATACTGGGTTTCTGCCCTTTTCCTCTAGTCTTTCCTTGTCTTACCAGACTCAGACCGATGTGATGAGCTCCTCGGCCTTATGACAGAGGTTGGTTCTCTGTTATATATCTGAGTGCTGCCGTCGGCCTACACTCACCTAATAAAGGTCGGAATCGGGTTGCTCTCACCAGGTGTGTTCTCTCTTCAACAGATTCCACTAGGTTTACCAAGAAGATAGAAGAAAAGTCATGGCTCGAATATTGAAGGCAGAGTTTACTAAGAGGCTTTTGCACTGGGCCCATAACCCAGAGGGTCTGCAGGAACCTGGCCTCTGCTGAGCAGGAAACGATGGATATTTAAGTGTGTTTCCTGAGTGATAATTTACATCACAGTAAAATCAAGACACTTACAATAACACCTGCACCAGGAACATTAGTAAATATAAATACCGGGACAATTAGCATTTTGAGTTACAACTGGTGAATTCCTAGGAACAGTTAAATACTAACATTGAGTTTTCCAACGTGACAGTAACAGTATTTTTAGGATTCTCTGATCACAGAACTTTTATGAACAGAGTAGTTACACTGTGTGTGTTAGATTTATGATCAATATTGGACTGTTTCCACTATTGATGACCAAGCATCCGGATTGTTCAAGAGCTATCGGAGGAAGTCGACACTTGGCCTGAGAGACACATCAGTTGGGTGAGGTCTTCTGTCCATCATATATGGTGCTGTTATGTGGCCAGTACAGTGATGAAACAGACTTTTCTCCTGATCTATTCGGTCTGACTCTACATACACACTAGATTATACGACAGACATTCTTCACATACACTTTGCACATACATGACACTTTTCTCTATTAAACTAATTTGATGTTTTTGTTAGAGCCAGTGGTGTGTAGTGTGTGTGTGTGTTGTTTTTTTTTTTTTTTGGGGGGGGGGGAAAGAATGAGAGGGGGCTTGGTTCAGTAATAAGAGAGAGAGAGAGAGAGAGAGAGAGAGAGAGAGAGAGAGAGAGAGAGAGAGAGAGAGAGAGAGAGAGAGAGAGAGAGAGAGAGAGAGAGCGATCCAGGGACTGAGATCCTCAAGATATTGATATGGGGTTAAAAGAATGTCGGTGTTGATTCCCCTCACCCTAGGGACGACACATAGATATAATACGACAATTGACTACACAAAGGCGTTCGGTAAAGTAAGACATGTCAATATGATAATGATGCTTGCAGATCTACAAATTGATGGGAAAGACGATAGATGTGTAATAACATATATTGGAGCAGCAGGCTGCCATAAGGATTGATAATGAAGTAGGTCAATATGCAACTATTCAGAGAGGTGTGAGGCAGGTATGTGTAATGTATCCAGACCTTTCGCCCTGTATTTTCAGAAATTTAGAAGATATGAAAGGAATCATCATTGGAGGACGAAACATCATCAACAACAACAACAACAAACCTTTATTTTCAAAGGGTTAATAATTGGTCACGTAGGCCCGTCTAACATTCTGCCCTTCTATCACTCTTATACATTATAACATTCACACATCATTCAAGGCTAACTGAAAACGAAGAATGTTTTGCGTATCCTTTACAGGACATCACTGTCAACATCAGCATCGTTGAGCTGATCGTTGATTTCTTGGCAAGATTACGCTCAGTAGTTTGCCATTGCTTTCTGAGCGGGCGGCTGAGTATCCCGCAAGTCATTAGCGCGGGTAGAACCGCTTCCAATTCGTGCGCGCTGCGAGACTATACGTAGATAAACGGGATTACGGAGAAAGTGGTGTAACCCCTCAGGCAGAGAGACCGGCACTTTCTGAATTAGTTTGGCCTTATTGCAATACATCAATAACATTAGTTATGCGGATGACACATCATTGATTGCAGACAATGAGCAGGATCTGCAACGTATAGTGGATGCGTTTGTAGTAAACAGTGAACAACTAGGGTTATAATTAAATTGTAAGAAGACAGATTATGATCGTCACTACAAAGAAGGAGATATCACGATCTAACATACATGTAGATGGGAATATTTTTAAACACTTGAATCGGTGCAATTATCTCGGAACTGGGAGGTGCCTTGAAGAGATTAGAACTAGAATCGCCATGGCGAAGGTAGACTTTTACAAGATGGAAAATACCATGACCAATAAAAAGATGTCATTTGCAACGAGAAAAATAATGTTGAGGTACTAGATAGAAACTGTGCTTGTGTATGGATGTGAAGCGTGGACAATGAACAAACAGGCTAAAAGATATCGCCTGCTGTGGAAATGTGGTTTCTGAGGAAATGAAAAGAATACCGTAACCGTACTTACAAAGTTACATGAACATCCTGAACTCTGGACACACATTTGCCGTGCTACTGTCTCTGCAATCGATCGGTTGCGTGATGACACAACTAGATGATTGTTACTAGTGGATGGAACTTTTCTGTTACTCTAGTTTGAAATGTAACTTGTTCCTTTTTCCTCTATTCCACCCTGTATGTTAGTAACCTACACATGACTTTCTATCCTGAAATATCTCTTCAGTAAGTTAGCTGAGCTAGCGGACATGTTGACGCTAGCAAATATTCTTGGCCCGATAACATGTCAGCCGTGTTGGTCACGAAGTTAACTTAATCATATGATCAACCTTGACCAGTCGCGTGTGAGCTGATTAATATTATGTTAATTCGTTATTCAGTCTACTGAGACGTTTTAACAGTGACTGTTATTCATTACTTCTCGCATGAACTTATGAGTTTATTTTATCACCGTCGTCTGCTTCCGTTAATACTTTTCAGGGCTATTTTCAGAACATGGCAAACGTATAATCTGCATATTTAATGTTATTGATGTTTCGTCCCCCGACGGTTATTCCATTTATATCTTCTACATTTCTGAAAATATTTTCACAGTATAAGGAAAAAAAGATCTAGAGACATTACACACCCCTGTCTCACGCCTCTCTTAATATGCTGATATTGACCCACTTCATTATCAATCCTTATGGCAGCTTGTTGTTTCCAATACGTTTTTTTTATTAAAAGTCTAATGTTTTTCCCATCAATTTGTAGATCAGCAATCATTTCTACCATGTTGACATGTCTTACTCCATGGGAAGACTTTGTATAGATAATAAAACAAAGATGTATATCTTTTTTGTCTTCTATAGAACGTTCAATTACTGATCGTAGCAAATGCACCGCATTTACTGTACCCTTTCCTTCTACAAACCCACATTGTTCTTCTCTTATTTCAGGTTGTATTTTCTTCCTACCTGTTAGCGTGATAATTCTTAGCAAAATCTTCGTGATGTGGCTCATTATACTAATTGTTCTATGTTGATCACACTCCAAAGCTCATGATTTCTTCGGGATTGCAATAAATATAGAATTACATAATTCAGAAGGTATATCTTCAGTGTCATATATTGCGTTAAGCAGTCTGGTGACTTCACTCAGGAAATAAATGACTGTAGACCCCGAGGTAGACCAAGAAGACGGTGGAGAGATAATATATATACAGACCTACAAGCACTTGGAATCAACAACTGGCAAGAGAGGGTCAACCAGAGAGACGAATGGAGACGGATTGTATCTGCAGCAAAGAACCTCAATGGCTCGGAACGCTGAAGAAGAAGAAGAAGTCTGGTGACTTGGTCTATTCCATATTCTTCTAAGGCATTGATCATTTCTCTTGTGATGTTCTCTATGCCAGGGGTCTTATTATTTTTCATGTGGTTAAGAGCATTCTGAACTTTTGTCTTCAAAATTGATGGTCTTTTATTATTATTCCGATGATCATATTGTTATTCTATTTTATCATCATGCAGGTTTTTCACATATTCTGACCACGCATATAAAATCTGATCTGTTTCAATTATGATTTTGCCATCTTTGGTTTTTAGGCAACCCGGTGATGTGTGTGTGTTCTTTTGTTAGTGATTTCATTAATTCTTGTGTGCATTAATTTGGTATTCCGGGTATTGTGTTGGTTTTCAATTTTCTTGCAATTTTCCTCAAGCCATATTTCTTTTGCCTCTTTGCGTAGCTTTCTAATTTTCCAGTGAATCTCTTCATATTTTTCCTTGTTATGTTTGTTTTTTCTTCTTATTGATTATGTGGTTGTTTCGGGATTTGAAATTTAAATATTGAGCACAACCCACTACTGGCAACGCCGATCGCATTCTGGTATGAACCTAAGGCCTATCCACGTCAATATGGAAGCACTATACTCGAGTTTCGCCCTCATTTGAGCTCGTCAGTAGTGCATATCCCTGACCGGATCCGGAAACAGTCCCGGATCACGCGTGTGAAGCGGGTGTGTAACCACGCGGCACACACTGGACACACCAAATTATCACAACAGAACATCACAACGCTACCCATCGTAGGCTATGCTCAAGATTGCCCAATCGCCGCGACCGACGTCCGTCAATCGATGGGACCCGAACGATCAGGACTTCTCACTGGCAAGGAACACCAGGCCTCCTAAATCCAGTGAGCAATAATCAATTGATTATGTGGTTGTTTCGGGATTTGAAATTTAAATATTGAGCACAACCCACTACTGGCAACACCGATCGCATTCTGGTATGAACCTAAGGCCTATCCACGTCAATATGGAAGCACTATACTCGAGTTTCGCCCTCATTTGAGCTCGTCAGTAGTGCATATCCCTGACCGGATCCGGAAACAGTCCCGGATCACGCGTGTGAAGCGGGTGTGTAACCACGCGGCACACACTGGACACACCAAATTATCACAACAGAACATCACAACGCTATCCATCGTAGGCTATGCTCAAGATTGCCCAATCGCCGCGACCGACGTCCGTCAATCGATGGGACCCGAACGATCAGGACTTCTCACTGGCAAGGAACACCAGGCCTCCTAAATCCAGTGAGCAATAATCAATTGATTATGTGGTTGTTTCGGGATTTGAAATTTAAATATTGAGCACAACCCACTACTGGCAACGCCGATCGCATTCTGGTATGAACCTAAGGCCTATCCACGTCAATATGGAAGCACTATACTCGAGTTTCGCCCTCATTTGAGCTCGTCAGTAGTGCATATCCCTGACCGGATCCGGAAACAGTCCCGGATCACGCGTGTGAAGCGGGTGTGTAACCACGCGGCACACACTGGACACACCAAATTATCACAACAGAACATCACAACGCTACCCATCGTAGGCTATGCTCAAGATCCTACCCTACGATGGGTAGCGTTGTGATGTTCTGTTGTGATAATTTGGTGTGTCCAGTGTGTGCCGCGTGGTTACACACCCGCTTCACACGCGTGATCCGGGACTGTTTCCGGATCCGGTCAAGGATATGCACTACTGACGAGCTCAAATGAGGACGAAACTCTAGTATAGTGCTTCCATATTGACGTGGATAGGCCTTAGGTTCATACCAGAATGCGATCGGCGTTGCCAGTAGTGGGTTGTGCTCAATATTTAAATTTCAAATCCCGAAACAACCACATAATCATTTGATTATTGCTCACTGGATTTAGGAGGCCTGGTGTTCCTTGCCAGTGAGAAGTCCTGATCGTTCGGGTCCCATCGATTGACGGACGTCGGTCGCGGCGATTGAGCAATCTTGAGCATAGCCTACGATGGGTAGCGTTGTGATGTTCTGTTGTGATAATTTGGTGTGTCCAGTGTGTGCCGCGTGGTTACACACCCGCTTCACACGCGTGATCCGGGACTGTTTCCGGATCCGGTCAGGGATATGCACTACTGACGAGCTCAAATGAGGGCGAAACTCGAGTATAGTGCTTCCATATTGACGTGGATAGGCCTTAGGTTCTTACCAGAATGCGATCGGCGTTGCCAGTAGTGGGTTGTGCTCAATATTTAATTTTCTTCTTATTTCCATGAGTTTAAGATGTCTTCCGTCTTCCATTTATTGCGTCAATTATCTTTATTTATATTGCAAATACTACCTATAAATATTACTTGTCAATGCTATTTGTAAATAAATGTATGTCCCATATGGTTAAATTATTGTATGATATGTAATCATAAGGAAGCTTCAGCGATCACACTACACATCTTCTTGTCTGTCCTCTAGTAACAAAATGCTCGTGGAACACATATGGAGAACGCTGTAAACATATGTGCAACTGCGCCAATGGTGTGGATTGCAATCCGATCACTGGAGCTTGTTTATATACGCCAGACGCCTACTGTCCCTCAGGCACATATGGAGATATGTGTGAGTCACCGTGCCCGGTAAACTGCCAGTATGGTGTATGTGAGGCTCACTCTGGTGGTTGTTTCCAGTGCATCCCTGGCTACCTGGGCGAGTTTTGCGACCAAGGTAAAACTGTCACAAGTTCAAAATGTAACAAATATAATATGTAGAGATCCGTCACAATCACAATAAACAAACATGTACAACCCGATAAATGTTGTACAGATCTTTTTTTAATATACAAGCATACATATGCAGAATTGTGATAGGAGCGATGCAGGCTATAGGGGGTATGGAAATGGTACGTATACAAAGTATTTTCCTCAGACATAGTGAGTACATACTGACCTTATTACACCTCATAGAGATACATAATGACACCTTAATTATGCCATTACTCTGAGATATATCAAGCATACCACCTATCCATCCATCATCTGCCATGCCGATAAGCGTGGGCGGTCATGTTTTGCCATCTCACTCGATCACCAGAGTCGTGGATCAGCTCCGTGTTTCTGTCTCGACCATACCACGTGGCCAAGCCATCCAGGTATTTACTTCTCGGTCTGCACCTTGCACTCTTTCCTTCGATCTTGCCAGGTGTCACCAAGTCTTCCAAGTCATTTCATCTCATAACATGCCCAAAAAGTTTGACTGTGTACGACTAATGACTTATCAGTTTACGATCTTCATTTGTTTCTTGAACGACTTGTTCATTGGTTTGTCTGTCTGCCAATGGTATTCTTTGCATTTTCCTCATAAACCACATTTCCACAGCCATCAGATGTTTTGTTCAGCTTGACTGCTCATTGCTCCAGGCGGAGGAACAGGTTGAGAAGCCTTATGTGGAAAGAATGAGATTGCGGGGTTTCGGCAGGGGTTCTGGAAGAATCTCAAAACTGAGAGGGATGACCAGGAGAACATTTAATCAGATAGCGGTGGGAACGATTAGTAGTATGACTCTTCGCCGGCTGTTGAACGAGGAGATTGAGCACGTATGGGAATGTCCTGAGTGCAGTGATGTCAGTTCTTCACTCAGCTCAACTCAACTGGCCACGCTTCACATCCATACAAAAGTACAGGTTCTATGTAGCACTTCACCACGCTGTTTTCGTTTCAATTGATGTCTTTTTATTGGACAGTATGTTTTTCATCTTGAAAAAGGCTACTTTCGCAATAGCAGTTCTTGTTATAATCTCTTCAAGGCATCTTCCATCAGGTGCTATGTTATGATTAAGCATACATTGTACATTCATTTAGCGTATCGTTGCATTTTCTTCGGAACGTACATTTCTGTTGCATGTTGGTGTGTCTCGACTCGTCGCTTTGTTACATATTTTACATGCATGCATGCAACTGAACGCATTATATGTTAGCGGTTCCAACGTCACGGTAAAGGATCGCTCCATAATGCTTTTATCCGGTACTAGTGAATATCACACAGAATGCTTCTCACCGCCACGTGTGAAAAGATAATACAGACAAGAGTCTCGATAATCCAACAGCCCGCATATGTATACTATGCATAATACCCCTGCCAGAATACCAACATAAAAGTTCGCCACACAAAATACAGTTCATCGTCGATGGTAAAGCCGAGAGGAAAAAGGAGATAGATATAAAGCATTTAAGAATGACAGAGCGGAATGTTAACTACTACTACATACTCTAACCTTCATTGTGATGTGAGGTAGAGGCCGCAAAGCTGACCATCTTCGAGCAAACGAGGAGAAAAAAAGGTAAAGAGAGAGCACCTCTCATCTCCCCAGCATACAAGAACAGGGAAAGTAAATAGGAAAACATTTCTGAATTCTGGAGACTGGGGCAAGAACTATTGTTGACGTTCAGACAGAATTATCATGTTCAAACCCGGACTAAATTTAACTAATAAGATGTGATAGCAACATTGAATGTATAAACTAAGCTTGAACAGACCCAAACAGCTCTATCAAATTCTACAGCTTAAGGGACAGCTGATGCCCATACAAACATTGAAACATGCATTCCAATACTGCAGACAACTGTAGTTTAATACCAAACATGAACAATGAGTGGTACCTAGCAAATGACCATACCTTTGCTGTCTAGGCCAAGTCTATAGATTACACCAAGTACCACAAACAAATGCTCAAACACCTCAGCTGAGTAGAACTGACAATTAACAAAAGCAGGACACCTTAACAAAACAGGTGACACTTTAACATGAAGAACTTTGTCGCAGACACATATAAGACAATTTACAACTAAAACAGTGCAATAGTTGCGACACCTACAAACATTTATTTAATGTTTGCATATCCTTTACAGGACATCGCTGTCAACATCAGCATCTTTCAGCACATTTTTGATTTATTGACAAGATTACGCTCAGTAGTTTGCCATTGCTTTCTGAGCGGCCGGCTCACATAACCCGTAAGTTACGGACGCGATTCGAACCACTGCTGATTCTCACTGTTGTCACGTTACTTACGTATACGAGATTACGGAGAAAAGTTGCTAACTTCTAGGCCAGGAAGGCGGCACTACAAAGAAATAGTTGCCTTAAATTGCGACACAGGAAACACAGGAGAGCTCTGACACTACAGTCATTAGCCACTTCTGTAACACACAAACAATAATTGATTATCTGTGTTACATAATCAATAAACGCATTAATCATAATACATATATGAAACATCACATCACATTTGCACATATTTTACAATTTTCACGGCTATTATCTCTTCAGACACTTGCCATAATTGAGGCACCGATCGAACTCCGCATGGACACGTCACCTATAGTTAATGTAAATGAATATAAGACATTAAGTCTTTAATTGACATATATTTAAACAGGAGATCTCATACACGTCCTTAACGAGACAATAGCACAAAATAATTACAACCTTGCTAAAATTCTGCACCATCTCATCTCATCTCATCATGTTCCTCTTGTACCTTGTTGTTTCCAGGTGAAGTATAAACTGCATGAGAGTGCCCGCTTATGGGCTTCCTGTATCGATATTCCCATGGACTCTGTTATTCCGTGTCCATTGTTTACGTGGTCGGCCTCTTCCTCTGCTTCCCTCTGGTCTGTACATCATTGCTTTATGTGGTATACTGTCAGTTGGTAAACTACTTGAATGACCAAACCATTTGAATTGTTGCCTTCTAATAAAACCTAGTGCAGCTACAACCCCCACTTTAGTCCTGATTTCTTCTTTCTGATCATATCTCTTCTTGAAACATTGAGTATTCTTCTCAGGAATCTCATTTCTGTAGTTGTTATTTTTATTTATTTTTTATTTTTATGTCATTGCCCAGGTTTGGCATTGGTAACATAGAGTTGGTAGGAAGATTGTGTTGTAAAGTGCTTTCTTAGTAGTTATTGATACATGTTCGGTCTTTAGTATTGGTGCCATTTGTCCAATGAGTTGGCTTGACTTATTGCATTATATTTTCAATTTCATCTTTTGATTTGCAATTTGATGATATTATACTTCCTAGGTACTTGAAACTCTTTACTTGTTTGAAGGGATGTTCGTTTAGATGAATCGTTGTTGCCTTTTCTTCTTTAGTTATAGTCAATACCTCTGTTTTATGTGTGCTAATTTTCATGCTATGTTCCCTACACATTTCGTTTAGACTATTCATGTGGTCTTGTAATCCAGCTTCTAATTTTGCTATTAGTGCCTGGTCGTCAGCAAACAGAAGTTCTCTAATGGTTAGATTTGCAGATGGTTCTTCTTCTGTGTTCTCGTCCTGCGGTATTCTTGCGGTCTCTGTTTGGCTGGTTTCTTACACCTGTCTATATATGTTATAAACAAGAGAGGGGGCAGGACACAACCTTGTCTTTCTCAGAATCGTATGGCAAAAGCTTCTGAGTGTCCTCCAGTGTACTCTCACTATACATTCACTGTTGTTCTATAAGCTTCTACATAGGTGTGTTAGATGTGTACTCACTCCATATTGTTTAAGGATTTCCCACAGCTTTTTTCTATCTACTCCATCAAATGCCTTTTCTTGGTCAACAAAGAACAACAACAACACAACAAATACAAAAACAAAAATATTAGGACTTCAACCCTAAAACCATTGTGACATTCAGCTCTTGTTGACTCTCTTCTTTGAAACATTATTTCATGCATACATCACTAATTAAATTAATCGCGAGTAATACCACTAATATATGTGTTGTAAACGAAATAATCAATATTGCAATTGTGCAATAATCATACATTTATTATGAACTAATCATATTTATTGTAGTAGTCAAAGTGAGTCTCGAGATACTGACCTCACCAGCCTCTGAGTGTCGTTTGGTCTATACAAATAGCAGCCTAAAACCACATGCCCCTTGCGTCGAAGGCGTGTGCAATGGATCTTTGCTTACTTTTCTTTACTGACTCCATAGTAAGTTTATTGTGACAATACCATATAATCGAGATGCTTGATATGCTAGGGTGACCATTAATGTTAGATATAGTCTGTGGTGAGAAATGATTTTAGTGTTCGATTATATGTCAAGCGATTGTTGGTGTTATTCGATTTCATGTCAAGGGATAGTTGGTGCCTCTGATTTCCGGTGGAACAGCCCATATTATCTTCCTTGTATGCATATATCATAGGCAAAGGGACGTGTAGTATTGTGCACGTTTGGTAAAGTTGCTTTATATTCAAAAGAATGTGAGAGGTAATATAGAGCTCTTTGGGATATTTATATGTGCACTGGTTTTACCTTGTTGAACAGGGAGCTTTTCCAGAGTGTTACATGCTGAAGACGTGTCTTTTTTTTTTTTTTTAGCATATCCTTTACAGGACTTAGCTGTCAACACCAGCATCTTTCAGCTGTATGTTGATCTCTTGGCAAGATTACGCTCAGTAGTTTGCCATTGCTTTCGGAGCGGCCGGCTCAGTATCCCGCAAGTCACGAGCGGGGGCCGAACCGCCTCAGCTCTCGCTCCGCTACGAGACTCTGCGTGATAAACGGGATTACAAAAAGAAAGTGTTGTAACCCCACAGCCAGAGAGACAAGACGTGTCTAGGTTAGAATTTTCAATTGTGCGATAATAATGTGTAGTGTTTCTGAACGTGTTTCCCTCAACAGTGTTAGCGATAAGGATGTGTAGTGTTTCTAAACGTGTGTGCCTCTATAGTGTTTGCATAAGGGTTGTGTAGTTTCTCTCGACATGTTTGCCTCTATTGTGTTTGCGATAATGATGTGTAGTTTCTATGAACGTGTTTGACTCTTTAGTGTTTGCGATAGGGAAGTGAACTGTACCTTGCGTCTGTTGCCTCTGTAGTGACGACTTAAGGAATCTAAGCGACATGCGAAGACCTTTGAGGATATATCGTAACGAATATATCATATGCAGATGACGGAGTACTAATTGCATGTTCTGCATCATTTAGCGGAGGCTGTTTCTGCACACAGTCAGCCTTGTAGAGAACATCTTCCAAAGGCTTTTGAAAGAACCCCGCCAGGAGGACCGCAAGAACAAGGACCCAGAACTTAATCACGATAATCACAGCGCCACGGCGGTGATTGTCAGTGGCAAACATGCAAGTGTCAATAGATATCTATAGAACAGAGAGGCAAACATGCAGGTGTTAATAGACATCTATATAATAGAGAGGCAAACATGCAGGTGTTAATAGACATCTATATAGCAGAGAGGCAAACATGCAGGTGTTAATAGACATCTATATAATAGAGAGGCAAACATGCAAGTGTCAATAGACATCTATATAATAGAGAGGCAAACATGCAAGTGTCAATAGACATCTATATAATAGAGAGGCAAACATGCAAGTGTCAATAGACATCTATATAATAGAGAGGCAAACATGCAAGTGTCAATAGACATCTATATAACAGAGAGGCAAACATGCAAGTGTCAATAGACATCTATATAACAGAGAGGCAAACATGCAAGTGTCAATAGACATCTATATAATAGAGAGGCAAACATGCAAGTGTCAATAGACATCTATATAACAGAGAGGCAAACATGCAAGTGTCAATAGACATCTATATAATAGAGAGGTAAACATGCAAGTGTCAATAGACATCTATATAATAGAGAGGTAAACATGCAAGTGTCAATAGACATCTATATAATAGAGAGGCAAACATGCAAGTGTCAATAGACATCTATATAACAGAGAGGCAAACATGCAAGTGTCAATAGACATCTATATAATAGAGAGGTAAACATGCAAGTGTCAATAGACATCTATATAATAGAGAGGCAAACATGCAAGTGTCAATAGACATCTATATAATAGAGAGGTAAACATGCAAGTGTCAATAGACATCTATATAACAGAGAGGCAAACATGCAAGTGTCAATAGACATCTATATAATAGAGAGGTAAACATGCAAGTGTCAATAGACATCTATATAATAGAGAGGTAAACATGCAAGTGTCAATAGACATCTATATAATAGAGAGGCAAACATGCAAGTGTCAATAGACATCTATATAACAGAGAGGCAAACATGCAAGTGTCAATAGACATCTATATAATAGAGAGGTAAACATGCAAGTGTCAATAGACATCTATATAATAGAGAGGCAAACATGCAAGTGTCAATAGACATCTATATAATAGAGAGGTAAACATGCAAGTGTCAATAGACATCTATATAACAGAGAGGTAAACATGCAAGTGTCAATAGACATCTATATAATAGAGAGGTAAACATGCAAGTGTCAATAGACATCTATATAATAGAGAGGTAAACATGCAAGTGTCAATAGACATCTATATAATAGAGAGGTAAACATGCAAGTGTCAATAGACATCTATATAATAGAGAGGTAAACATGCAGGTGTCAATAGACATCTATATAATAGAGAGGTAAACATGCAGGTGTCAATAGACATCTATATAATAGAGAGGTAAACATGCAAGTGTCAATAGACATCTATATAATAGAGAGGTAAACATGCAAGTGTCAATAGACATCTATATAATAGAGAGGCAAACATGCAAGTGTCAATAGACATCTATATAATAGAGAGGTAAACATGCAAGTGTCAATAGACATCTATATAATAGAGAGGTAAACATACAAGTGTCAATAGACATCTATATAATAGAGAGGCAAACATGCAAGTGTCAATAGACATCTATATAACAGAGAGGTAAACATGCAAGTGTCAATAGACATCTATATAATAGAGAGGCAAACATGCAAGTGTCAATAGACATCTATATAACAGAGAGGTAAACATGCAGGTGTCAATAGACATCTATATAATAGAGAGGTAAACATGCAAGTGTCAATAGACATCTATATAACAGAGAGGCAAACATGCAAGTGTCAATAGACATCTATATAACAGAGAGGTAAACATGCAAGTGTCAATAGACATCTATATAATAGAGAGGTAAACATGCAAGTGTCAATAGACATCTACATAATAGAGAGGTAAACATGCAAGTGTCAATAGACATCTATATAATAGAGAGGTAAACATGCAAGTGTCAATAGACATCTATATAATAGAGAGGCAAACATGCAAGTGTCAATAGACATCTATATAATAGAGAGGTAAACATGCAAGTGTCAATAGACATCTATATAATAGAGAGGCAAACATGCAAGTGTCAATAGACATCTATATAATAGAGAGGTAAACATGCAAGTGTCAATAGACATCTATATAACAGAGAGGCAAACATGCAAGTGTCAATAGACATCTATATAATAGAGAGGCAAACATGCAAGTGTCAATAGACATCTATATAATAGAGAGGTAAACATGCAAGTGTCAATAGATATCTATATAATAGAGAGGCAAACATGCAAGTGTCAATAGACATCTATATAATAGAGAGGTAAACATGCAAGTGTCAATAGACATCTATATAACAGAGAGGCAAACATGCAAGTGTCAATAGACATCTATATAATAGAGAGGCAAACATGCAAGTGTCAATAGACATCTATATAATAGAGAGGTAAACATGCAAGTGTCAATAGACATCTATATAACAGAGAGGCAAACATGCAAGTGTCAATAGACATCTATATAATAGAGAGGCAAACATGCAAGTGTCAATAGACATCTATATAATAGAGAGGCAAACATGCAAGTGTCAATAGACATCTATATAATAGAGAGGTAAACATGCAAGTGTCAATAGACATCTATATAACAGAGAGGCAAACATGCAAGTGTCAATAGACATCTATATAATAGAGAGGCAAACATGCAAGTGTCAATAGACATCTATATAATAGAGAGGTAAACATGCAAGTGTCAATAGACATCTATATAACAGAGAGGTAGTGTCAACGTGTCGCAAATAGGTCTAGAAAACTTGGGTTCAGACAGGTAGAAGAGTGCGAGCATAGATAAGACAGAACTCTGAGTCCTAATATCGTCGTGACTATTTTATTACGATATCTGTCATATGGCGAATAATCTCCTCGCACAGTATTTACAGTATTACATACAAATTCATCACACAAAGCATACAAGTAGCTATACACAACATCTTAACTATGTCTATCACTAATATCTTAAGGATCTAAGTAATGTTTACCCATGTGTCTCCCTCTAGAAGCTACACCCTCTTCCGTCAATGTCCAGTTGCCGTCTCACCTCTCTTCTCTTGCGAGGTGGACACGATGTGCTCGCCCCTTCGTGCGCCTCGTGATGTTTCACCCTTCACCCTTATCCCGGTTTGTGGCTTGGCGTAGTGAGTAGTTAATGTACCGTTTGACGTCTGACGTTTTTCTTGACTGTTCGAGTCCCTTCTATTCTCTCCCTTATTAATCCCATGTTCCTATGTTTATTCTCTATCTATATTATGTCCCCTGTCTACTCAAATGGGACTTCAGACATGCATTTGTAAATAGACATCTTTATAATAGAGAGGGAAACATGCATGTGTCAATAGATATCTACAGAACAGAGAGGCAAACATGCAGGTGTCAATAGATATCTACAGAACAATGATTCAGTTGTATAGAAAGGTCCACTTTATTACGCACATGTATAGTTTAATGTCAAGTTTATTGCACAAGTTCCATTACATAATGTCGACCTCAGTGCATGCATTCATGTCTAATATAAACGTATTACATGTAATCATCATAAACATCATCATGTGTCTTAACGGTAAGCATGGACAGTCATGTTTTACCATCTCACTCGATCACCAGAGTCATGGAGCAGCTCAGTGTTCTTGTCTCGACCATACATCGTGACCACGCCATCCAGGTATTTACTTCTCTGCTCTCCCCTTGTTCTATCCCCTCGATCTTGCCAGTTGTCACAAATTCCTCCAATTTATTTCTTCTCATAACGTGACCAAACAATTACGACTGTCAAAGTCTAATTTCTCTACTCAATTTACGGCTTCCATTTGTTACATGTTGGACGCGGTCATTGATTTTTCTGTCTGTACATGGTATTCTTTGCATTGTCCTCAGAAACCATTTCCACAGCCATCAGATGTGTTTCATCGTGTCTGCTCAGTTTCCAGCCTCACATTCATACAAAAGCACAGGTTCTATGTAGCACCTGAAGACACTGGTTTTTTTTTCTCTTTGCAAATGACATCTTTTTATTGGTCAGTATGTTTTTCACCTTGCAAAAGGCTGCCCTCACTATGGCGATACTTGTGTTAATCTCTTCAAGGCATCTCCTATCATATGTTATGACTGTTCCGAGATAATCGTGCCGGTTCCCTTGTTGAAGAATTTTCCCATTTACTTGTATATTATATTGTTATATTTCCTTCTTCTTAGAGGCGTCCACAATATGTGGCTTCTTGCAATTAAATTCTAACCCATGTTGTTCACTGTGTGCAACAATCGCATCTACTAAATGTTGTAGATCCTCCTCCTTGTCTGCAATCAATACTGTATCATCCCCATATCTGATGCTGTTCCCCCCAATGATGATTCCCTTCATATCGTCCACATTTCTGAAAATATTTTCACTGTAAAGGGGAACAGGTCTGGAGATATTACATATCCCTGCCTCACACCTCTCTTAATAGGCTGATATTGTCCCACTTCATTATCACTCCTAACGGCAGCTTGTCTCCAATATATGTTTTTTTTAATGTGTCTAAGGTCTTTAACATCGATTTGTAAATCTGAAAGTATCTCCATTATGTTGAGATGTCTTACTTTATCGAAACGCTTTGTGTAATTTTATATGCAACGTCCCGTAAATGGTTGTTTTGCATGTATCGTCCCTTGAATGGTTGTCGCATTATAAATGCCTATACCATGATGGTCAAACAGTTAACACCGTTTGTGTAATAAATCATACCAACATTTATCATCGTATAGCATGATTATGTGCCTTTGTATGTCCCGTTAAGTTAAAACAAAAGTTGTTGCATATACTTTACAGGACGTACCAGTCAACCCCAGTATTTTTGGCTGATCGTGATTCCTGGGTAATTGTACGTTCAGTAGTTTGCAATTGCTTTCTAAACGATCGCCAACCATACCATTTCGTATATATAAAAAAAAAAAAAACGAGCGGAAGGTGGTCTGCTGCCAAATCGCCCACAGCTGTGTTTTGGACGCGGGATTGCGGCATTACAACTGCGGCCGTAACCCCTTCTCCAAATAGCTGGCCCCGTTAAGTTAAATTTTTTTTTTTGCATATCCTTTACAGGACATGGCTGTCAACACCAGCATCTTTCAACTGTATGCTGATTTCTTGTCAAGATTACGCTCAGTAGTTTGCCATTGTTTCTGAGCGGCCGGCTCACATACCCCGTAAGTTACCGATGCATTTCGAACCACTGCTGATTGTCACCGTCATCACGCTACCCACGAGAGTATACGAGACCACGGAGAAAAGTCATAACCTCTAAGCCACGAAGCCGGCGTTAAGTTACATGCATGGTATTAATTGTATGTGTTCCTACACTAGCTTGCACGCCAGGGACGTTTGGAATCAACTGCAGCCTCGAATGCCCGGAGAACTGTGCTGAACCGTGTCATCACATCACTGCAGTCTGTCGTTGTGTGGAAGAATATGCTGGAGCTTTTTGCACAGGTACAGTCTCTATCGGCGTACGTTATTGTCCGATTCTGGTAATTGTACATGGTTTGTTAAGTCTTTATTTGTCGCGTGTTATTGTCTTGTCTTGGTAACTGTACATGGTTTGTTAGGGCTTTATTTGTCCTGTGTTATTTTCTAGTATTGATAACTGCATATGGTTTGCTAGTCTCTATTTGTCGTGTGTCATCGTCCAGTCTTGGTAACTGTACATTGTTTCACATGTATATATATCACACTGCAATTGTTGTGTTTAACCTGCATTGACTGTTAATATTTAATCAATTTTCATTGTATTATACTCATGATGACTAGTCTTCATGGTTGGTGAACTTGTATCGTCTCCGTATAATGTCTATAGATATTCTGGTGGTATTGTTTAAAGTAGTGTTTACTTTACCTCGCCTTCTTCTTTTCATGTTTATGTGTGCCAATTAATAGACTGTTTTATTCACATATAACGAGCCATATATTTCCTTTTGGTTTTAATCCATCCAATCACAAATGCACACACACCTAACATATCCAAGAACATGCCGTCTCCCGTGAGTTAGAGTGACCCATGGGCGATAACCGAATATCAACATTGCACCCTAGCAGGCAAGACTTAAGACACAGCAAAGGGTGATAACCACCCACAAATGACAAGGACGAATCAATTAACGAAACAGTTTACAAGAAACTCTAAGTAATTATAGGCTATCAAAGATACACATATACAATGTTTGATGAATAAATGCCAATACTGAATCGTATAACACGGGTTTAAAGAGATAATACATTTAGTTTAGTTTAGTTGACGGATCAACATCACGGCACTCGGGTGTATACCATAAGTGCTGTGTTCTACTCCTAACTCAAGCCTGAGTCCGGAGAATCTCAGCTTAGTGCACGAACTCCGTAGCACCGGCGAGTATCCTAAAATACTTCGGGTAAATTGTTAACTCGAGATTAATTGTCGGCAGCGTCTTTAGGCTACTATTTTTCGATTTCCAACTGCCAAGGGATATTTTTCGTGAGCAACAATACACGCGAGAGTTCGATCTCACTACCCAGAGACAGGGGGAGATTTTGTTACTAGAAGTCCACGTGAAAAATCCCGTACCTCACTGGGGTTTGAACCCGGGACCTCCAGCACTCGAGGCGGACACCATCCATCGAGACCACACAGTCCCCCGATAATAAGTTAAGACGGTCGTGGTGTAATGAGCTAAACTGAAAGGCTATGTGTTCATTTTTGCGCAGTATATCAATAGTCGCCGGTCTCCCTGGTCGAGAGCTTTGCAGCTTTCTCCGTAACCCCGAATACTCTCGTAGTTGACGTGAGCGCACGAGAATTTGAAGCAGTTCGAGTCGCGCCAGTGACATATGAAAGTATGGAGCCGGTCGCTCAGAAAGCAATGGCAAACTAGTAGTGTATTAGGGCGCCCAGACACACATTATGCCTCCAAAGATGGCGGCTGATAGGGTTTATGAAGGAAAATATGGGGAAAATTGCCGACTCGGTAAAAAATGTTTTTGGCGGCGTGTGGGAACGGGTCTATTTTTTTGACGGGTGTTGGCGGGTAAGTGTCTGTGAAAGTAATTAAGGTAATATTTAGTTGGTGGGAATAGAAAGCGAGGTTGTGAGCACGGATGAAGGGATAGTACTTACTGGAAATAGAAAGCGAGGTTGTGAGTAGGGATGAGGGAGGGGTGTAAGTTATATATGTTGGATGTGGTTACGTATATGAATGTATTAGTATGCGTGGTGTAGTGATGTATAAACTGCCAAGGGTGTGATGGGTCGTGGTTTCTACTCATGGGTTTGATATATGGTGGTGGCGTAGACATAATGTGTTAGTATGCGTGGTGAGAGTTATGTATAAACTGCCAAGGGTGTGATGGGTCGTGGTTTTACTTGACGAAGTAAGAGGTGTAGATGGTTACTATCATCTGAACAGTGTGATAGTAGTGTCTAAGTGAAAGTAAAGGGTGGTATGTAGCTTATTCACTACCATCATTACAAAGGAAATCTTATAAAGTTATAATGGGTGTCATTTGATGGTAAGGGGTATTAGTGGTCAAGTAGGAGTGCTATAGGGGTGGTCATAAATGTAATAAGAGGTGTTCGCAGTTACACACTGGTCAACCAGTGGTCAAGCAATGGTCAAGTAAGGGTCAAGTAGTCAAGTAAGGAAATTTTAGGGAAAAATGATTGTAATGAGATGGTGATGATTAAAGAGTGGTAAATTAGAGGTCAAGCAGTGGTCAAGCAGTGGTCAAGTAAGGAAAATTTTAGGGAAAATTGGTCGTAGAGACATGGTAATGTTTAAATTAGTTGTAAATTAGTGGTCAAGTAGTGGTCAAGCAGTGGTCAAGCGGTGGGTAAGTGAGGAAAATTTTAGGGAAATTTTAGGGAAAAGTGATTGTAACGATATGGTGGTGATTAAAGAGTGGTAAATTAGTGGTCAAGCAGTGGTCAAGCAGTGGTCAAGTGGTCAAGTAAATAGATTTTAGCGGAAAGTAGTTGTAGCGACATGGTGATGTTTAAAGGGTGGTAAATTAGTGGTCAAGTAGTGGTCAAGTAGTGGTCAAGTGGTCGAGTGACCACTTAAATTGTAGAGGACGATGTGCCTAAGATTATGGTAGTGGTTAAAGAGATCGATGACGTGGTCAAGCAGTGGTCAAGTAGTCGAGTGAAAACTTAAATTGTAGGGGAAAGTACGTATAGTGCAATGTTGGTGGGTAAAGTGAGGAAGAATCAATAGTAGTGATAATAGTACTACCAATATTAAAAATCATACAAAGAGGGTCATACAAACACAAGTACACACATGTACACACTTGATACATTTGTACATACAGACACATAAAGACAGACAAGCACAAAGACACACCCATACCATTACTACTGTCATCACAACTATACACAAGTACAGACACACTCACCCATAATCAATTACACAAATACACACCTACAAACAAAAAACACACAAAGACACAGACACATTTGTACATACAGACACAGAAGTACAGACAATCCATACTATTACTACTGTCATCACAACTATACACAAGTACACCCATACACAAAGAGGGCCACACAAACCATTACTACTGGTACCACAACCACTACAGATACACTCACCTATAAACAAATACATAAACAAAAATTGTCCCTACAAGAATATCACAAACCACATACCCCCTTTTGGTAAAGAACGCGGATGTTCGAGACAGCCCCTACGTCATCAATACCATATGCAAAAGTCATTAAGTATGAGTCATCGGTGTGTAGGGAAGCAGGCGGGCGTGAGAATAGCTTGTCTTCAAAAACTCCCACATCAGCTATGTAGGGTCGTGTGCAGAACCAGTGTATAAAATAGACGGCGTCTCTTGTGAGCTCAGTACCAGTTCACGGCTGACTTGGGTATCTACAGAGGTGCTTCAGGCTGGTGTGAGCAGTGTTCGTGTAGTAAGCAGATATTGTTCACGTACTGACTTGGCTATCTACAGCAGTGAAACAGGTTAGTGTGAGCATTGTTCGTGTAGTAACCAGCTACTGTTCACGTAGTGACTTGGCTAGCTACAGCAGTGAAACTTGGTGTGAGCATTGTTCGTATCGTTGGCCTCTGATAAAACAGTGAAACATTGTATACATCAGAACTTTTTGGTGTTGTAAGAAAGAAAAAAAAAAACCCAGTTTATCAATATGACCACCAGATCTACTTTCACGTGTTCAGTGTGCGACAAAGCCTATTGTGATAAGTATACCCTTAATCGTCACATTCGGACCATTCACGAGGGGAAAGACCAAGTATATCCCTGTCAGTTATGTGATAAGGTGTATAATACGAACGATGGCCTACAAAAACACAAACGAATACGTCATCAGCCACGTATGAATACACCAAACACTGCAATACCAGAGACGACAGCACCACCTGTCTATTTACACCAGCCTCGAAGTCTAACGCAAGTACCAGACTGCCACCACTGTATCTTCAATGATAACCTTACCCGCCATAATAGGAACATTCACAATGATTATCCCTGTCAGGTACGTGACAATCTATACAATTCGAACCTACAACGGTACTTACATCACCAGACATCACGAGAAAGGATGACACCCTTAGACACCCTGGCAACAAGTCCACTCATAGTAGCAGAGGATATCCAACCAAAGGATAGAGACAGCTTGGCAGCCCTTAAGGCGTACTGCAAGGACCTGTCGCTTATGCTACCCAATCAAGTGGTAGTATTAGAAAAAAGTGTCGACCACCGCTATCGGGTGGTTTTGGTATGATAAAAAGAAGTATTCAGATATCTTGTATGATATCTCATACATGACTTTATTCTGGATCCGAAACAAATAAGGTATATGTGATGACTTCGACAACAACAGTGTTGTTGATAGTCAACCACCAGAGCCCAGAAGAATGAAGATCACTAAGCCAGAACTTTTGTTTTACTTTACCACAGACCTTCACCGTATCTGGTACAGAAACCCTTATACAGCACTCATCTCTCCACAGTCTTGGTTGCTTTCTAATACAAAGTGGTTACATCACCAAGAACTTCAAAACCTCAATTGTACACGTGCTCCATTGAAACACCCATGACAGTTAACAACATGTATAGCCATGTAATCTGTGAGTCCATCGGGGATAGTTCATCCGAGTATTCGTCACCAAAGATCCATTTCCCATGGCTGACATCTTCAACTTGCTATAACACAACTTATTCTAATATACACTTTACATGAAATTTCCCAAATTTGGGCTCTATTAAAGAATACGTAATGAGATACACAAAGACAACAAGAACATATCATACAAAACAATTCACAAATTAAAACTTAAACCATATCAGATGAACCACCCAACAAGTACTACTAGAACACAAACATATAATAAGGAAACACATGACACACAGAGCTTACAGACAAATCACCTGGACTCAAACAAAATTTGCTTCTTGTACTGTAGAATTCTACCAACACTTCTTTCCTATCACCAAAACTAAACATCTACCACACAACCACTAGACATTTGTCCAACATAATACTCATACCCTCGCTAACGACATTAAGGAAATGCATACTTATACATTGTCAGACATTAGATTTAAATAATGATTGGGTAGCATAAGCGACAGGTCCTTTCAGTACGCCTTAAGGGCTGCCAAGCTGTCTCTATCCTTTGGTTGGATATCCTCTGCTACTATGAGTGGACTTGTTGCTGTAACAGTACAGCGAAGGGACGATGGACTATCAACAACTCCAAGACGGTTCCAGCTTCATGTTACTTTATTCAGAATCAAGCCAGATGTTGCTCAGTTAAATCATACGTCCATCTCTTCTCTAGTCCCCGATGTTAACTGATCCGTAACCACAAACTACGTCACGACTTGAGCATCCTTCTTCCCATTCTACCCTGATGCTCAAGCGTGCTGTAGTTTTGCCCACCCCATATACACTTACTGCTACACCTTCTTATGTTTTTCTAAAGACTTTTTCCCTTAAAAAGTCTTTACTCCCAATCCCCCTACTCTATTCCCTCTCTTTCCTTACTTCCCACAGCTCCTCTAATCTTCCCCAAACCAACTTTATTTTAAGTAAAACAATCTATTCGTAACTCTTTCCCCTGCCATATAGTAATCCACTATATATTTCTTGTTCGTTCTTGGCTCCTCAAGGTTCCTATAGAAAATATATATATCACAAGAACCGCTCGTATAAATCGTTATCGTATACTTGACATTATGAAATTCTTCACTCTTTCACAACACAGGATGGACAGCAACAATGTAGTTAGAAAAAGCAAAGAAGGGGTGCGCACCCAGTGAAAAGCATAAAGAATGAATAGTCAACATGATCACATTTACATAAGTAATGAATAGTCAACACAATCACATTTACCTCCCTTGCCAAAAAAAAATCTTTTTGTAAAATAATTTTTTAAAATACATCTTATGAAATAGATCTTTGTTCTCTATAAATCAAGTTGACATAAGTTTTCTCAACATTTATATATTCAACATTCATATTGCCATCCACAATCTTGTCTATATTTCCGTTACCTCATCTTTTACCACAAGCCAATGTTCATATTCCATGAACATTTTTAATTTAATTAACGCTGGTATTTCACAGCTCCTATATCTTGCCCCCTCACATCCCATAATCTGCTTCTTTGTCCACCTATATATATACCCCCGCTTATATGCTGCCATTCACAGTCTCCCCTCCAACCTTATATCTTCATGCCGATTTTCACAGCAACTTAATATTCCCAAAGAGAATGTGTCTCTCTATTAGCCCTTAGTAGTTTTATTAACTCTTTTCTGAACAAAGGGTCTTAAATAAAACCCCATATATTTTCTTTATTCTAGCCAACACCATAACTATTTAAAAATTAAACTTACTTAATTAAATTTATAACATATTTACTAACAAGGTAACCTAATACACAAAACAACTTAATCAAATTATGAGTTAAGCGAAATAAAATCAAAACAAGACATCATACCCCCCCAACTCATTCAAAGAAAAACACATAATAAAATAATATTACATGCATCTTATCAAATCAGAAGAAAATATTCTATTATTACCTATCACTATTGGTCTCTTTTACGGACCAATAGTTTGTACGCAAAAGTCTAGGAACACAATAATCCTATTCAAATAACAACAACCATTTCACAGGACCAAATCAAGCAAAAAAACATATTATATATGAGACATTATAAACTCAGACTCAATAAAACAATCAAATAATAACAATCATTTTACAGGACCAACTCAAGCAAAAAAACATATTATATATGAGGTATTAAAACTCAGACTCAATAAAACAATTGTCTTCTCGCTAAAGAGAAGGTTTTCAAAAAAAATATAACTCCCTTAAAATTAACTACGTACAGTGGCCCATCAACATTGGCCTCCTATACGAACTAATGTAACACATATCTATTCATACAAGTCATTCCACTATTTCTATAACCGAGAAAACAAAACACTTCACTGCCAAGTATGTATATCTGTTAACTACAGACCAATTTCTTAACTTAGAACAATATCTGTTCTCTCTACACACAAAAAATCACTAATCAGCAATGACCGTACTATCATTGATTCTCTCCCCTCACAATTTTCTATCTTTTTCCAGCCTAACTCCTAACACATCACAATGTCTGGAATATCATCTTAAGCAAGCACTGTAACTACAGGTCAACTCATTTTATCTATTACTAATGTGGCGATTATCCCAATGTCATCTCAATGTACCAGCGGTCATCTATCTACTAATTAACCTGTGGCTCGGCACACCAATTGTTTCCCTTGGCTTTGTACCAAACATCACTACAACTTCTTAATCATTACATTCAACCACAGCATTTCTAGCACCAACAAAAAGCTGTCTATCTACTATAGAGCACATCCACCTGCTGTACCATTATCCAACTTGTCTATCTACAAAAACTCATGAAGTTGAAACATAAAATCAACCAGCAATTCCATCACAGAGAGGAAAAAATATATGCCTCACTCGAACCTACCTCTATATTAGTTATCTCAATGCTTAACTACTCCTCAAGACCATCTATGAAAAGTATCCATAGAAGCCTTTTCCATTTCCACCGTTTCATATACTTCATCAAGTATCTCTTTCCTTTTCACATCATGAAACGTTATATCTTGCCATCTGCAGTATTTTCTAATCATTTACTTCTTACGTTTCCACTTCTTCAATAACTCCAAGTTTCTTTGAATAAGTGCTATCTCCACATCAATATCATCTTCTTCGTATAACTTATTAGTTTCTTCCATACTACTATTTGATTCTGACTTTTCATCCATTTCCTCTTCATTCACCTGTATGTCTCTCGCTAGCAGCCGCTAATCTCTTCCGTTCAATATCCCATCTAATTTGTCTATCACTATTTCTTAAGGACCTTTCTAGTAGAGGCATATCTTCACCGCTTGTTGAATAATCTCTAATTCTCCTCTGTCTTTTCACCTCTCTTTCTCTTTGTCTATCCACTCTTCTTTTCGTTGCTTGTCTAGTATTCTTAAATGGAGCACCTGTTTCCTCTTCCATAGATTCTATACTATCATAATGACTCTCATTCACTTTTTCTTCTTCTATCGTTTTCGGTATTGTCTGTTCTTGAGTATCATCGTCAACTGGAGTTGTTATTGACTGATTTTGTGCTGGATCTTTTCTAAAACCTGGGGTTATTGTAGTTCCCCTGACGACTTGTTCATCTAAGTATCCGGTGTCTGAATAATAATTATTATTATAATTATTATTTCCCTTCTCATCATCATCTCTTCTTAAGTGTTCCACGTGTGCCCTTGCCACATGTCCCGTGATCTGGTTCTTGATACTATACGATACATTTCCTAGCTTTTCTAAAACGTAATAACCTGGGACCCAACGAGCATCAAACTTAGAGTTCCTTCTATGCTTCTTGTAATAAACTCTATCACCTACTTTAAACTCCTGCAATTTTGTATTCACGTTTTTGTACTTTTTCTGTCTTTCTCTAGCTTTAATTATATTACTCTTTAATCTTACGTGTGCTTTATGCATTTCTTGTATGATGGTCTCTTGAAAGTCTTCCCCCATATACTTCCGTCTTGGTTTTAACAGACTATCTATAGGTAGTACTGGTTCTCTCCCATGTATTAAATAGAATGGTGAAAATCCCAAACTCTCATTTTGATTTGTGCGTATAGCGCTAAGCGCTGGTCCCAAGAATAAATCCCAATCTTTTTCATGTTCATCGACGATCTTTGCTATAACATCATATAATGTCCTATGTTGACGTTCGTTCTTAGCATTTGAAGAAGGTCTATAGTATGAGGTCTTTATATGGTTTATATTCAAATCTTTTAATAACTTTTCGAATTTTTTATTTACAAATTCCCTACCATTATCCGTAAGTATACTTTGTGGGCAACTAAATCTTGGTACGAACTCTTGTAAAAAAATATTAATGACAGTATCTGCGCTCTTATCTGGGATTGCATAAACCTCTGGCCAAAGACTGTAGACGTCTACTATATGAATTAAATACACGTTTCCTGACAATGTTCTAGGGTGAGGACCCGATATATCTAAACTAATTTTTTGCATAGGAAACTGAGGAATATCTGTATCTTGTAAGGGACACTTAATTGTTTTCATATTCCTTAACCTGCATCTTTCACACGTATCTACATATTTGCAAGCAGATTTGAACAAGTTCGGCCAATAATATTTACTCGTAAGTGCTTTCACCAATTTATCACGACCGAGATGACCATTCTCATCATGATATGCTTTTAACACTTCATTTTCCAAATGTTTTGGAATATATTTCCTTAGCTGTTCGTTCCTTTCACACATATAATATAACTGTTCGTCCTCTTGTAAAACTAAATAATTCTTCTTATATTTGTTCTCCTCCGTTTCTTTTAATTTCTGTTTTATTTGTAAGACTTTTGGATCTAATTCTTGTTCTTCTTTCATATTAAACTGTGCTAAATGTGGGTCTTCTGCTCTAGGTTCAGACTCTTGATCCGATGGTAAACTCTCAAACTCTTCTCTATTTATTATGGCAGAATCTAATATATTTACTTGCCAATTTCGGTCGTCGATCTCTGGTTCACCTTCATCTTCTGTGTCTCCTGATGACTGTGGATACGGGATCCTAGACAATAAATCAGCACATGTGTTAATCCTACCTGGAATGTATTCAATTTTCGTATTGTATCCCTGTAGATTCAATGCCCACGTCTGTATCTTCCTGTTCTGCACTGGAGCTTCTAACAGAGATTTTAAAGGCATATGGTCAGTTCTAATAACAAAATTTGCGTTATGTAAGTAGTAATTTAGTTTTTGGAGAGCATAGTGTATAGCATAAGCCTCTTTCTCAATAGTCGCCCATTTCCGTTGAGACCTGCTAAGTTTATGAGACAAGAAATAAATTGGTCGTTCATTTTTAACCCCTGGTATTCCAGATTCTTTTCCTTCATATGGTTGAACCAAACACGCTCCTATAGCATTGTCCGAAGCATCTGTATATAATATTAATTGTTTATTCAAGTCTGGATGCGTCAATAGTGGTACCAGTGTTAAACTGTTTTTTAAAAATTCGAACGCTTTTTGACACTCATCATCCCACTTAAATCTAGCGTATTTGCCCGTTAAATTAGTAATTGGTTCCGTTATTTTTGAAAACCCTGGGATAAAGCGCCTATAATACCCACAGGTTCCTATAAACGCACGCACTTCTTTAACGTTAGTTGGAGGAGGTAATTCTTTAATAACCTTTATCTTGTCTTGGTCTGGTTTAATTCCGTCTCTATTTATAATATATCCCAAATATTTTGTTTCTGTCTTTAAAAACTGGCATTTACTAAGCTTCAATTTAACGTCATGTACTCTTAATCTGTCGAATACTAATCTAATATGTTTTAAATGATCATCCACATCCCCTGCTGTAAATATCAGAATGTCGTCTATGTATGCTAATGCAAACTTTTGCATACCCTCTAATACCTCATTTATTAACAGCATGTAGTGAGACGGGGCCGTTCGAACCCCGAATGGCATTCGTAAGAATTCGTAAGAACCCATATGAGTACAGAAAGCACTTTTCTTTTGAGCGTCTTCCGACATCGGGATACACCAGAATCCTGATCTTGCGTCTAGTGTCGTGAAAAATGTGGAGCCATTAAGCAACCCCAAAATATCATCAATCACCGGCAATGGGTACGCTACATTCTTAGTGATTTTGTTCAACGCCCTGTAATCGCAACAGAATCGATGTGAACCATCAGGTTTGGTCACGATTACTATCGGAGATGACCATTCTGACTTCGATCTTGTTATTATCCCTGCTTTCAACATATCTTCTATTGCCTTTTCAACAACTTCTCTATTTCTTAGTGGAGTTCTATATGGTTTTAAACTAATTGGTGGATGGTCTCCCGTATCTATTTCCATTGTAACTGTTTTTGTCTTTCCCAATTCTAAATCATTAATTGCAAATACATCCTGATTTTCTTTTATAAGTTGTTCTAATACTTCCTTATTTTCTGGTGGCGCTTTTAACTGTGCTAACAATTCTTGTTCCCTTGTCATTTTGTCTAGTGAATGTATTTGGGCTGTCTTTCTTCTGGATGGATGGATCAATTCATCCATTTGTACGTTCCCTCTTCTTCCGCGTCCGCGTCTGTTATTAACTCTTTCACTATAAGTTTCTGAATAATTTGTTCCCGACATTTCTACTCTATCCGTTGCCAATATGTCACTAATGTTATGTTCTAGTTTGGCTATTACACATCCTCTGTATAATTTGATTTCTCTACCTGTGTTGTTAATAATCATCACTGGAAAGGTTAAGTGTTTGTCTAACGATATTATTCCATCCGGAACTTCAAGACCAGGCTCATCAATAACTTCCTTTTGTAACTCAGTGATTCTAACTGTGTGTCCTGCCACATAATATGGGTTTCTCTTTATCTTCGCTTGTATCAAATTAACCGACTGTGGTTTTAACGTCGTGGACATTTTAATTCTAACTAGTGCCGATATATGCATGTCTTCTTCCATATCTACATACACGTCCTTGAATTTTAATTTGTGTAAATCAAAGAGAAGTCTTACTCCGTTTTTTATTAAAAAATCTCTTCCTATAAGCATGTTTCTATTTAAATCTTTCACTACATGAAAAAGATGTCTTACGTTGATCCCCCCCAATTTAAAATTGATCATTGTCTGTCCAATTACTTGTAAATTTTGTCCTGTAACAGAGTGAAGATTATTATGACTTAAATATTCTACTATTTCTCATTATTTTATATAAAAAACTTTCTTTAATTACACTAACCTGAGCTCCTGAATCAATTAATGTACGAACTCTATATTTTCCTATTTCTATTATACATGAGCTATGATCTGTTTTATTTTCTGTAAACTGTTTGATTTCATCTAGTTGAAAATATTCTCTACTCGTCCTACTATGCCTGTTATTAACATACTCTTTAAACTTTGGGACCTTATTATTTTCCCTCCTACTACAGGTCCTATTTAATAGGTAGGGCGCCGGTTTTCCTGCGTTCTTGTACCTGTAAAATTCCTGTGTCTATCTTCAACATTCCTATTCAACCTGCTATTGCCATTTCTACTTTGTGTATTCGACTGGGCACGCCTGTTATCACAAAAACGAGAAACATGTCCGCGTTGACCACAAAACCAACAGACTATATTTGTGTTGTTCGTTCTACCTGTCTCACTTGTAGGATACCTCATTTGTCTTCTTTCATCATAAGCACTTCTATTACTACCTTGTAATGTCTGTATACCTCCTCTCCTATTCCATCCGAACCTTGTTTGTCCTATCTCCATAGGCTCCTCAATCCTGTCTTCTCGACTAGTTCCTATTTCTCGTCCTGTTCTCAATCTAAATCTACGTCTCAAATTTTCTTCTTGTACCGCAATATCTACAGCTTGTGATAACCTTTCAGGGTTTTCTCTCATTAGCTTAAACTTCAATCCATCGGATTTTATGCCATCTACAAAAATCCCGACTAACATCCTCTCCACCTCCTCTCCTCGTACATTCTGTCCTAAGAATGCTTCTTCAGCCAGGTTAATCAACCTATCACTGAACAATTGTACCGTCTCTCCAGTGTTTTGTTTAGACTGTCTCAACACCGAAAACGCATGTTGTGGATCCGTTATTTCTGCGTACTTATGTGCTAGGTCATCTTTAAACTGTTCCCATGTCTCATCTACTCTAGCCTCTAACTTTCTTCTGATATGATCCGAAACCGGTTCTGTTGCCGCCTGATAAGCAAGTCTCATTTTCTCTTCATCTGATGCAGACACCAAATATGCATATTTCTCTATGGAAGTTATCCATTTCTTAAACTCTCTGGCTTGTCCACTAAACTTAACAATTTCAGTTGCCATTCCCTGTTGTTTTATGACCGTATGAAGTCTACCTACCGCTGTTCCTACCCCCGTCAAAACTTGTGCCAATGAATCTTGTTCCGTCATGCTGAAATATTTACAGTTATTCAAGCAAAAAAAAACAATCAATACTTATTAATATGCAGTCTTAAATTAACCAAAGGATGTTATCTACCTCCTGAAACTCAATAATTTTCTATCTAATATATTACCCCTTTTCTTGTTGAACTAAATTTTTCAATCGAAAATGAAGTCCTTGACGTCTCTTCCCTTGTATGCCGAGACTGAGAAGCACGGTATCTGGTACTCGAGTACTTGAACCAAGATCGACAATGCGGCTTCAGTAAGGATCAAAAATACTCGACTGGGCTCGATAAGGCTCGACAAGACTCCACAAGGCTCGATAGGGCTCGATAGGCTGGACTGGGCTCGATAAGATTCCTCAGGAACAACAGCGACGTCGATAAGACAGTGAAGAACGATTGAACGTATCAGCCACCCAGGAACGGGCTCTTGAAACACAGCAAGGCAGGATTGAATGTATCAGCCACCTAGGGACGGACTCTTGAAACACGGCAAGGAACGATTGTGATCAGAGGACAGCACTGGCCAGCCCTCTGAAATCAGCAATGAACGATAGTCAGCTTCTCAAAACAATCGACAGTGTAGAGCAGCGGCTGACTGATTTGACAAAGCGGCTCTCCCACACAACAGAGTCCGGAGATGACTTGACGACGGCTCGATTGTCTCGATAACGATCTGAGAACGGCCTGGGCTTCACCACCAGTAACGCTGGAAAACGATTTGAGAGCGGACTTCACCACCGCATGAAGACATTAAAGGTTGATCTGTTCCGGTGACAGTTTAGGTCGGGCATTTTGGAAAACTTCATGAAGTCCGTTCAGCAACAATCTGATAACGTGCTAATGTTTCAAAGGCACCGCATTTTCCCCACAAACGCTGTATAAAGTAGTAGCTGCATCAAATATAGTGGCCTAGTACATAGCGGTACCGCGACAATTGAAGTTATGTATCCTGGTCACGGCACCAATTCTGTACTGTAACAGTACAGCGAAGGGACGATGGACTATCAACAACTCCAAGACGGTTCCAGCTTCATGTTACTTTATTCAGAATCAAGCCAGATGTTGCTCAGTTAAATCATACGTCCATCACTTCTCTAGTCCCCGATGTTAACTGATCCGTAACCACAAACTACGTCACGACTTGAGCATCCTTCTTCCCATTCTACCCTGATGCTCAAGCGTGCTGTAGTTTTGCCCACCCCATATACACTTACTGCTACATTGCCAGGGTGTCTAAGGGTGTCATCCTTTCTCGTGATGTCTGGTGATGTAAGTACCGTTGTAGGTTCGAATTGTATAGATTGTCACGTACCTGACAGGGATAATCATTGTGAATGTTCCTATTATGGCGGGTAAGGTTATCATCGAAGATACAGTGGTGGCAGTCTGGTACTTGCGTTAGACTACGAGGCTGGTGTAAATAGACAGGTGGTGCTGTCGTCTCTGGTATTGCAGTGTTTGGTGTATTCATACGTGGCTGATGACTTATTCGTTTGTGTTTTTGTAGGCCATCGTTCGTATTATACACCTTATCACATAACTGACAGGGATATACTTGGTCTTTCCCCTCGTGAATGGTCCGAATGTGACGATTAAGGGTATACTTATCACAATAGGCTTTGTCGCACACTGAACACGTGAAAGTAGATCTGGTTGTCATATTGATAAACTGGTTTTTTTTTTCTTTCTTACAACACCAAAAAGTTCTGATGTATACAATGTTTCACTGTTTTATCAGAGGCCAACGACACGAACAATGCTCACACCAAGTTTCACTGCTGTAGCTAGCCAAGTCACTACGTGAACAATAGCTGGTTACTACACGAACAATGCTCACACCAACCTGTTTCATTGCTGTAGCTAGCCAAGTCAGTACGTGAACAATATCTGCTTACTACACGAACACTGCTCACACCAGCCTGAAGCACCTCTGTAGATACCAAAGTCAGCCGTGAACTGGTACTGAGCTCACAAGAGACGCCGTATATTTTATACACTGGTTCTGCACACGACCCTACATAGCTGATGTGGGAGTTTTTGAAGACAAGCTATTCTCACGCCCGCCTGCTTCCCTACACACCGATGACTCATACTTAATGACTTTTGCATATGGTGTTGATGACGTAGGGGCTGTCTTGGACTTCCGCGTTCTTTACCAAAAGGGGGTATGTGGTTTGTGATATTCTTGTAGGGACACGTTTTATTATGTATTTGTTTATAGGTGAGTGTATCTGTAGTGGTTGTGGTACCAGTAGTAATGGTTTGTGTGGCCCTCTTTGTGTATGGGTGAGTGTGTCTGTGTGTACTTGTGTATAGTTTTGATGACAGTAGTAATAGTATGGATTGTCTGTACTTCTGTGTCTGTATGTACAAGTGTGTCTGTGTCTTTGTGTTTTTTTTTGTAGGTGTGTATTTGTGTAATTGATTATGGGTGAGTGTGTCTGTACTTGTGTATAGTTGTGATGACAGTAGTAATGGTATGGGTGTGTCTTTGTGCTTGTCTGTCTTTATGTGTCTGTATGTACAAATGTATCAAGTGTGTACATGTGTGTACTTGTGTTTGTATGACCCTCTTTGTATGATTTTTAATATTGGTAGTACTATTATCACTCCTATTGATTCTTCCTCACTTTACCCACCACCATTGCACTATACGTACTTTCCCCTACAATTTAAGTGGTCACTCGACTACTTGACCACTGCTTGACCACTGCTTGACCACGTCATCGATCACTTTAACCACTACCATAATCTTAGGCACATCGTCCTCTACAATTTAAGTGGTCACTCGACAACTTGACCACTACATGACCACTACTTGACCACTACTTGAACACTACTTTACCACTAATTTACCACCCTTTAAACATAACCATGTCGCTACAACTACTTTCCGCTAAAATTTATCACTTAACCACTTGACCACTGCTTGACCACTAATTTACCACTCTTTAATCACCACCATATCATTACAATCACTTTTCCCTAAAATTTCACTAAAATTTTCCTCACTTACCCACCGCTTGACCACTGCTCGACCACTACTTGACCACTACTTGACCACTAATTTACCACTAATTTAAACATTACCATGTCACTACGACCAATTTTCCCTAAAATTTTCCTTACTTGACTACTTGACCACTGCTTGACCTCTAATTTACCACTCTTTAATCATCACCATCTCATTACAATCACTTTTCCCTAAAATTTCCTTACTTGACTACTTGACCCTTACTTGACCATTGCTTGACCACTGGTTGACCAGTGTGTAACTGTGAACACCTCTTATTACATTTATGACCACCCCTATAGCACTCCTACTTGACCACTAATACCCCTTACCATCAAATGACACCCATTATAACTTTATAAGATTTCCTTTGTAATGATGGTAGTGAATAAGCTACATACCACCCTTTACTTTCACTTAGACACTATTATCACACTGTTCAGATGATATTAACCATCTACACCTCTTACTTCGTCAAGTATAACCACGACCCATCACACCCTTGGCAGTTTATACATTACTCACCACGCATACTAACACATTATGTCTACGCCACCACCATATATCCAACCCATGAGTAGAAACCACGACCCATCACACCCTTGGCAGTTTATACATCACTACACCACGCATACTAATACATTCATATACGTAACCACATCCAACATATATAACTTACACCCCTCCCTCATCCCTACTCACAACCTCGCTTTCTATTTCCAGTAAGTACTATCCCTTCATCCGTGCTCACAACCTCGCTTTCTATTCCCACCAACTAAATATTACCTTAATTACTTTCACAGACACTTACCCGCCAACACCCGTCAAAAAAAAATAGACCCGTTCCCACACGCCGCCACAATTTTTTTTACCGAGTCGGCAATTTTCCCCATATTTTCCTTCATAAACCCTATCAGCCGCCATCTTTGGAGGCATAATGTGTGTCTGGGCGCCCTAATATACTAGTCAAACTACTAAGCGTAATCGTGCCAAGAAATCAACAATCAGCTGAAAGATGCTGATGTTGACAGCAATGTCGTGTAAAGGATATGCAAAACATATCAATAGCCATAGGCAGGCGTCCCCCCCCCCCCCCCCCCCCCCCCCAACACACACACATAAAAGCATACATAAAGCAGCATGGTCATTTCCGGACGCAAAATATAAAATTAAATTAACGAAATATGTGTCATGATATAAAAAATGATCATCTATACTAGATGTAATAATTGTAATAACACATTATAGAACGGAATTGACCAGTTAATATTGGGTTTCTGGACAATGAAATAGCCTTTCACGTCACTTATACTTAATTGCTTTAGCACATGTGAGGCACTGTGTTAGTCCACATCAATCATTTCAATACAAAATGCAACATATAGACATGCCATCGTATAGACACATGATGTGCATATCCTAACAGGTAGTTAGTTGCATATCATTTACAGGACGTAGCAGTCGACCCTATAATTTTTGGCTGATCGTGATTCCTGGGCAAGTTTACGTTCAGTGGTTTGCCATTGTTTTCCGACTACCGGAACCCATACCATTTCATATAAAACCAACTTAAATTGGAACAGATAGAACTACAAAATTTAGACATTTTAAAGCATGCATCTTTACCATTGCAACATATGCATGTGAGACTTGGACACTTACTAAACAAGCTGAACAGCGCATACATGTCTTTGAATATGCATGTTATGGGCGAGGTCTAAGAATATCTGGGATAAAGAAAAGAACAAATGCATCCATACTTCAAGAGCTGAATATTGAAGAAAGTTGGTTATAAAGATAATAAAACAAGGAAAATTGAAATATTTGGTCACTTGCAACGTAACAAAAGTTTTGAGAGAACACTAATGGCTGGGTATATGCCTGGGAAGAGAGGAAGAGGAAGGCCACAGAGAAGACGGGTGCAGGATGTGACGGATGATCTCCAGATGGGGGTAATAGACGGGGACATCTTGATCTAGATGTTTTCCGGGAGGTTGTTATGGGAGCGAGGTTTCGCAAAGGACATGCTACTGAATTAATTAAAAAGGTCTGCTGCCAAATCGCCGACAGATGTGTTTAGAACGCAGTATGCGGATTACAAACTGCGTCTGTAACTCCCTTGGCCATGGAGCCGACGAATCTAACAGAGCCAATCGAGATACGATCATGATTGAAACTGGGGTGGCTGTTGTTCACCTATGTTCCTCTTACTGTCTGTATATTTGATTATAGCGACAGCAAAAGCGACAACTAGTCGACACATATGCCAACATCATGACCGCGGTGTTCAATGAGCAACCACAGTCGATGTTCACGAACGATATCTACAGCTTCCCTAAGCCATGGGATAATTATCTGAATAGCTACAGCGAAAACTCCATGATCCGATTTGCATGCATGCTTCTTAACAATTCTTGTGCTTACTTCTGCCACACGAGCAGATATACCTACAGTACATGCGTGTGTAATATAGTGTTTGGGGCAGTTTTCATGTCAGCAGGTCTAGTGTTTCTACTGGATGCTCACACCACGTGGCTCCTAAACTCCTCATTTGTATGGTGTGACCAAACGTCACAAGCCTAGAATCACTCTAAGACCGATCCGGTCCTAGGTCATCTGTGCTTAACACCTTATAGAGAGATTGCTGGCTGAAATGTTAAAGCCAATGCGAGAGTCTTTCCATCCAAACATATTCAAAGATACACTCGAACTGGTGAAAGAATTAGATACAGTGGACTTATTTGATTGACAGATCTGGAATTTTCAAAATTTCTATTGGAATGTCAGTGTGAAAGTGTACAACAGATTGAAAGTCGTGGCTCAGGTTATTTTTCAGCCAATAAACAATGTTTCATTACTGTTCTGACTAGCGCAGACTTTGTAGCAGCCGCTACATATGATAGATCTAAGTCAGTGCCCTACAACAAACAAAAGCCCTATAGGCAATCTGCTGAACAGGTTAATCAATGCAAATATTGCCACTTATCACACAACGAAAGTGAAATGTGTGACCAACATCCTGGATACATGTCTTACCTACAAAACTACATAGCGAAGCAAGACAAAGAAAGAAAGGTCTACAGACGTGCCACCAGTTGCTTCCTTTGTAAGGCTTTCGGACATTGGCGGAAAGATTGTAAAGCCAAAGCTTTGTCCTGAAAGGCTAATGCAGCCATGATTGATAGTTCTTGGTCAGAAGAAGAAAGTGTAGAAGATCACCCTGTAAACGCAGCACATTCTATTGATGTGTTTCAACACGACAAATGTACTATCTGTGATCAATTTCATGGGGGATGGCATTTTGACATGCGGCCATTCCATACCTGTTACAAATGAGGAAGCCAATTTAGTAGTCAACTCACAAGGTAAATTAAATATCCACCATGAGTATATTAATGGTAGAGCTGCCACCGTTTTACGTGATAGCGGCAGTACCCTCATTGGCATTAAGAGAGACTATATCTTACCATTACAATATAGTGGTAAATATGTTACATGCAGAATATTCTCGGGTAACATCGAGAGATACCCGCTTGCATGGGCATACATAAGTACACCATTTCTTACAGGAAAGGTCAAATTCGCAGGATTAACAAATCCTTGTTGCGATGTCATCATTGGTAACCTTCCAGAGGTAAATGATATGCCACATGACAGTATTATATCCACTGTCACTTGTAACATTGATAATACCATTTCACCTTCATCACAAATCACCATTCATGATGTATTACCACCTGTAAATGAATGTATGTATGCCAATTCGGCAACGCCAGCACATGAATGTAGTTGTTTGAATGGAACACCAAGTTGTAATGTAAATGATAACCTTGATATTACAAATGCAGTAACCAGATCTACTGCTCAAATGCAAGATCGAGTCGATCAGACAGAGGCTTTACAGCTAATAAGCCCAGTTGTAACATCTCCTGAAACAACCAGGGAGAAATTTATAACATCTCAAAAAGCCGATCGATCTTTGCAGAAGTATTTTACACTAATAGGCCAAAAGCCACGAGTAGCAACGAACGCTAAATGGTATTTTGCTCTAAAAACGGAATTCTGACACGGTACTATACCAAAAGTTCTACCACTACAGAACAAACGGTGCTACCTTCAGAAAACTGCAACCAAGCATTACAGCTAGCGCATGACATACCCTTTGCAGAGCATATGGCGTATGCTAAAACACGAGCAAGGTTACTTACTCAATTCTATCGGCCTAAATTTTGCAGTGATACCAAACTGTATTGCAGATCGTGTGACATCTGCCAAAAGCTTGCTAAAAAGGGGAAACACCCGCAAGCAGAACTGCAAATCACTGATTTGGCAAGTAGGCCGTTTGAAAAGATCTCGGTCGATATAGTTGGTCCTCTTAACCACATAACATCAAGAGGAAACAAATATCTTGTAACAATAATTGATTTATGTAGTCGGTGGCCAGAAGCCATTCCGATGAAGAACATAACTTCCAAAGACAGTATTCTTCCATACAAGTATTCTTCCATATTTTTGCAAGGGTAGGATTCCCTGATACCATCCTTTCAGATCGGGGTAGTCAGTTTATTGCCGCAGCTACACAAGCCTTTACTAAGATGTTGGGGGTGAAGCAATGTTATAACAGCCCGTACCACCCACACTCCACGGGCATCATAGAAAGGATTAACGGCGATCTTAAACATATGCTCTCAAAAGTAACCCAAGAACATCCCGAAGATTGGGACACGTATCTACCTGCTATTTTATTTGCATATAGGGAAGTGCCACATTCCAGAACTGGATTCTCACCATTTGAAATTGTATATGGTGCCAAACCACGCGGTCCATTATCTTTATACCAGTCTATGCTGACTGAAAGTAAAACTATATCTACACCCATTTCATCGTATGAACATGTAACATCATTGCGCGATAGAATCATGAGATCATGTATGTTAGCGAAAGAAGCACTACAAAAATCTGGTGCTATCTACCGACAATACGCTAACAGAGGAAATAGAACAATTACTCTGACGCCAGGATAGGACGTTCTTCTTCTACAGTAGATTACGAAATTGCAATTAGGGACAAACACAAGAGTTTTCATATTAACATGCTTAAAATATTACCACAGGGACGACGAACAAGTAGAGACTACAGCAAGCACAACAATAGTGGACCAGACAGACGACAACGACACTGACGAGATACCAACACCAGTACTGGACACGACAACCAACCTACAGGACATAAAGGTAAATCCCAAGCTGACGCAGACACAGACCAACAGTTGCAGACAAGTGTTACAATATACAGTACAATATTTTCTAACAACCCAGGACAGACAGACTTAGTGCATCACCATATTATTTTGACGTCTGATATCCCAATAAAATGCAGACCATATTCCATTCCTATACACTACAAAGACAAATTACACCAAGAAATTATTGATTTAGAAGCAAACCATATCACCCGACGTTCACAATCACATTTTTGTTCACCGATTGTCATTGTGAGAAAAAAGGACAACACAATAAGACTCTGTGTTGACTATAGGAAACTCAACAGCATTACACAGTTGGATTTAGAACCAATGAGCAACTGTGAAGACATACTAACTGAACTGACTGACTCACGTTACTTTACTAAACTTGACATGACAAAAGGTTACTCGTAAATACCTGTAAATGCTGACAGCATATATCTAACAGCATTTGCCACACCCTGGGGACTATATGAGTGGTGCAAGTTGCCATTCGGGCTAGTTAATGCTCCAGCAACATTTGTCAGAATGACAAGACGACTTTTGACAGGCATTTCTAACATCATTTGGTACATGGACGACATTTGCATACATACAAAGAACATGACAGACCACATAAAAGCACTACAGCAGACATTCGACAGGATTAGCCAACATGGACTGACAATAAAACCATCCATAGTTGATATAGCCTTTCAAACTATTTCATTTTTGGGCTATACGATCTCAAATGGCTTTATATCAACTGACGATAACATCATGTCTAGAATTTTGAAATTGTCGCTTCCGACAACCAAGAAAGAGTTGCGAAGTGTGTTAGGTCATTTGAATTATTATAGACAATTTATTCCTCATTTTGCTTAATTGACCAAATGTTTCACTGATTTACTAACAAACAAACATCCTAATGTCATTGTAAACAGCGAATGTTTAAGGCCTGCATTTGCGAAAGTACTATCTTATTTTTCCAGTGAACCTATTCTAAAATTACCCGATCTTAGCACTATTTTCAGGCTAAGATGCGATGCGAGCTCCGTAGCCATTGGAGGGGTACTGCTTCAAGAGCACGACCAAATATTGTACCCTGTATACTACGTCTCTCGAAAATTGAACACCAGTGAACGAAATTAAAGCACGCCGGAACTTGAAGCCCTCGCTCTTGTGTTCTCTTTACGTAAACTTTCAAAATTTCTTTTAGGTAAACACTTCATTATAGAAACAGACAATAGTCCATTGACATTTATCACCAGTGGAACCCCAAGTAACCACAGAGTGGCAAGATGGTCCCTTCTTCTGCAGGATTATAGCTTCGAAATCAGACATATAAGAGGCTCACATAACTCACTGACCGATCTTCTATCTAGATGTCCATACGACTCACCCAATAGCCAGGTAACACCTGAGCACAGTGCAGATGGTGTATAAACTGCACATTAAATGGTGCTCAACACCACAGCCAATTGTGACTTCATGTCAGTTACGCTGTGAAGAACGGTGTCATAGGGAAGATTTAATCTCCCATTGTAAATAAATTGTGTACATACTATTATTATTATGTGAATGGATGTGTCGTATAATTGTGAAAGATGTGTAAGAATGCCATTAGTATTGTAAATATGTAATATTATAAGAAATAGACACCACAAGTGTCACAGGACAGTACTACAGGACCCAAAGATTTACCGAGCTTGAACAGCGTCAAGTAATCCTGAGTACATCTACAAAGATAGTCCACGACGTTTTAACAAGTACGAATGATGACCATGACAACCTAATCCGAGAATAAGACGGAAGAAACTATCTAACAGCTGATGACAACAACTGGTTGCTCCGTATATTTAAAGTCCATCTAGAACGGAAGACCTTGATGTGAATGTCAACATAACACATGTGTGCAACAACACAGCTCTACACTTCCGTTATATTTGCATATTAATTTGAAAGTTAGCAGACGATACTAAAATGTTTATAAATTTATGACAATGGTATGAAAATTTGGGTATGAAACATTTCCATATACGAAATTGTATATGTCGAGTTTTGCTAGATGTAATCTCAGCATCATAGCTTGATTTACTTTTTCACAATAGTGACCTTTTGTCAATAAGTATCAAATTATGACACTAAGAAAGGAAATGTTACTTGTAATTTATTTTGTTGAAAGCATGATAAAATTACTGTCCCTAACTTTTGCACAATAGCCAAGGGACATAACTAAAAATTGTTGGTGATGTGTAAATATGTATTGAAACTACCATGTTTGCCTAATGAGTAACACGTCAATGTGACGTCATGTGTGTATGGAGAAACTTGCCAAAACTGAAGACCTTCATTGGATATTCTATGAGATAAGGGTAGATGTCCAATGTCGGAGTTATCTTATAGGTAGATACTCAAAGGCTGACTTCTTTATTTGTAATTTTTGGTTTTGGTTGAGAGGTAGGGGCAAGTTAGCCGTAACCTACCGGAATGGCTGTGTCTCAGCGAGGTAAAATCCATGGAATTGATTGTACTTGACAAGTATGCTTGATGGGTAGGCATGGAGATTGTATACATATTGTTTACTAATCACCTGTACATATTAAGAAAAACCAAAGATTTACGTCAGATGAAGTGCAAAGTTCGATTCTGACAAGATAAAAAACAGCTATATAGAGTACATGAAAGGAAAACCTTTCATGAGAAAAGGGGGGGGGGGGAGAGAGAATGTCAGAGTCTCACCAGGAGATACAACGCGTTGTCTGTACCAACGCCAGTCAATGCAAGGCTGAACTATGATAAACACTACAGTTATAACGCGGCGTCGTCGACAACGCCAGGCAATCAACACTGAGCGGTGCTAAGCAGTCGGGGATCAGCTGGAACACAGCGTGAACATTGGGGGGTCACGCAAGCTGACTCGAGCACAACTGACGCGTGTGCTAAAAGAGGAATTAGACTGGGCTTGGGCGCCGTACTGGACAGACGTGTGAATGCGGCCTGAGAGTTTGTGCATGTATTGATATCTAGCCTGTATGACCGTTGGAGATGAAACGACTGTGTGTTTGACTTGTAAGTGGAGTGAATTGATGTATTATTATATTGATGTATTGATTGCTTGTATTTATGATCTATTTGATATTGTGAATTGTGATTGCGCGAAGCCTGTATTGTTTCTGATGTGTGCAGTGCGCGAATAAAGAGTGCGAAGTATATCATCGGGTATTCGCGTCGCGTTATTTGATAATCATATTTAGTATCACACTTGTCAAGATACGAGCCACATTTCTTGCTCTACGCAAGACTCTGACATACTGGTACTATTAGTGTTGGAACTCTTCGCTGGCTGCTGTGGGTGGGGACGGAGCACTTATGGGAATGTTCCGAATGCTGTGATGTCGATTCCTAAATCAATCAATCAATCAAACCACGGAGTAACCAATCGAAACACGTGACGATCGTTCACGTGTTGACTGTGTCAAAATGGTTGCAGGATAAGTGACATACTCGCATCACGGCATTTCATCACCAAAATATACAAGGTGGTGCAGACCACAAGTGGCGTTATTAATGTTGTGTAAGTTACGGGTGTTGTACACATGTGGTCTTTCCGAGTTTCGTCGTATAAAGCGGATAATGTCGGCGTGTAATTGTCATCAAGCGATGCTACAGGCATTACGGGATAAACTTCTCTCGCACCACACAAAAAGATTTGTCAGTCGTACGAGAGGAATTGATTACACATTTTATTGCCACTGGCTCTTTACATTACATAAATGCACAAAACAGTCGCTAATGAATCACACATGAATACACAGAATTGCCTATCACTAGTCATTCCTAACCCTACTACTAAATCTATCTACTCGGCTAAAGAAATACGCATCGACGCTAAGCGATGTGTTCCCTATGAAGTCTGTCCCCGGTCTGACTATTCTCCGCGTGCTGACTACACAGTACGCGGAGGGACTTTGTGCGCACTTCAGCTTTTGCGTGCTGCATCATTCAGCACGCTTAGAGTAGTGGCCTCTCTTGAGTTTCATTCTAGTTCTCCGTGTCTATCACGTTGGCGTGATTATGCCGTGACCAGAGTGCTTACTCTCTGGTTGACACCTCCGTGTCTCATGAGAGAACTGTTTGATAGTTCCCCTTCCTATCTACTCCCTACACCTACCCTGCCCTCATGTAGGGGCACTGGGTTACCTCTAATCTACTTGAGGTAGACCACTCATTCAGGGTGGTCTTCCCTGAGTCTTTGACACACACCCTCCCCTCCTGTGTTGCGTTACAAACTTTGACTCATGGTTGTGACGCAAGAGGTTTCTAAAAAATTGGTGTATCTAATTTTTGTCAAAGACTACTGATAACTTGGTTCTGGGTAACTCAATAGACTTCTACTGACTATTGTCACAATGTTGTATCACTTTACTTGGCTACTGGTGATCGCCACAAACTTGTCTGGTTGGCGTGAGCCCTCTTCTCAATCGCAATATTATATTAATTAGAGGTTTGTCTGAACCGGACCATTGTCTTATAAGACCTGCCCTCAAATAGTAAATTAACTTACTACCCATACAAAGTTGACTTTCTTAGGGTCAACACATGAATTGCTTCATGTCCCCCCATATAATATTAAACAACCCTTGCACAAGCTGTGTGCGACAGGCTTTACCTATCTCGCTTCCGCGTGTAAAGTCATCTTTCACTGTTAAGTTAGTGTTTCGTTGTCTATTGTGTCCCCTGACCCGGAGTTATATCCCTTTGTTTTACAAATGTATGTAATTTACATGTTTGTTTTCCTGGTTGTTTGCGTGTTTGGATCTACCTAATAATATACTTTACCTTCTAACATGTGTGTATGTCTATAATATGTATGTAAGTTAGTTTTCAAGTGCCATAATTCGGTTAAATGTGACCACAAACAAGTGTATAACACTAATTCGTGACTACGTTTCCGTCTTCTGAGACTTAAAATACTTTCTCTAAGGTCTACACTAAACTACACACAACACATTCGAGACAGCATATTTCAACATAGAAAGCAAACGCTTGACGCAGACAAACAATAAAAAGTCACGTTGAGCGGTAGAAAAAATCCGCTGGTTGTCCTCACTCTCCATTGTATGTTTTCCATTTTCTCTCACTTTCACACTTCTGTCACACATCTTTTATTCTCCCAATTATTTAAAAACCTTGAAGTGACACTGTACAAGTTTGGCTCAGTTTGAAAAGAGTTTAGCTTAATGACTGTGCGTAACTTACTGCACGAGTCATGTATTTACAAAATATTTACATGGATGAAATAGGGTTGATAGTTTGTACCCTGATATTATTAAACACTATATTCTACTGAAATACTAATACTACTTCTATAAGTATATATATCCTAATTTGTTGTACAAAATCAATCTAATTTAAGGGAAGTAATCTAACTATCTAAAAAAAATGAAAATGATGTGAGATGAGTTATGTACCTTTCTGAAATGGGAAATGTGAAATGTAACAAAATTATAAATAATGTTTTAATGAAAAAATATGATTTATATTTTTACTCTACATGGTGTAAATGATGTATGTTCATCTGTATAATCCTTTTATCCTATAAGGTATAAACTAATTTTTAATCTTAAATGATGAGGTTGTTAACGTGTTCATCAAGATGGAATGAAATAAAGTGACATGAACTAACTGGTACTGTTCCTATCTAAACTTTTTATCCTAGCTTTTAATTAGCTGTTATTAAGTTTAAAGTACTATACTAATCTACTTTTATGCTAAGTAAGTGGGTAAATTAATGATTTATCTAAACTACAAAAAAAAATCTATTATATTCCCTAAATCTAATCTAACTCTATATTAAAGTAACTAATCTAACTATAATTTATCACTATATTAAAAACGTTATAATACATATCACAATAACTAAATATATATACATGGCATTTATTTACCTCAGGTTAGTGGTTGCCATAACGTTCAGAAATTGCTTTCGTTGGCATAGTTTATATATACACAATTATCCTGGAAATAGTAAATACACTACACAGTCATACTTGTGTCTTATGGGTATTCTTCCACTCGTCGAGTCCGCTGGTGTCGTAGACAAGTATATTCGTGTCTGTTACTTATGCATTGTTCTGACACTGTTCTTCCATGATTAACACAGGTGATTCACCGGAACACCAATGGAGCATAGTAAGTAACGAGCTGTCTATGTACACACGGTGATTCACTTGTTCTTGGAGCACAGTTCTTATTCTGCTGTCTACGGACACATAGTGGTTCACTGTTCTTAGCACACAGTCCTGATCATGATGTCTATGTATTACATAGGATATTTTACACAGGATATTTTAAGTGTACTCAATTATCATTTCTTACACTACCTTTTCATGTGGAATATCAGGTATTTCTACCTCAGATGGTCGACTAAGGGTATCAGCAAGAATGTTGTCCCTACCCTTAATATGCTCTATACTAAAAGTATAATTCTGTAATATTAATGACCACCTGTAGATGCGGTCATTGCGATGCACCCCACTTTGTATGACCGTGATTGGGGAATTATCGGTCTGGACTACGAAGTGATTACCCGCTAGAAATCGATGGAAATTCCTCACCGAATAGATGACGCTTAGGGCTTCCAACTCTGATATGGAATATCTGGACTCAGCAGGTGTGATCTTGCGGCTCACGTAGCAAATTGGATGGAAGATGCCATCATAAAACTGGCCTAGTACTGCAGCGATGGAAATCCTGCTGGCATCTGTCCTAAGATAATAAACGAGCCTAGGATTAGGCAAACGGAGGATTGGTACATTACTAAATAGGATTTTCAATTGTGACAATGCAGAAATTAATAATGCATCTTTGACATCTAATTTTACTGATGCTTTTAAAACATTTGAAAATACACTTGTGATTTCAGCTAAGTTCGGTATGAACTTACTATAATAATTTACTAAACCCAAAAGGCTCCTGACCTGCTTCTTTGTTGTAGGCATGGTCAGGTTCATAATTTTAGTAATAATTCTATTGTCAGTTTTTAGTTGTCCTTGTGAAATAACATGACCCAAAAAATCAATTTCTTGTAGGCCCAATTCAACTTTGCTCGGTTTGACAGTGAGACCGAAGAGTCGCAACCTATAGAAGACATGTCTGAGTTTCAGTAAGTGTGTTGTCCAGTCATTTGTATGGACACAAATATCATATATATATGTCACCGTATTCGTCACTCCATGTAGTAAATCTCTAGTTAAGCGTACGAAAGTGGCAGGAGCGTTACGAAGTCCGAAAGGAAGAAACCGCCACTCGTAAAGCCCTAAAGGTGTTGAGAATGCAGTAAGATGGATGGATTGCGTCTGCATAGGGACCTGCCAATATCCCTTAGTAAGGTCTAATTTGGAGAAGATTTTGGAGGTGGACATATCAAGAATAAGATCTTCGCAGGAAGGAATTGGTTCTGCGTCGATCTTAGTGACATTGTTGAGTTTCCTATAGTCCACACAGAGACGAATTGTGGAGTCTTTTTTCTTGACCAAGACGATTGGAAAGGAGTACTCAGATGTAGATTTCTGAATGATTCCACTAGCTTCTAAATTAAGAATTTCCTTATTTAGACTTTCTCTATAGCTAAGTGGGATAGAGTACGGCCTGCATTTGATAGGCTTAGAGTCCGAAAGAAGGATGGAGTGCTCGATCCTGTCCGTCCTACCTGGAATGTCGGAAAATATGTCCTTATATTCCGTCACTAATTCTATTGTCTGTCGTCGTTGCTCGTCTGTTAGTCCCTGTTCTAACCGTATACAATCTACTGTCGCAGTCTTGTCTACAATTGGAACAGATAGTTCCATCCCGTCGTCGTCTACCTGATTCAGTACGGTGGTGGTGCTAAGTGCGTTTTCTGTATGACCACTAAGTGTATGCATATCGTCGGCTTTGCCAGTCTCGCTAACTAGTGTAGTTGCGTTGTGTATGTCTGTCGTCTCATGCATAGGTGTGGGTGCATTGTGTCCGTCTGTCTCTAATTCTGTCTATTGTCGTGAAAAGTAGGGTTTCAACATGTTGACATGAAATATCTTTAAGTGTCCGTTTATCGATATTTCATAATCGACATCTGAAATTTTTCGTACCACTTTGAATGGCCCTTGCCATGAGGTCAATAATAAATTCCGCTTGTCTGGGAGTAAAAGCAGTATGTCTTGATCTGGTTCAAGATTAATAGTTCTCGCACCTTTATTTGCGTATTGGCGGTAGATTTGACCCTTCCTCTCCAAGGATGCCTTGGCTATGATACACGATTTCATAATCTTATCTCGTGATTCTGTTACCATCTCATAAGGTGTTTTAGGGGTTGGAATTTCAATCGCATTAGTTACTAACTGATGGTAAATTGTTATGGGTCCACGTGGGTTAGCCCCCTATACTAATTCAAACGGTGAGAAAGCCGTGCTTGAATGGGGAATCTCCCGATAGGCGAACAGCACTGTTGGTAACAGTGTATCCCAATCAGCTGGGTTTTCTGCTGTCACCTTAGCCAGCATATGCTTTAGGTCTCCGTTAATTTTCTCTACTATTCCATTGCTGGCTGGATGATAAGCCGTTGTAAAATGCTGTTTAATTCCTAACATTTTCGTAAGGGCTTGCGTTGCAGCCGATATGAATTGGGTTCCACGGTCGGATAAGATGGTACGTGGAAATCCGAATCGTGAGAACAAGTGTAGAAATACATTGGCAACGTCTTTGGAGGTGATGTATTTCAAAGCTACTGCCTCAACCCACCTTGAACATAGGTCTACCATCGTTAAGATGAAGCGATTTCCTTTGCCGGACACCTGGTTTTGGGATCCAACACTATCGACCGCCACACTCTCAAATGGCCTAGAGGCCAGTGTTGAAGGTTGTACTTAAGCTGTAGGATGTTTACCCTTACGTACTAGTTGTTGACAGACATTACATGAACGACAAAATACTTTTATGTCATTACAAAAACCTGGCCAATAAAAATGAGCCTGAATTCTGGCCCTGGTTTTGTCGTATGCAAGGTGACCAGCAAACGGTGACTCGTGTGCAATCTTTAGCACAGTTTGGCGGTGTTGTAGAGGTAACACCGTTTGCTGAATCTCATGGTTACCAGTTGTATAATACCGAGTAAGACTACCATTATTAAATCTAAAGAACCATGATGCGTTTTTTGTTACTTTGGCTTTTTCTTTCAATAGTTTCAGATATGGCGACACACTCGGATCAGCTTTTTGCTGGTCTATGAACTTTTGTCTGGTGGTATCATCCGTGCTAGTTGGTGATAGCAACAGTAGTCTTTCCTCCTGTAGTGTGTCTTGGTGTTTAATAGTATCTACTCTGGTTGTTGCATTAGCTGCATTTAATTTTTCCCATGCAGCTATTTCTTCGTTAGTGCAATGTTTCAATTGGGGTAAGCATCCCAAATTTAAATCAGTACAAGGGGTATCTAAAATCGCACATGTAAAGGTACCAGAAAGGAAAGGAGTGTTAATACGGCCTCTTGCCAAAGGGTAAATTTCAATATTACCCGAAAAGGTTCGGCATTTGACTGAGTCACCTGTATAATCATTTGGATTCACCAATTCCTTTCTAAGACCAATAAGAGTGCTCCCACTGTCCAGCAAACATTGGCATGGTATTTCGTTGACCATTGCATTGTGGAACACTAAATTGCCTCTGGAGGCTAATGCTGCATTTACATTCTCAGTGGAGAATGGTACTGTATGTCCATATTCTAATTTTCCGTCTGCATGGAATTGGTGACATCGCTCACAACTGTCAAAGCTTAATATATCGTTTACACAACAAACATCTTCAGATTAGTTAAAAGGTAATTCATTCTCGACCTCACACTCAGTCTCACTATCAGAAGATGTATCAATTAACATTGCACTGTTGGCTTTCATTCTTTGGCGGCCTAGGCACTTATTGGAATAATTCCCGTAGCTAGAACAGAAGAAGCATTTGACTGCACGCCTGTATGCAGTTCTCTTGTTTTGTTGTTTCTTAATGACCATCTCAAGATGTGTCGGATAGTTTGGTGATTTATCACACATAGCGTAAGTATCATGAAAAAGTTGGCAATACACACATTTAGGCAATTTTTGATCTTTCTTGTCGACTCTCTGAAATGGTTTTTTATTGCTACGATAGCTTTTAGGTTGGTCCTTAACAAAAGAGACTATTTCAGAGTCGATATTTGATGTTTTAAAAATATCTCTATTTGAGGAAAAATATGCGGAGCCTTTCTTCTCAAATTGTTCTATGGTTTCGATGTCTGACTGCTGAAGGAATTTAGCGAAAGGAGATGGAATTGTGGATATGACTTTATCCATGGCTATTAAATTTTTAAGTTTTTCAAAGTCCTTTCCTATTTTTGCTGCACTAAGCCATCTATTCAATACGATTTGGACATTCGAGACATAATCGATGAAGGTCTCACTTGGTTTTGGTTTTAAGTTAGAAAATTGCACTTGATACCCAGGGGCATCAAGTAAAAAATGTTGCATTATCCTATCGTGAATGTACTGATAGTTATATCTAAGATCAGTTGGTATAGATTCTATAACTTTAAGGGGCTCCCCACTGAGGTTCTTCATGTAAATCATGGCCCACATATCGATTGGTACTTGGTGGTATTTCAGCTGATATTCGACATTTTCTGTCCAAGCTGATATGGAATCTTCTTTACAAAATTGTTTAATAATATGTTTGTATTTATTAAGTTTATTCTCTTCTTGCTGACTCTTACGTTTTGTAGCGGAGATCTCTAAGTGTGAGTCTACTTCCATACCTTTCATCTTTAATTGAGTCTCTGATTCAATCTGTATTTGTTTTTCTTTCACTCTTGCCATTTCATCTATCTCTCTTTGCTTTAACTCTCTTTCCTGATCTAATTGTTTTTGCTTTAATTCTAATTCTTTCTGTTTAATTTCCTTATCTTGTTCTAACTGTTTGTGTTTAGTTTCTTCAGCTAATTGTGCCCCTTTGTGTTTTATTTCTAATTCCTTTTGTTTTGTTATTTCCGCTAGTTCTACTATCTCCTTTTGGTGTTGTCTTTCTCATGCACGTTCATCTCTCTCAGCATCTTTTGCTTCCCTAAATTTTTGATCAGCATATTGTTCTAATTCCTTTCCTGTGTATTCTAATTCCTTGCCTGCTTTTATGAAATCAGCTAAAGTTGCCATGTTGTTGGGTAATTAGCTAGAGTTGATAGGCACTTAAATATTTATTCAGGTATATTAGATATGTTAAGTTTTTAAATCCCTGTGTACAAAAAATATACTCTTAGATTACACCCTGAAAAATAGATCACAAAAAATATACTAATAGATCACACCCTGAAAAAGAGATGCATTATTAATCATATTGCATTCAAAATAATTTGGGTATACTCATCTTAACATTCCAGAAAATCAGGTACAATCATTTGGCACCTCAGGTCCAATCGTTCGGCACTTCGACATACAGCTTGAGTTATTCTCATAAACAGCTCTTGTTACATCTGGTTTACAAGAGCATCAACAATTAACCATTTGTAAACGACATATGACTTTAGACAATTTTGTACAATCACATGCCCCCGGACAACACAATGTGGTATAATTAATAGTAAATGTCAATGTCCTGTCTTCGTTCTAATGTCTTCTGCCTTCCCTAACTATTGCTGTTTAATTTATGGAAGTGCTGTGCAGACCGAGTCTTATTTGCATAGCGAAAGTAGTGCCATCGTGACGGTAACAAATAGAAAAGGTATACAAATAATTAAATAAATGCTTTGAAATAAATATAAAAGTAATAATAATGTTCAAATAAATAAATATATTCAATAAATAGCTTGTATAAACAAATAATATTTGATATAAGGCAAAGATTCAGGCGAGCAGCCGCTTGGCGATTTGTAAACAATCCATCGCTGATTGCAAATGGCGTAGGGCAGCTGTTTGTCAGTCGCGATACGTCATAGGCGCAGCGCTATTTTTAGATTGGAAAAATCGATATTGTCGCCGGCTCATTTCTTGTGTATTGCTCCGCCGTAAATTATTTTTGACAAATACTCATAAATAAATCAGTAATTGTAGAAATAAATGATACAAAACTATAATAATAATACTTACAAATCAGAAGAAAACATGTTCATAAAGCACAAAACATTTTAATAAGCATAAATAAACGTTAATCGGTCACGATGGGCACAGCTCGCAATTTGTTCTAGTCTGCACACGCCATTGTTCACTAACATAAATTAAACCCTGTGATTAACTGACAGTAATACTATTTTAGAGCCGTGGGTGAGTGTTTTAGCTTGAACAATTGTCCAAGCTACACTTCTGACACCACTTTTATCCTAGCCTGTCATCAAGCGATGCTACAGGCATTACGGGATAAACTTCTCTCGCACCACACAAAATGATTTGTCAGTCGTACGAGAGGAATTGATTACACATTTTATTGCCACTGGCTCTTTACATTACATAAATGCACAAAACAGTCGCTAATGAATCACACATGAATACACAGAATTGCCTATCACTAGTCGTTCCTAACCCTACTACTAAATCTATCTACTCGGCTAAAGAAATACGCATCGACGCTAAGCGATGTGTTCCCTACGAAGTCTGTCCCCGGTCTGACTATTCTACGCGTGCTGACTACACAGTACGCGGAGGGACTTTGTGCGCACTTCGGCTTTTGCGTGCTGCATCATTCAGCACGCTTAGAGTAGTGGCCTCTCTTGAGTTTCATTCTAGTTCTCCGTGTCTATCACGTTGGCGTGATTATGCCGTGACCAGAGTGCTTACTCTCTGGTTGACACCTCCGTGTCTCATGAGAAAACTGTTTGATAGTTCCCCTTCCTATCTACTCCCTACACCTACCCTGCCCTCATGTAGGGGCACTGGGTTACCTCTAATCTACTTGAGGTAGACCACTCATTCAGGGTGGTCTTCCCTGAGTCTTTGACAGTAATGGTGGCAAGCCAAATGAATCGAAATATTCAAACTGACCTAGACCAGCGAAATATAGGGCGATCCAATGTGACCCAGAGTACGCACTGGTGTCAGTTTTGACGATCAAAGCGGATGGTCGTGTTCTATCAATGTGTCTAGGCAACCGGTTCATATCGCATACGTTGACTAGCGAAAGGCGTCTAACAAACAGGTCAGACATGAATAATTGTCTTAGTTGTTGGGTATCCATTATGCTACGTAATCTGTTAACACTTGTCTCGTCGTGGAATCTTCTAGGACCGAGTCGAGAGCCGCGTTTACGATGAGTTGTAAAGGGGCATTCGTTATAACGGCAAACTTTAGTTCTATTGGCAGTGAGCCAGCTTTCGCCAATTCAAACTGCTCACCGTCTAATATCCTGGAAGTCAGATCGAAAGCGTAGAGAACGTACCCTTGACTAACACTTTCAAAATCGATACCATTCACGACATACTTACAGGTCAGACCGAGGGCCACATTGGTATCATGGAAAGCTCGCATGTTCTGACTCGTGGTATAATTCATGGTTAAGGGCTTGCCTGTTACACTGCGCCTATCTACCATCAGACTCAAATAGTTTAACTGATAATGACTGAATATGACCGTGTTCGTGTGTAGCTCGCCGTTGATACAGGAAGCATTCACTCAACCGTTCACAACCCCGGTCGGTGTCTGGCTGAGGAAAAGGTTATCTTGTGTGCGGGAAAGACTTAAATATTTCTTGTGTACTGAAAAAGTCGTTTCTGCTGGATGTGAACGTCATTCGGGGACATGTACTCAATCACTGTCGGTTCCATGCTTATCTTAAAGAAATATATTCTGAATTATGTGACTTGCCTTATCACACATCAGTGAGGCGGCTCAGCTTCGGTATTGTCCTGTTTCGTTTTAACAATCTCCGAAACGAAATAGATGTTTTCCTCACTGAAAAAAATAGAGCAAGAAGGGTATAATCATGTTTGATGGTGCAACTTCTGACGAGTTTAAAATCAAGAGTGGAGTTAGGGCAAGGTTGAGTAATAGCTCCCACCCTCTTTGGAATATACTTTTTACTTCTACTGAAATATGCCTTTCGTGATCATGATGGTGGTATATACATTCACTCATGCTCAGATGGCGGCCACTACAATGCTCAGAGATGGAAGGCTAAGACCAAAATTAGGAGGGTACTGATCAGAGAGTTGATGTTTGAAAATGATGCTGCAGTTACAGCCCACTCCGTGGAAGAATTACAATGTCAACTATCTACATTCTCCAATGTTTGTTCTGAATTTGGATTAACAATTAGCACAAAGAAGACACAGATTATGTCACACAGTGCAAATGGGGTACCATTCATCTTTATTGACGAAGCTGAAATAGAGATGGTAGACCATTTTACATATCAAGGATCAGTGATAAATATCAAATTATCCCTAGATCAGGAAATCAGCATCCAGATTGGTAAGGCTGCAACAACAGTGAACAGGTTAAGAAAAAGAATCTGGGAGAACAGGAAGCTTACTGCCAAAACAAAAGTCCTTGTTTATCCAGCCTGTGTCTTTAGTACTCTTCTTTATGGCAGTGCAGCTTGGACAAATTACTCATACCAAGAGAAACGTTTAAACAGCGTTCAATTGCGGTGTCTGCGAAGAATTCTTGGCAATAAGTGGCAAGACACAATCACAAATACTGAAGTATTGGAAAGATCAGGTTGTGTGACAGTTTATTCCATGCTCAGTCTTCGTAGACTTAGATGGATAGGACATCTTAGGAGGATGGATGATGGTAGACTACCAAAGGACATCTTTCTAGGTGAATTACAGATGGGTAACAGATCTAAGGGTCGGCCTCTACTACGATACAAAGATGTGTGTAAATGGGACATGACTGATACAGGCATTGTTAATGCACATTGAACGTGTTGCATGGAGAGCAAACATTAGAAATTGAATAAAGACAAAGCAGAAAATAGATAAGTCACACACCTAGTTTGTGAGACCAAGATGGTGCATGATGGTGAAATGACCACGTGTTCACATGCACTCATTGTGGACAAACATTTACAGCGCGAATTGGCGCGAATCAGTGACATACGCTACCACCACTAGTAGTAGTTATTATGCCTTTCTGAAGCACAAACTGTCTGTCAAGTCGGCAAGGTGACAATGATTTTATATATATATATATATATATATATATATATATATATATATATATATATATATATATATATATATATATATATATATATATATATGTATATATATATATGTGTGTGTGTGTGTGTGTGTGTAAACACACGCGCGCACGCGCACACACAATTACACACACAATCACACACACACACACACACACACACGCAAACGCATGTGTTATGTTTATGAAGTAGTTCTTCGAGTATGCTATTCATTTCAGATCTGAACGTTGTCACTCGACATACATAATTGCCAAAGATTCTTCGGTTGTAGACACAGGTACAGCTGCCTGGGACCTTTATTCTGTCAGGATGTAATATGTGTTAATCTTGGTACATATTCCTTTCTCAAATGTTGCTAATAGAATAAACTTTGGTAACTCTAGGCCTAACAGGCAGTGTTGTGTGTGTGTTTTGGTGTTGGCTGTTAGAAACCTGTCGGCAATGATGTGGAAATGAAATTATATGTGTGTGTTCTTTTCAGAATGTGCATCGGGCTGGTATGGCAACAACTGTACACAGAAATGCTCAGATTTATGTTATATGAAACGATGTGATGCTCTCACTGGCGAATGTGAAACGTGCATTGATAAACACACAGGATCTTTCTGTGAAGGTAGGTGTTATTTTACATATCCCAGCCATGTCTATAAAAGAACCCTTAGTGTAAACGAAATAGAGAGGGTGATAAGTATAAGCACGAAGGTGAAATACAGGCGGCGACGTGCTACAATCCGAAAATATCTCTGTAAAGGAGTTATTGTCAGAAGGAAAAGACGGCGGTAAGACAAAATTACAAAATCAGACAGAGTAAATAAGAAATATCCAGTTCGTGACTGAGAATCAGCTCAGCAGAGATTTAATCCGGATATGTATATGAATAGACATCAACCCGCAAGAAGCGAGGTCAAGAACTATCATGTGACTTCAGGGTCGACACGGTTTGTAAGTCATTCAGCCGAGAATTATTTTTAGCGACAAGTCCTCAGCTACAGCAGTTAAATTAATGTAGGTATTTGTGAACATACATTCATGTGTATATTTCTAAACACCATTGAAGAATAATGAAGATGGATCAACAAAGTCAACGAGAAACGTGTAACAAACCAGAGTACTACTGAAAGTCCTTGAGCTAGACTGTAGTCGACCAATTGTGTCAACATTCTATCGATCGATAAAATTGACATTAATATGACACATGTGTATTCAGTGTTCGATGTCTCAGGACCTGTATGTGGTGCTCCCTTTAAGATATAGATAGTTGGTACGGGTGGGGGTGGACTCTCAAGCCCTTATCAGGACACATCCCCCACTGGTCCAAGCCGGACATCCAGCTCACGCCTATGGCTCCTAGTAGCTGTCAGCATGCGCCAGCGGCCACCCCCCCCCCCCACACCCCCACCCCGCCCCCGGCAACAGCTGTGAGAGGCTGGCTAAACCAGGCGTGGGTAGCCGATTTGGTGTCAAACCAAGCGGTGAACTATGGTATGCCTTCCCAGGATGTAGAGACAGGAATCCGGCAGACTGCGCGGATAAAATCACTGATGATTTAACGGGCAAGAAGGCGTTTACCTGCAACGCGTTGTGGAACGTAATTAGCACGGCAAGGCACGTATAGCGCCCAGGTCATCCACTGCACATGTATTCGTCTCAAGTCGTCTTGACTTGTCTTGCCACTGGATTCAGATGGACTCAGGCGAGAGAGTGAGGTCGGTGAATTGTGCAACTCTTCCTAACTTTAATCCAATTCATCGAGCAAGTCATTATTTATCCAACTTCACATTTAAGCCCTGTGGCGTTGAGCGAGCGGCGAAGAGGCAGGCGTGGGTACGCTGGCAGTCGTAGTCGCAGACCTGCACACAGTCGGCTCTGGCTATATGGTCGTCTTCTACTGACCGGATTCTGCAGCCCCCTGAGTGACTGAGCATCCCTCTATAGGATTGATTGATTGGTTGATTGATTGATCTAGGAACCGACATCACAGCATTCGGGACATTCCCATAAGCGCTCCGTCTCCATCGTCAGCAACCAGCGAAGAGTTCCAACCCCTCTAAAGGAAAGCACTGCTCACCTCCATAGCATAAGAGCTAGAAAAGACGCCCTAAATATTGTTTGCCCCATCATTACCTACCCAGTTACCCGCGGTTCGTGGGTACCCTATACTGCGGTCGACAAACGCACAAAGTTAAAACATGTAAATCTAAAGATCTAACCATATTCCCTTGACAATAAGAACTTAGAATGAACGCACCCCACTTGATAGAGTCGGCGCGTCGGGCCCATAGAGACGAATAGCATTAATTGGGAGAGAGCTGGGCAAGTACAACATCGACATTGCTGCCTTGAGCGAGACACGACTTGCAGAAGTACGTGCCGGCTACATATTTTTCGGGAGTGGAAGGAAAAGCGAGGAAAGACGCCAATCCGGTGTGGGATTTGCCATTAAGTCGGCCTTGGTTAGCAAATTAGCTGAATTTCAGAAGGCTATAAATGACAATCTTATGGCTATTAAGTTACCCCTGCTGGAAGGAAAGAAGCATGCAACCATCGTGAGTGACTACACACCAATCATAACAAATGGAGATGAAGGCAAAAACAAGTTCTATGAAGACCTGCACAACGTATTAACATCTGGAGACATACGTATACTCCTTGGGGACTTCAATACCAGAGTAGGCAAGGACACCGCCTCTTGAAGTGGCATCATTGGAAAGTACGGAGTCGGAAATTGTAACATCAATGGGCTTCTCCTCCTTCAGACCTGTGCCGAACACGATCTCCTGATCACCAACACAATTTTCCGTTTACCCCCGAGAAATAGGACATCATGGATGCACCCTAGCTAGCAACACTGACACCCCATTGACCATGTCATCGTTAGGGGAAGTGCCAGACGAGCCGTTCGGGGGACAAAATCCATGTGTACTGCCGAATTTTGGACAGACCATCGTCTCATTATCTCGAAAATAAACATTCACATCAAACCACAAATGCGTCCGCAAGGGGTAAAAATGCAAAAAAAAAACAAAAAAAAAACAGAAAACTTAATGTCACCCGCCTAAACATTACGCAAATGCAACTGTCGTTTGAAAACATGCTGGAAGACTACCTCAAGCCAAATAAATGCTGCAGCTAAACAAGATGCGGAAACAAAGTGGAGAGCCCTAAATGACATAATTTACAACACGACTATGGAAATCCTGGGTCCAGCCCCCCCCCCCCCCCCCCCCCCCCCCCCCCCCCCCCCCCCCCCCCCCCTAAGCATATCTGAAGTCATCAACCAATTGGTGGCCGAGAAACATCTTCTAATCAAGGCACATTTGAACGACCCGAAGTCAACATCAAGAAAAGATGCCTTCAATAAGATAAGTAGTGCAGCAGAAACTTCGGCACATGAGGGACTCCTGGCTGAGCAACAAAGCTGATGATATTCAAAGCTTTGCTGACAGACTTGATATGAAAAACTTCTACGACTCACTGAAACCAGTCTATGGTCCTCCATCCCCAGGCATAGTTCCCCTCCTCAGTGCAGATTGGGGAACATTAGTCACCGATAAGAAATACATCCTTCAACGCTGGGCAGAGTATTTCAGCAACATCTTAAAGGCAACTTCCTTCTTCGATGATGAAACCATCAACTGCCTTCCTCAAGTTCCCACCAATGATACACTTAATTACCTGCCAACCATAGTGGAACTAAACAAAGGCATCAAGCAACTTTCCAGTGGAAAGGCGCCTTGTCCTGACTCCTTCCCAGCAGAGATATACAGGGCAGGTAGGCAGTCCTAGTGCTAGAATGTGTCTTAATCAATTGAAATATAATTCAGCAATAATAAAAAAGGTCCAGGGTGTGACACAACTCCAACAATTCTCGAAGCAGGCAAAAGTAACGGCAATGAAAGATCTGAAAGACGGCAATCATGTAGTTGAAGGCATAATTTATTAGCCCAACGGTCAAGTCTATTGCATTTCCAGACGTTCAATGAAAAATAACAATTTACGTTTACCCTTTCTGTTATGGCCAGACGGGCCGGTAATTACAATCTGAAATATATACAATCTATCGTTGAAAGCGCTAGACCCTAATGATTCTCAAATCCATGCCGCGGTCCTTCCGTCATTCCCAGTCTGGATAGATGTGACCTTGCCGTGACATTCTAAGTCCCGTTTGGATATGTCCACATCTCTCCATTATTTTGGGCTCATATATATCGTTCATGAATCTTCTCGTTATCCTCTGCAATATGTGTTGGCCATGATAACGTTGTCCTGCCAGTAAATATCGTCCACGTTCCATATAACTCCAAGGTGCTGCCTCACTTGTCCAGCTCTCTGATCCGAATGTTTGTTGTTGTTGTCAATTCTCCTGACGTATTCTGTTTTTTACGTCAGCTTCTTAGTTTCTATCAAGATTTGGTTCGCGACTTTGTCACGAACTTTGGTTTACGTCATATCCGTTGCGCTACTACTTGACACCTAGTAGAGCAGCTTCACCAAGTCTTTACAAACATATGGGTGAACGAGACCATGTCACAAGATTTCAAGGACGCGTCAATAGTCCACCTTTACAAACGTAAAAGAAACCGCCAATCCTGTGACAACCACCGAGGAATCTCCTTGCTCTCAATCGCAGGGAAGATACTCGCCAAAATTCTTCTCAATCGCCTCACGGCCCATATGGATCAAGGTCTTCTTCCTGAGAGTCATTGTGGCTTCAGAAAAGACCGAGGGAATGTTGACATGATTTTCGCTGTAAGGCAGCTGCAAGAGGAATGTCAGGAACAGAACTCTGAAATGTTCTCCACTTTTCAGCCTCATGTTCAAACAGCATCTCTTATAACTCTGATGATATCTGGTCCATCTATTGCATTTCCCATTTCCATAATTGCAATGCCGCCAACCTATCGGTTCGCCCACTGCATGTCACGCATGACTACCCCGGTGCATAGATGGAAGTTAGCTTAACTAAGTGTGATATGCTTAAGTGTGTCAGGCCACTCATGTCGAATGAGGTCAGTCTGGATCTGCTTGAGCATGCCACTGTCATTTAGATATGAATTCAGACAATGAAAATAGACGGTGTGCTCCAGTTATCTCCCTTATATATATATACATATATCCTACACAGGTATTTCATATTATACTTGCGCACAAATCAAATATTGACTGCATTCGTATCAATATCTCTTATATAATTGTCAATTTTCAGAATGTGACAAAGGCTGGTTTGGTGACAACTGCACAAGGACATGTCCAAAGATATGTCCTAGCAATCAGTGTGACAACATTACAGGGGATTGTATGTCGTGCGTTGGCAACCGCACCGGGCCAAAGTGTGAGGGTAAAATGACCATGTTTTGTTGACCGTGTATTTCATTATACATATCAGCTTCAGCAATGTCAATGGAACATTGATAATTCACAATAATTTCCTTGATTGTGTATAACTATTTGTTTACACATTTCTTTGCTTGCAAACATGCATTCATTAGATAAAGCTCAATAAATGATATATGAATTGGTCAAACAATATCCGCATCCAGACGACATCATCATTTTTAAAGACGGGTCGGTGAAGCACAAGTCAATGTCAACATGGGATAGAAAGCACCACGTATGAGGAATACAGTCAAACAGGATAGCGGAGCATACCTATCATCTACAGCAAGCACGTATGAGGAAAACAGTCAAACAGGATAGCGGAGCATACCTATCATCTACAGCAAGCACGCCTACGGAGATCATCGCCGCCTGCATAGCACACACATGGGAAACGGGACAAGAAGCCATCCATGTGAGTACCATATCGGACTTCATAAACATGCTCAAGGAAATTACAAACGGCAGTCTCCATGGTGAATTGGTAGACAACATTCCAAAGTCACTCCTCACATCACTCTCCCGGGTGTACGCACCCGGACACGCTGGCGATAAGAGCAAAGAATGGGTAGACCAGATGGCAAACAATTCACCGACACAAGTAGGAAGAAGCGTGAACAGGGTCGATACTACCAATGCAGTGCGAACCCAGCAGGCCGATAGCGACGCACCTCTAACACTAGTTCGGCCAGAAGCATTAGGACTGATCCTGGCCAAGCATGCCAATATAGTCTTCTAGAGCGAGCGATGAGCCATTGCGACCAACTCCTCATGGGTACAGTGAGGAAAGATATGTCATTGATTAACTACCACGGAATGATTAATAGTTTTAAACAACTTCCTGTATCAGCCGTAGGCTTATATATTGCTGAAATGTTGTCATTGTGTTATAATGCAACATACTTCCTACCATATTAACAATTTTCAAGTCACAACTATGACGCACGCCGACTTCCCATTTCCCGCCATCAATTTGTGTATGGTCCAACCTTCTTTTTGTGTGACATTCATTCTGTTAACGATGGTTGCTGCATCATAGCACTGAACATGCATAGGAATACTCAACGTGCTGGGATGTCGACCGTGATAACATAACATAACTTATAATATAAAATAACATAACAATAAATAACATAACATAACACAACATAACATAACATAACATTAGGCAATGCACATAACTATCAAGTTGTATTTTTGTTTATTACATTTACCACATAGAAACCACACAATCGTGTCTATTCCTTAAATGGTAATTATATGCCGTAAAAATTATTACTGTCGCTGTGTTTGCGGCGCTATTTGACCCGTGCTTGGCTGTTGTACAATTCTGAGACCAATGGTGTTACTTTGGTGGTCAGACATTAATTGCATACATATCTCATAGCTATGGGTCAGCTGGTGTAACAAGAACCCCGGGGCTTGGACAAGTATGTTACGAATAGTTATATCCCCAGTCATTGCTCCGACCACCCCAATAGGACCTTCAGTCTACAGTGCCCCACACAAGCCGGCACAGCTGACCTTCCCTCCCCACCTATGGATTCCTACCCCCATGGGGCTTGGATAAGACAACAGTCATACTTATACTCAAAGCCATGGTCATCAAAGCAAAATTTAATTTCATAATACGTCACACTAACTCAGAGAGGGATGGCTGAAAAGCCTGGATAGAAGACAACATATGTACAGCGCTGAATGAGAGCAGCGAGAAGATCTACGGGTGATCAGTCATCATCATAACGCAAGTGATCACTGTTCGTGCCGTCGTCCAGTCGTGGCTAACCACTCACACGATGCACCTCCAGTTTCAACACTGTTCGTTGGTCATCCCTCGATGACGGAATCACTCGCAACAGATTTCACACTACTGATGAAATATAGGCGAACCTAGGGTTCTAGGTGTTCCATCAGATGATAAGTACTGCTGCATAATACAAGAGCCTGATTGCTCTTCGGCATCTCAAAGTCAATTGGATGATCTATTCTGTAACATAAGACTGGAAAGTTGGCTCCATTCACTAACACCGTCACTATTCAATCACTCCAACTTAGGAATGTAATGACTCAGCACATTAGCAATCTCACAGTTCAACACCAACTAAAGAATGTGATGCCTCAGCATACTGGCATTATCACTGTTCATCAACACACACTAAATAATGTGGTGCCTCAGCATACTGGCATTATCACTGTTCATCAACACACACTAATTAATGTGGTGCCTCAGAATGCTGGCATTATCACTGTTCATCAACAACATCTAGGAATGTGGTAGCTCCCTGCCATTAACATGGTTTCGATGATCATCATAATAGCAGACTACTGTTTGGTGGTATGGCATTGACAAAGTTCAAGGTTTCCGCGATGATCACACATGTAGACCCACATTGAAGTTGGATAAATAAATATCATTGGCGATCACTAAGACCCGGCGGGGTCTGAAACAGATTTAAACTTGAATACACCTCTTGGTGGTATCTTGCCTATGGACAAGGGGGAGGTGGTCGTGCGCTTGTGGGACCAGATGGAGAAGGCGCAGGAACAGAGTGAGAACCCACATGTGGAAAGAATGAGATTGCGGGGGATTGGCAGGGGTTCTGGAAGAATCTCAAAACTGAGTGGGAAGACCAGGAGAACTTTTAATCAGATAGCGGTGGGAACGATTAGAAGTATGACTCTTCGCTGGTTGTTGAACGAGGGGACTTAGCACGTATGGGAATGTCCTGAGTGCAGTGATGTCAGTTCTTCAATCAACTCAACTCAACTCAACATATTTAAACTTGCCATAGTAGTTGCTGGTTAATACTAGAACACTTCATCCAACTGAACTTGAATATAGGTCATAAAGACCACACATATGTATAAAGGTTTACCTCAGAGTCTTCATAGAAAGCCACCAGTAACCTTACCGGCGTGAATCAGGAGACGCATCTGTCCTAGACCTCATCTGGATCTGTTGACCAAATCTTCGTCGGACTTGGATCGGTTGTCTTCGCTTAGACACACAGTGAACTTCCTAAACCTCACGTTTCTCATATGTGTTGACTTTGACAGATTCAGGGGACCGCTCCCAGTATTGCCCCAAAACATCATGTTGCCTGGCACTGGAATGGGCTGGTCCAATTGAGTTCATGGTATCACTCTAGAATCTCCATCGTAGAAATAGATCATAAAACAAGGAGGTCGGTAAGAGTATTCGGCTACAACTGCGACTAACATGCACATCAACAACATCAAATGCATCAGAAAATATCATAACACAATGATATAATAGATCATCAACATAGTAGATCATCTCTCCTAACAAGGAGGGTCATGCATGAGAGTGCATTAGTGAGCAAGTAGATAGTCAAATAACTCTTCTGGGCAACATCTGGCCCGATAGCACCAGAGAAGTCTGACTCTGTCATAGGATCCTACTGCCTGGTGTTATTCCGTTCCTCCGTTTCTCCTCCTAGAACAACCGTAGAATACACCAACTTATCTTTGAGTGTAGAGGTTTCATTATCTGGGAGGTGTCCAGCAGGCCATGTCCTCCTCATCAATATAACTCAACAATTAATTAATTATTTAACCCATTAACTAATTAATTAAATCATAATTCATTAATAACTTCACAGCATTAATAAATTAATTTATCATTCGTTAATAACTCAACAGCATTAACAAAATAATACATCCCATATACCATAATACCATAATATACATACCATAATACATACCACTCTTAAAAAATCCATACTGGAGGGCAATTTTTGAGATCAAGCGAGCAAGAGGTAGACAACGATACAGGTGGGAAGAAACATCAAAGGATAGACACACATCTGTCAGACAGAATGTACTGTCGAGGCGAGAGACAGTGTTGGAGATACATTTCAGCCAACCTTTATTGTGTAGACGGCACCTGATTGATTGATTAATTAATTGATTGATCGCCATACAATACATGTGAATGTGTTGATTAAGTAATGACATCGTCCTATACTAAAAGCAAGAATTGATGTATAATGTATATTGCGGTTATCAAACATTTAGATACGTCATTGTAATATTGTTTATGTATGCATGCATGTGTCTGTGTGTATGTATATTACATGTTTGCGAGTTTAGTGTGTGTATGTATTTATATATGTTATATGAACGTATATGTGCACCTAGGTGTGTACTTAAGTGGATGTGTACGTACGTACGAGAATATATGTGAACACATGTATATGTGTGTACATATTTATGTGAATGTATGTGTGTTTATGTGTGTATACATATATGCCCATATATGCATGTGCGTATACACATTTGTGTATGTATGTTAGTGTGAGTGAAGAGTGCATGTTTGAGAAAGTCTTTATGTATGAGTGAGTATATGCGCATGCGTAATAGAGAATACGTAAGTATGCGTGTATATATGCATGTGAGGAGGAAATTATGTGTATGAATGTCTGTATACTTGATTGTGTAAATTACTTTATAAGTTTCTGTACGAGTGCGTATGCATGTGCGTGTGTGAGAGAGAATATAAGTGTGCAATGTTGTTTGTCCATCAAGAATGATGATGACCATTCATTTCATCCAGTGGGGTTGAAGGTGTGGAGTCATGGGTTCTAAGATGGCTGATAAGGCCTAATTTGGCTCGAAATGTTCTTTGACAATGTGGGCAAAGAATGCTTGACGTCTCTGGAGGAGGATTTCCTGCAGTGGTTTTTCTCTCCTGCCTTTTCTTCACAGATCTTGCAGTCCTGGTTGCCTCACATATGACTGCACCTTTGCGCAATGATGCACGCCACGAATTTCGGTCTCTGGCTGCAGCCTCCCAGGTGTCATGATGAATTCCAAAAGCATTCAGTGAAATTTTCAGAGTGTCTTTAAAACGTTTCCTCTGGCCACCTTGGGAGCGTTTACCACAACGCAGTTCGCTGTAAAAAAAATTCGTTTAGGGAGCCTGTGATCTGGCATGCGAGTCAAGTGACCAGCCCAGCGAATCTGATTCTTCATCAGTAGAGTGTGGATACTGGGCATGGATGCTCTTTCTAGGACTTCAGTGTCTGGAATCTTGTCTTGCCATTTAATCTTCAGTAGCTTCCTTAGGCAGACTGTGTGGAAGTGGTTTAATTTCCTAGCGTGTCGCTGATAAACAGTCCAGGTTTCACAAGCATATAGCAGTGTGGATAATACAACTGCTTTGTAGACTTTTAGCTTTGTTTGCAGGCTTATTCCAGTTCTGTCCCATACATTCTTGTACAGTCTGCCAAAGGCTGCACTGGCCTTGGAGATTCTTGCATTCACTTCGTCATCGATTGTGGCAGCTTGTGACACGGTGCTCCCAAGATAGGTGAATTTGTCCACAACACTTAGTCTATGATCATTCACTTTGATATTCGGCACAGTGTGACTATTCCCTGGAGCTGGCTGGTACATAACTACAATCTTCTCCAAGTTGATATTGAGCCCAAAGTTGGCACAGGCATGTGAGAAAGCTGAAACATTATGTTGCATGTCCGCCTCTGAGTTGGCGTATAGAGCGCAATCATCAGCAAACAGGAGCTCTCTGACTGGTGCCGCTGTTAATTTTGGTTTTAGCTTTCAGCCCTTCTGAGATTGAATAACTTTCCATCCATACGGTAGTTGATGTCTATTCCAATGTCGTCGTTCTCGAAGGCATTCATCAACATGGCTGAAAACATGAGGCTGAACAGTGTTGGTGCCAGGACACATCCTTGCTTCACTCCATTAGTGACAGGAAAGGGTTCTGACAGTTCACCATTTTCCTGTACTCTTGCCTGCATGCCGTCATGAAATAGCCGCACTATTTCGACAAACATTCGTGGACAGTTATATTTTGCCATAATCTTCCACAGTCCTTCTCTGCTGACTGTATTAAAAGCCTTGGTAAGGTCAATGAAAGTGGAGAACATTTCGCAGTTCTGTTCCTGACATTTCTCTTGCAGCTGCCTTGCAGCGAAAATCATGTCAACAGTTCCACGTTCTTTTCTGAAGCCACATTGACTCTCAGGAAGAAGACCTTGATCGAGATGGGCTGTGAGGCGATTGAGAAGAATTCTAGGCGAGTATCTTCCCTGCAATTGAAAGCAAGGAGATGCCTCGGTGGTTGTCACAGGATTGGCGGTTTCCTTTACGTTTGTAAAGGTGGACTATTGACGCGTCCTTAAAATCTTGTGGCATGGTCTCGTTCATCCATATGTTTGTGAAGACTTGGTGAAGCTGCTCTGTTAGGACCGGCCCACCTGCCTTGTATATCTCTGCTGGGATGGAGTCAGGACCAGGTGCCTTGCTGCTGGAGAGTTGCTGGATGGCTTTGTTTACTTCCACTATGGTTGGCAGGTCATCAAGTGTCTCATTGGTGGGAACTTGAGGAAGGCAGTTGGTGGTTTTATTATCGAAGAAGGAAGTTGCATTTAAGATTTTGCTGAAATGCTCTGCCCAGCGTTGAAGGATTTCTTTCTTATCGGTGACCAATGTTCCCCCATCTGCACTGAGGAGGGGAACTATGCCTGGTGATGAAGGACCATAGACTGCTTTCAGTGAGTCGTAAAAGTTTTTCATATCATGTCTGTCAGCAAAGCCCTGAATTTCATCAGCTTTGCTGCTCAGCCAGGAGTCCCGCATGTGCCGAAGTTTCTGCTGCACTACTCTCTGAATGTTCTTGAAAGCATCTTTTTTTAATGTTGACGTTGGGTCATTCAAATGTGCCTTGAGGAGAAGATGTTTCTCGGCCAGCAATTGGTTGATGTCTTCGGAATTTTCATCAAACCAGTCTTTATGCTTTCGGGGGGCTGGACCCAGGATTTCCATAGCAGTGTTGTAAATTATGTCCTTTAGGGCTCTCTATTCTGTTTCTGTATCCTGTTTAGCTTCAGCATTGGGCTTGAGGCGGTCTTCCAGCATATTTTCAAACGACTGCTGCATTTTCTTGCTGTTTAGGCGGGTGACATTTAGCTTTGTTTGCATTTTCGTCCCTTGAGGACGCCGTGGTGGCCTGATGTGGATGTTAATTTTCGAGATCAGTGAGACGATGGTCTGTCCAACATTCGGCACCACACATGGAATTTTGTCACTCGAACGTCTTGTCTGTCACTCCTCCTGACGATGACATAGTCAATGAGGTGCCAGTGTTTCGAGCGAGGGTGCATCCACGATGTCCTATTTCTCATGGGGAGACGGAAAATTGTGTTCGTAATCAGGATATCATGTTCGGCACGTGTCTGAATGAGGCGGAGTCCATTGCTGTTACAATGTCCGACTCCATGCTTTCCAATAATGCCACTCCAAGAGGTGGTGTCCGTGCCTACTCTGGCATTGAAATCCCCAAGGAGTATAAGTTTGTCTCCTTTGGGAACAGATGTTAATACATTGTGCAGGTCCTCATACAACTTGTTCTTGACATCATCTTCGTTGGTCATAGTTGGTTCGTAGACACTCACAATGGTTGCGTGCTTCCTTTCATTCAGCAGAGGCAACTTCATGGTCATGAGCCTGTCGTTTATAGCCTTTGGAAATCCAGCTAATTTGCCGACCAAGGCCAACTTAATGGCAAATCCCACACCGGATTGGCGTCTTTCCTCGCTTTTCCTTCCACTCCAGAAAAATGTGTAGCCGGCACCTATTTCACAGATTTGGCCTTCTTCTGCAAGTCGTGTCTCGCTCAAGGCTGCAATGTCGATGTTGTACCTGCCCAGCTCTCTCCCAATCAGTGCTGTTCGTCTCTCTGGACCCGACGCGCCGTCTCTGTCAAGTAGGGTGCGTACATTCCAAGTTCCAATTGTTAAGGGAATATGGTTTACTCTTTTAGCTTTGCTTGTTTTATATTTCTTTGTATGTCGACCGCAGTTAGGGTACCCACCAACCGCGGCTAGCTGGTTAGGTAGTGATGAAGCAGACAATGTTTAGGGCACCTTTTCTTTTCTAGTCCCTTCCTCATGCTATGGAGGTGAGCAGTGTGTTCCTATAGAGGGCTGCTCAGTCGCTCAGGGGGCTGCCGGATCCCACTGCTGCTCCGGTCAGTAGAACGCTTTGCAGGTAAACACCGTCTTGCCCGTTGAATCAGGAATGATTTCTTCCGCGCAGTCTGCCGAATCCTGTCTTCACATGCTGGGTAGGCATACCCTAGTTTACCTCTTGGTTTGACACCAAATCGGATACCCGTGTCTGGTTTAGCCAGCCTCTCACAGCTGTTGCCCGTGGGGTGGCCGCTGTCGCATGCTGACAGCTACTAGGAGCCACAGGCGCGAGCTGGGTGTCAGGCTTGGACCAGTGGGGGATGGGTCCTGAAAGGACATGAGAGTCATCCTTACCAAAGGTGCTACCAATGCCTGACACCCCGTACCCCCAAAGTGTGCAATACATAGCATATGTAAGTATAAGTTGTTGATTATGTGCGTCAGGGTGCTTAAATACATTATCCATGGAATGAGTCAGAGTATAATGAGTCACGAATCATGTTGTTGGTATCACTGTTGATTTTTCTATATAACTCAAGATGACGACTTTATTTTACACTTTGTATAACCTGCGTGCCGTCTCCCTGGCCTCGGAGTTAGCGACTTTCTTTTGTAATCCCGTATACTCTCGTGAGTAACGTGACGTGCGCGAGAATCGGTGGCTGTTCTCGCCGTGTCGGTAACTTACTAGGTATGTGAGCCGGTCGCTCAGAAAGTATTGGCAAACTACTGAGCGTAATCTTGCCAAGAAATCAACAATCAGCTGAAAGATGCTGATGTTGACAGCGATGTCCTGCAAAGGATATGCGAACAAGAAATAAAAAACCTGCGTTGCTAGCATGCTCTGTATCAGATCATTCATCGTAACCATAACTATGTAATAATTATGAAAAGAAAAACGACCTGAAGCAATCGATTCGCGAATAGGTTTTACATATTCGTTGAGTGAATAGTATCATGCAATTATTTCAGATTGTCCTGAGGGATATTACGGTGCATTGTGTGACATCCGCTGCTCTGTCTACTGCAAGAACAGATCATGTGACGAAGTGAACGGGGCTTGCCATTTTTGTATAGACGGTTACCGTGGGGAATACTGCCATTCAGGTAACATGTGTCCCAACTGACAAAAGTCTATATAGATCTTAAAGCAGCATAGGCTGTCGTGTTGAGGAGACTGATAGAAGCATTAATAAGCATGTTATTATTCCACAGATTATTGGGTTGACACACACATGGAGTTTGATGCATGGCCAAACCATTTGACTAGCTGCCTTCTAATAAAATCTAGTGCAGCTATAACCCCCACTTTAGTCCTGATTGCTTCATTTCTGATATTATTTCTTCTTGATACATTGCGTATTCTTCTTAGGAATCTCATTTGTGTTGTGATATTTCTATTCTCTTTTTCTGTCATTGTCCAGGTTTGGCATTGGTAACATAGAGTTGGTAGGAAGGTTGTGTTGTAAAGTGCTTTCTTAGTAGTTATTGATACATGTTGATATTGATACATATTGATAGCAAAGTCCTCGAAAAGATAGTTGCACGCAAGGCTCCAGCAACATTTGGAAAGTCGGAATCTGCTTCCCCAAGGACTCGGGAGCTACCGGTCTGGAAAGGACACCAGGGCCAATGCTGCAACTGTTGCATATGATGTCTACGAGGGCTTCCAATATAAACAAGAGACAGTGGCGGTAGCTCTTGACCTGGAGGATGCGTATAACAGGGTTAAGTATGATCGGTTAATACGCACACTGTTGGACATGGAGGTCTGCCCTTGTTCGTGTAAGGGGGAACTAATTAGTCCTATCATTATGGACATGACTATGTATTGTGAGTGTCAACTAACTGCTTTCTTGCGGGCTTGATTCAAAATCAAAAATTCCAAATTCGGTCTCGTTCAATCTGCTTCTTTAGCTATGATTAGAGTTGAGATCAGTAGTTGTGTTTTTTTTTAAAACCCTGTTTCTGTCTGTGCTCTCTTACGAGTGAGTCCTAACTCGGACTGGTTATATAAGCGTTTGTGTTTGTGAGGTCAGCTGGGGGATCGGTCGGAGTTATCACGTGTGCCCGTTTCCTCTGGCGGTGTCTTTGTTCAGTGTTGGCTTCTGGCTCGTCTGTTTTTCTGGGATGCAGTCCTTATAAGGACTCATCCTTTGGTTTGTTTGCTTTTGTTTCCTTGTTTTGTAGTCGGCCCGAGAACAATCTCATCCGAGCTACCAATCACTCGACACTTCGCCGGTCCACTCTCTCTCTCTCTCTCTCTCTCTCTCTCTCTCTCTCTTCTCTCTCTCTCTCTCTCTCTCTCTCTCTCTCTCTCTCTCTCTCTCTCTCTCTCTCTCTCTCTCTCTCTCTCTCTATGTCTCTTGCGACAACTAGCCAATAAACATTCCCTTATGTACGACACGTTACACCTTCCTTAGGTATTTATAATGTCCATGTTAAACATTGCTTCAGTGACGCATGCATTATTGATTAGTTTTTGAGTATTCTGTTGTATACCCCAGACAAAAGATCTTTACCAATATCACTAGAACAACAAAAACTAAACATAACACATCATTAATAACTATGATGAAATCTTTATTGGATGAATCTCATGGTCACAACATACGATTGACGTAATTACAGTAATGGGAATCTATGTTCCCACAGTGATGGTCACTGCTTGGTTGTACCCGCCTACAGCGGGGCCCGCCTCAGACCTGAACTGCCAGGTCCAAATCCCCGCCAATTTTCCGCGGGGTGAATTACCCAGCATACACCAGCCATGGGAAAGGAGTTCTGGTCGTTGCGTTTGGCCAACATCATTTTGTTGAGCCGTCGTGTCACGCTGCTTCATATATAGGCTCTGCCAACTCTTGACCACCTGAACACACCCCACCATAACAGAAGTTATGAGTGCCTATAAGTGAACTTGCATCTGGCAAGGCTCCAGGTAAGGATGGGATTCCAATAGAGGTTACCAGGAGTGGGCAAGACACACTAACTCTACAGATCCACCAGCTAATAGAGCTATGTTGGCGAGAAGGACAAGTCCCACAGGATTTCAAAGATTCAAGCATCATAACACTGTACAAGAACAAGGGAGATCGGAGCGACTGCAACAACTATAGGGGTATCTCACTTCTGTGTATTGTTGGAAAAGTATTTGCCAGAATTGTTCTGCACAGACTTCAAGTCCTAGGAGATAAGTCTTCCCCGAATCACAGTGTGGCTTTCGACAGAACCGGTCTCCTTTTGATATGATATTCTCATTGCGACAAATGCAAGAAAAATGCCGTGATCAGAATCAACCACTGTTTATTGCCTCCATAGATCTCACAAAGGCATTTGATTTGGTCAGTCGTTAGGGTCTGTTTAAGGCACTAAAGATGATTGGCTGCCCACCAAACTCTTCTGTCCATTGTGAAATCGTTCCACGCAGTCATGAAGGGTATAATCAAGTTTGATGACGCAACTTCTGAAGAGTTTGAAATCAAGAGTGGAGTTAAGCAAGGTTGTGTACTAGCTCCCACCCTCTTTGGAATATAATTTTCACTTCTACTAAATTTATGCCTTTCGTGATCAGGATGGTGGTGTATACATTCACTCACGCTCAGATGGCGGCCTCTACAATGCTCAGAGATTGAAGGCCAAGATTAAATTTAGGAGGGTACTGATCAGAGAGTTGCTTTTTGCAGATGATGCTGCAGTTACGACCCACTCTGAGGAAGAATTACAATGTCTACTATCTGTATTCTCCAATGCTTGTTCTGGATTTGGTTTAACAATTAGCAAAAAGAAGACACAGATTATGTCACATGGTGCACATGGGGTACCATCAATCTTTATAGATGACGCCGAACTAGAGATGGTAGACTATTTTACATATCTAGGATCAGTGGTAAATAGCAAGTTGAGTTGAGTTGAGGTGAGTTAAGAACCGACATCACTGCACTTAGGACATTCCCATACGTGCTCCGTCCCCTCGTTCAAAAGCCAGAGAAGAGTCATACTACTAATCGTTCCCATCACTATCTGATTAAAAGATCTCCTGGTCTTCCCTGTCAGTTTTGAGATTCTTCCAGAACCCCTGACGATCCCCCGCAATCTCATAATTTCCACATATGGATTCTCAATCTGTTCCTCCGCCTTCTCCACCTGGTCCCACAAGCGCACGACCACCTCCCCCTTGTGCATAGGCAAAATACCACCAAGAGGTGCCCTCCCTGCTTGCCTATCAGCCTGTTCATTCTTTCGTACACCAGCATGGCCAGGGCAAAGTATCCATACAATTCTCACGATCTGTGACCTCTGAAGTTACGAGAGCTATTCCACACGAAACATTCCTTTTCTCAACCTTGCTAAGCATACTCTTTGAATCCGTAATGAATACAACGTGTGTTGCAGTAGTCTCCTCTAGCCACCGGAATGACGCTATTACTGCCTCCACCTCCATTCTCATGCTGGAGGTCGTAGTCTCATATACCAGACTCTACTTTTTTCTAGACTCACCCTGTGCAATAAAGCCCCAGACACTATGTCTGTTTCTCACCACTGACCCATCGGTATAGATGACTATGTCATATTGATGTGTGTTGCTCTGGATCAGCTGTTGCACTTCAAACTCATTGTGGCCCGCTGCCCATTCTCTGCACTCACGACCAAGTGTTATTATTACATTGTGCCAGTCCGTCATGTCTACCGGAACTTCCACCCACTTTCACGATTGATGGTCTCTAGATCACACACCTGACTTATAGAAAGTTCTGCCTGTGCCATCCAGGACCTGCCTTGTCTTAGTCTATGACCCTTAACCATATCCATTGCTGCATGCAGCGGGTGATCCCTGTCTGCGGCTACCTCTGAGGTACCATTTGGCCTGAAGGACTATATGCCTAACCGTCATTGTTGGTAGCGCCAGGATATGCCTCATGCATATAATTGGTGTGTCCTTTGTGCACCCCAGGATTAACCGCATGGCAGCATTATGTATGCGCTCCAGCCTTTCAAACTGGCTCTTTGATACTGTCAGCAGCCCCAAACCATACTCAATGACAGAAATCAGTAACTGCTGAAAGAGCCTGTACAGCATCCTCTGATCTACCCCGGTTGCTGCCATAGCCGTCAATGCATTATAAATAGCAAATTATCCCTAGATCAGAAAATCAACATCCGGATTGGTTAGGCAGCAACAACACTGAATAGGTTAAGAAAAAGTCTGCGAGAAAAGGAAGCTTACTGCCAAAACAAAAATCCTGTCTATCAAGCCTGCATCCTTAGTACTCTTCTTTATGTCAGTGAAACCTAAACAACTTACTCACACCAAGAGAAACGTTTAAACAGCTTTCATATGCCGTGTCTGCGAAGAATTATTGGTATTAAGTGGCAAGACAAAATCACAAATACTGAAGTTTTGGAAAGATCAGGTTGTGTGACGGTTTATTCCATGCTCAGTCTTCGTAGACGGATGGATAGGATATCTTAGGAGGATGGATGATGGTAGAATACCAAAGGACAACCTTTTTGGTGAATTACTGATGGATAAGAGATTTCAGGTCGGCCTCTACTACGTTACAAAGATGTGTGTAAGCGGGACATTATTGATACAGACATTGATAATGCACATTGGGAGCAAGTCGCAACTGAACGTGTTGCATGAGGGCAAACATCAGAAATGGAATACAGACAAAGGGGAAAATTTTTGCAGATAAGTCACACAATGAGTGTGTGAGACGTAAGATGGTGTATGATGGTGGAAATGACCACGTGTTCACATGCACCCACTGTGAACTAACATTTACAACGCGAATTGGCCTTATCAGTTACATTCGCTGCCGCCATGGGTAAAAGTTATTATGCCGTTTAAAGCACAAACTATCGTCTGTCACGACGGCAAGGTGCCATTGAACTGGATATATATATATATATATATATATATATATATATATATATATATATATATATATATATATATATATATATATATATATATATATACTAGCTGCCCGGCCCGGCTTCGCCCAGGCTCTGGCGGGGATCGATCTATCTATCTATGTATCTGTACATCTGCTTGTCTGTCTGTCTGTCTGTCTGACCCGGCCCGGTTTCGTCCAGCCCCTGGCGGGGAGCGTCTCATTAAATTCATATAAGTAGTCATTATACATTCAAATACATTCTCTAAGCGTACAGAGTATTCGTTCGGCCCCTGGGCCCTCGCAGCTAATTTATTGGTTGCAGCTAGAAAATTTCATTTAATGTTAGGATTATTTAGTTTTTTAAATGTTGACGTATAATTTTTAAGTTATGGTCGAACACCAAATTTGATGTCTAATGTAGTGCTTTTTGATAAACAATATTTTTTGTTTTTCTGTCTGGTGCGTACACAAATAAATCCGAAGGTTTTCCAACGCGTGAGCAGGCCACATATAAGTGTCCATGTGTGAAGCACGGATTTTCCAAATTTAGTCCACACACTTGTAGCGATTGTCCATGTGCTTTGTTGATCGTCATGGCAAATGCAAGTCGCACCGGAAACTGCAGGCGTTTGAATTCGAATGGCATGTCTGTTGGAATCATTGGGATGCGAGGCAACAGTACATCAAAGGATAGGCTTCTTCTTTTTTTAGACAAAAAAAAAAAACAACAACCTGCATTTTAACAGGCGTGCTGCGTGTAAGGTATGCATAAGGTATGCACACCCACAACATTGAATGAAAAATGTGATGTTGACACACACGCGGCCAACTTTATTTTAAAAACAAAACAAAATCAAGAATATACCCATTTAATTGTGTACTGACCTTCTCTCTGCCAAGCGAACGGAAAAAAACAAATGCTTCGATTACTTCAAAAGTTCCACTCCGAAAAAAGTACAGAAATAAAATTCTAACGTATCTAATCTAAAATAAATCCATTATTTTTAATGAACACTGGTTTTAAAAACATAAAAAGATGTGTTAGAAAATTTTCACTATTTAAATAGATGCATTACTTTTATAAAAATTATGAAAATGCCTTAAAGATTATATTATTATTTATTATAACTCATATGCCTGTAAATAACTATAGACAGAAAGTTTATAAATCTGTGAAAACAATGCAACAATCTATACATAAAATAATAGTGATGTTATTAAAAGTTATGACCCTTGAAATAACTTTTCTTATGTTAAGTCCCCTTGATGGAAACGATAAATATTAGCTGCCCGGCCCGGCTTCGCCCAGGCTCTGGCGGGGATCTATCTATCTATCTATCTATCTATCTATCTATCTATCTATCTATCTATCTATCTATCTATCTATCTATCTATCTATCTATCTATGTATCTATCTATGTATGTATCTATCTATCTATCTATCTATCTATGTTCGGCCCGTTCCCGTTAAAAATATAGATAGAATAGAAGAATAGATAGAAAATATGATTGGAAGAGATCTATCTAAAGTAAACTTGGCTCCCGTTCCCGACTATCTGTCTTTCAGTCTGTCTATCTGTCTGTCTATCTGTCTGTCTGACCTGGCCCGGCTGCACCTCATTTAATTCATATAGATTTCTATAGCCAGGGGACTTAACTTAAGATATAACAATGCTACTAAAAGTTATATCCCTTTTTGTCATATATTTTTATATTTTCTTATGTTCAGTCATGTAATTACAAAATTAAATTTTAGGAAGGTAATAGCTGATAGCTGATAGATAAAACTATCACAGTTGGTTGCACAGGAATGAAAGGAAAACGTGTAGAAAATGTCATCTCAATCGGTTGGACCGTTCGCGAACGCATAAAGGACGGACATACATACATACATACACACAACGATGTTTATATATATATATATAGATAGATACACACACACACACACACACACACACACACACACACACACACCTGGAGACATTAGTGTGAATTAATCATTCCTATTGTTATGGACACGAACGTGCAATGAGTGTGTGAACTTTGATTGTGAAAGAAGAAGAGCATCACAGAGATTAACAAAAATATTGTCGTATATGACAAGAATATCCAATCACAGATATTGTAAGAAAAACATGAAGGCTTCTGTCTCTAAACTGCTGTACATTTCTTGCAGAAATCGAACATCGCTACCCACCTGTGTGGCTGTATCCGCTGCTTATCCCAGCCTTCTTGCTGCTTCTGTTGTGTTTCACGGTGGGCGGTGGTGATGTACGTTATGAAGAATACTGAAGTTGCGGCCTCAGTAAATCCAGATCAAGTCGAAACGCAAGAGCCTTAGAATGTCTTTTCACCCTACTGATCCATGTTATTTTATGTTGTGTTATATTATTTCATTTTTGTTTTACTACTATGTTGTCTCGAGATATGGTGTCCGCCTCGAGGACTGCAGGTCCCGGGTTCAATCGCCGATGAGGGCTTTGATTTTTTCACGTGGACTTCTAGTAACAAATATTCCCCTGGTCTTTTGATAGTGAGATCGGATGCCCGTGTGTTTTGTTGCGCACGTAACACATCCCTGGCGGATGGAAATCGAAAAAGAGTAGCCTAACGGCGCTGACCGTGCAAAATGTCGAGTTAAAAATCTACCAAAAATATTTCAGGATAATCGCCGGTGCTAGGGAGTTCGTGCACTGGGCTGAAATTCTTCGGACACAAGCTTGAGTTAGGAGTAGAACGGAACACTTATGGGTTACACCCGTGTGCCGTGATGTTGATCCGTCAACTACACTAAACTAAACTAATTATAATTATTATATTATCATGTGGTATGACAGTTCGGACATTTCCTAGAATAAAGGAAAATGATAATATACAATTTAAACGGGCGAATTGGTACAACTGTCTAAGAACAATGAAAACATCCGATGGAAGGTGACTAGTGGAGATTATAGAAGAAGCTTATTGGAAGCTTGTAGAGATAAACCAGATTCCATGGGCTTGTAGCATAATGTAGACAAGAACACAGATCTGAAACTGTGGTAATCGACTTAATCCAAGATTTCTGTACGTCTCTTTCAGTCTGCATCCAACTTGACAGAAAATGCAGACAAGAAAATCCGGCTGCTGTGGAGGCGGTAGTACAAGCTTTGATTTTCGAGAATTCCTTAGACGGTGATGCTGTCATATACACAGATGGATCGGTCGTCCGACGTGTGAGAAGCTCATGGGCTTTTACGGCGCAGGCCAGAGGGAGAATTGTGAACAAGGACTCTGGTGCTTTTGCTGAGACCACAAATAGCCAGACTATGGACGTCATGGCAGTAAGTAAAACAATAACATGGCTCGAGACACAGACATTCACTAGGGCATGTTACCTTCGCGACTCAATGAGTATGCTCTAGAGGATAGAGATGGGGTGGATCCGAAGAGAGTGGTTACTGTCTCTGGAGCGGTCTCGGCTGGCAAAGATTAGTTTCATCTTCGTGCCAGGGCATGCGGGAGTGAGTCTCCGTGGCGAAGTGATCAAGGCGTTTGACTCGGGCTCTGAAGTTTGTGGGTTCGATTCCGGGCCGCGTCCTTCGGTTCATGAGTGAAATTTTTCGGAGACTCCCATGGGTCGTCGCCAGAGCTACGGAGTTCGTGCTTTGTGCGACGCTTTCCACGCTGCAGAAAGAGACTGAGCCATATGGGATAAAAATCCGGTGCAATGAAGTCGACCCTGTCGACTATTAAGCGACTATTAAGGCAACAGTTCAGTGCGGACGCGCTATGGACCAGGCTGACATTCTGAATGCTCTACGAGAAGTAAGACTGTTGCGAGAACCAAGTGATGACTGTGAATCTACAACCATGGTCAGACTGCGAGCACTACAAATTAAAAGAGGTGTTGCCAAACAAGAACACAACGCAGGAAGCCAAAGAAGATTCATTAACCAACACAGAACTGGTGTCGTGAGCCGCTACACGCTGTGGGATTTGATGAGGGGGGAGGGGGGATCCGAGCACTTATGGACTAAATGGTTCGATGTGCAATGAGGATGATCTGTCAACTAACTAACTAACTAACTAACTAACTAACTAACTAACTAACTTAATCCAAGTTCATGGCTAGACACAGGGTGATGGTGGTGATGATGATGATGATGATGATAATGATGGTGATGATGATGATAATGATGGTGATGATTACGATAATGACAGTGATGATTATGATAATGATGGTGATGATTATGATAATGATGGTGTTGATGATGCTGATTTATTAGCCAGCCTGACAGATCAGAACATGTGTAGCCATTCAGTGTTGGCATCATGGTGTGGCTGCAGCGACATCCACCATGTGAAGCAGACCTAACCCGCTAGGTGGGGCTCGTAGTCTACACAGTTATGTTTGTCTGGTCTATTTTAGTAATGAGGTCAGACAAGATACCCAGGGTTACTAACTTTTATACTATTCTACCCAACATGTAAAAGGTATGGGTGTCATAAGGTGTGTACGTGTTTGCGAGAAAAGCGCGATTAGGTAACCTTTATTTCATTACAAGTCTTGTTTTATCTACCCAACATGTAAAAGGTATGGGTGTCATAAGGTGTGTACGTGTTTGGGAGAAAAGCGCGATTAGGTAACGTTTATTTCATTAAAAGTCTTGTTTTATCTCCCAACATGTAAAAGGTATGGGTGTCATAAGGTGTGTACGTGTTTGGGAGAAAAGCGCGATTAGGTAACGTTTATTTCATTAAAAGTCTTGTTTTATCTACCCAACATGTAAAAGGTATGGGTGTCATAAGGTGTTTACGTGTTTGGGAGAAAAGCGCGATTAGGTAACGTTTATTTCATTAAAAGTCTTGTTTTATCTCCCCAACATGTAAAAGGTATGGGTGTCATAAGGTGTTTACGTGTTTGGGAGAAAAGCGCGATTAGGTAACGTTTATTTCATTAAAAGTCTTGTTTTATTGGTCAAATGTTAACTTGACAAAGTTTGTTACTGCATCATTGTTGCTCGTTTTTAAACTATGCAAACTATCAACCGCAGGCTTCGTGGCTTAGAGGTTATGACTTTTCTTCGTAATCTCGTATGCTCCCGTCGGTAACGTGATGACGGATAGAATCAGCAGTGGTTCGAATCGCATCGGTAACTTACTGGGTATGTGAGCCGGCCGCTCAGAAAGCAATGGCAAACTACTGAGCGTAATCTTGTCAAGAAATCAACATACAGCTGAAAGATACTGGTGTTGACAGAAAAGTCCTGCAAAGGATATGAAAAAAAAAAAATAATTGTCAACGACTACACCGCTTAGCTGGACTAAAATATTGATTTCTTGATTTCTGGTTGTTGACTTGGGGGACGTATATTACAAGTACCCCTGACCTCTGAGTGGATTCGCTTAATGTCGAGGGACGCTAATACTAGGTAAATTTAATCCCCGCGCAACAATTAGTCCTGTGTACACGTGCGCTATAGGCAGTAGCATTTGTATCAGAAGTCAAAGTTTCTCACAACGGCGTTTGGTTAAGGGTGCAGGTTCAGATCCATTACACCCCAGACTAATGAGAAAAATAACTTTCGACAAATGTCTCTCGTATGCTGATTGAAGAAACATCCCCTGGATACTCGAAGAAAAAGCGAAGAAATGACTCGTTGAAAAGATAGATCTACCTTCTCTTGTTACCCCCAGGAGTGAGAAAAGGGAATGTTGATATGCAGAATTAGCTTTTTGCATCAGCGCTGCACAGTACAGTTCACCACCCTGGCTTATCCCCTTCCTGCAAAGATATAATTGCACCCCCACTAACTGTGAGTTATGAATCTTTCTAGCACTTTAGCTTCACCAACATTTACATACATTTATAAATATCATAGAAGATCTATGGGTTTAAAATACTACCACTGTGTTTATAAACTTTTCATAATGTTAACATGATGATTATAATGATGATTGTATTGGTCCTGATATGCTGGTGGAATGAGATGAGAAAATGACATATGACAAGTACCCCCTGTAGAGTATAACATGTATGTAACCTTTAAGGCCTCATAGGTCGTGCTCCCCGGTGATAGGAATCGTACATTCAGCTTGTAGGATTCCCAATAGGGTCATTACACGAGAATCAGCCTCTCCGTTATGCGAGTAGATAGCTTGACTTCTTCTTCTTCTTTCACTTGCTTGAAATGTGTCTATAACTGCAATGTTGTCTCTTGTATGGATCTAACAGTATTTTTTAGTTCACTGAGCGGTCCATAGAGTTCATCTTCCGATGTTGTCTCTCTAGGCCAGAAGGTTTGTCTGGATATAGCAGACTGTCCGTGGCTTTTATGAGATTTGCAATGAAACAAACGAAGATGGGTTGTACCAATCTGTCTACACATCTAATACACACACTCACACCCATATATATATATATATATATATATATATATATATATATATATATATATATATATATATATATATATATATATATATATATCTGTGTGTGTGTGTGTGTGTGTGTGTGTGTGTGTGTGTGTGCGTGCGTGTGCGTGTGTGCAGGGGTATCTCACTTCTGTGTATTGTTGGAAAAGTATTTGCCAGAATTGTTCTGCGCAGACTTTAAATACTGGGAGATCAAGTCTACCCCGAATCACAGTGTGGCTGCGGACAGAACCGGTCTACCATTGATATGATAGTCTCATTGAGAAAAATGCAGGAAAAATGCCAGGAACACAATCAACCACTGTTTATTGCCTTCATCGACCTCACAAAAGCATTTGATTTGGTCAGTCGTGAGGGTCTGTTCAAGGCACTAAAGAAGATTGGTTGCCCACCAACTCTTCTGTCCATTGTGGAATCGTTCCACACAAGCATGAAGGGTATAATCAAGTTTGATGGTGGAACTTCTGAAGAGTTTGAAATCAAGAGTGGAGTTAAGCAAGGTTGTGTAATAGCTCCCACTCTCTTTGGAATATACTTTTCACTTCTACTGAAATATGCCTTTCGTGATCAGGATGGTGGTATATACATTCACTCACGCTCAGATGGCGGCCTCTACAATGCTCAGAGACTGAAGGCCAAGATCGAAATTAGGAGGGTACTGATAAGAGAGTTGCTTGTTGCATATGATGCTGCAATCACGACCCACTCTGAGAAAGAATTACAACATCTAGAGTACAATAGCATTCTCCAATGTTTGTTCTGAATTTGGTTGAACAATTAGCAAAAAGAAGATACAGATTATGTCACAAGGTGCACATGGGGTAATAGCAATCTCTATTGATTACGCCGAACTGAAGATATAAGACCATTTTACATATCTAGGATCAGAGTTAAAGAGCAAATTATCCATAGATGAGGAAATTAACATCAGGATTGGTAAGGCTGCAACAAAAATGAATAGGTTTACAAAAATCGTCTGGGAGAACAGGAAACTTACTACCAAAACAAAAGTCCGTGTCTATCAAGCCTGTGTCCTTAGTACTCTTCTTTATGGCAGTGAAACCTGGACAATTTACTCACAACAAGAGAAACATTTGACTAGCTTTCATATGTGGTGTCTGAGAAGAATAATTGGTATTAAGTGGCAAGACAAAATCATAAATACTGAAGTATTGGAAACATCAGGTTGTGTGACAATTTGTTCCATGCTCAGTCTTCGTAGACTTAGATGGTTAAGACACGTTAGGAGGATAGATGATGATAGCATGCCAAAGGACATCTTTGATGGTGAATTACAGATGGGTAAGAGATCTCAGGGTCGGCCTCTACTACGATACAAAGATGTGTGTAAGCGGGACATGATTGATACAGGCATTAATAATGCACATTGGCAGCAAGTTGCCGCTGAACGTGTTGCATGGAGGGCAAATATCATAAATGGAAAAAAGACAAATGATAAAATGATTGCAGACAAGTCACACACCGAGCGTATGATATGTAAGGTGGTGTATGATGGTGGAAATGACGATGTGTTCACATGCATCCAGTGTGGACGAATATTTACAGCGCGTATTTGCCTTATCAGTCACATTCGCTACATCCATGGGTGGTAGTTATTATGCCTTTTTGATGCACAATGTACAAAACTATTGTCTGTCAAGACGACAAATTGCCAATGTTGATATATATATATCTATATCTATATATATATATATATATATATATATATATATATATATATATATATATATATATATATATATATATATTCATTTATCCAGTAGCGTGTCCTCTGCAAAGCCTCGCTCCTATAACAACCTCACGCATCATTTCTAGGTCAAAAACAATATGTTCGATACATCCATATGGAGATTGTCTGCCACATCCTGCACACATAGTCTCTTTTGTCTTCCACTTCCTCTCTTACCTGGCAAATACCACTCCTTTATTGTTCTCTCAAAACTTCCATTACGTTTCAAGTGACCAACATATTTCAATTTTATTAGTTTTATCGTCTTTAGCAGCCTACCTTCTTCAATATTCAACCCTTATCGTATGGGTGCATTTGTTCTTGTCTGTATCCAAGATATTCCTAGAACCAGCCTATAAAATTTATATTCAAACGCATGTAAGCGCTGGTCAGCTTGTTTGTCAAGTGTCCATGTCTCGCAGGCCTATGTTGCAATGGGGAAGATGCATGCTCTTAAAACTATAATTTTTATAGGTCTATCTTTCGCATTCCACAATGTATCCAGTTGTTCAAATTTTTAAAGAACAATCCATCCATCCATCATGTATCGTGCCGGTAAGCCTGGGCGGTCATGTTTTCCATCTTACTCGATCACCAGCGTCGTGGATCAGCTCCGTGTTTCTGTCTCGACCATGCCACAAGCCCAAGCCATTCAGGTATTTGCTTCTAGGTCTTTCCCTTGGTCTATTCCCTTCGATCTTACCAGTTGTAGCCAAGTTCTACAATTCATTTCTTTTCATAACATGCCCAACAATTTTTAACTGTCTACGTCTAATATCTCTAATCAGTTTACGATCTTTATTTGTTTCTTGAAAGACTTGTTCATTGGTCTTTCTGGCTGTCCATGGTATTCTTTGCATATCCCTCAGAAACCACATTTCTACAGCCATCAGATGTTTTTCAGCCTGACTGCTCATTGTCCAAGCTTCACATCCATATCAAATTGCAGGTTCTATGTAGCATCTCAACACTCATTTTCTCGTTTCAATTCACATCTTTTTATTGGTCATTATGTTTTTCATCTTGCTAAAGGCTACTTTTGCCATGGCGATTCTTGTTCTAATCTCTTCAAAGCATCTCCCATCAGTTGATATTACTGTTCCGAGATAATTGTACCTATTCACTTGTTGAAGAATATTCCCTTTTACTTGTATATTACATTGTGATATTTCGTTCTTCCTAGTGACAACCATAATCTGTCTTTTTACAATTCAATTCTAACCCTAGTTGTTCACTGTGTGTAACAACCGCATCTACTAAGTGTTGCAGGTCCTTTTCATTGTTTGCAATCAAGACTGTATCATCTGCATATCTCACGTTATTGATGCATCGTCCCCCAATGTTGATTCGTTCCATATGTTCAATATTTCTGAAAATACTTTCACTGTACAGGGAAAACAGAGCTGGAGATATTACACTCCCTGTATCACACCTCTCTTAATAGGCTGATATTGGCCTACTTCATTATCAACTCTTATGGCAGCTTATTGTTTCCAATATATGTTTTTTACAAGTCTAAGATCTTTTCAATCAATTTGTAGATCTTCAAGTATCCATAACATGTCGACATGTCTCACTCTATCGAAAGCCTTTGTGTAGATAATAAAGCAAAGGTGTAGATATGTGTTTACTTCTATAGAACGTTCGATTACAGTTCTCAGTATATACACAGCATTTACTGTACACTTGCCTTCTACCAACCCACAATAGGGATTCGTATTTTAATATCTATCATTGTGTCACCCTTGTTGGTAATTAATGACCCAAAATATTCGAAAGAATTACATGAACATATGAAAAGATTTACAAAGAAGAAAAATAATATAACAGGAAACGGTTGTATCAGAGGAAAACAATGGAGAAATTATAATTAATAACACTGACATAATAAAAAGATTGACAGAGTACACAGAAGATTTATTCTGGTGCAATATGGTCAATAGACCAACATTGTATAATAATCAAGATGGACCAAAAATAAAAACGGCTGAAGTAGAAAAGGCTATTAAAAAGATGAAAGAAAGAAAGGCTGCAGGTCCTGACAAGATAACAACAGAGATGAAAAAATCCTTATCCAGCTTTGGCATTGAAACTATCACATAATTATGTAATGATATATATATATATATATAATACTGGGTAGATCCCCAAGAATTTGAAAACATCCATTTTCATCACACTGCCGAAGAAGCCAAGAACTGTTGAGTGTGAGGATTACTGAACTAATAGCTTAATGAGCCACATAACTAAGATACTACTCAAGGTCATACAAGAAAGAATTCAACATAAAATAGATGAGGAAGTAGCTGAAGAACAATTTGGGATCCGCAAGAACAGCGGCACCAGAGAAGCATTTTCTGTTTGAGGTTGTTAATTGAAAAACATATAGAAGTTCAAAAAAGTATATATGTTTGTTTTTTAGACTACAAGAAAGCTTTTGATAGAGTACAACATGAACGACTAATTACGTGCCTTCAAGATATAGGAGTAGACGGGAAGGACATCAGACGTATTAGTACCCTGTACTGGGAACTAGTGGCGATTATTAGATGCGGTAATAACTATTCGTCGTCTATAGAGATATAAAGAGGAGTACGGCAGGGATGTGTACTGTCCCCAAGCCTCTTCAACCTATACACAGAAAGTATTTTTAAACAAGTTGAAATGCCTGAACTCAGCATCAATGGAAGAATTATACACAATCTTAGATATGATGACAATACCGTGTTACCAGCAGAAAGTGAGCATGCGGGTGTACGGGGGAATGAACAGGCTGATAGGCTAGCAGGGAATGCACCTCTTGTTGGTATTTTGCCTATGAACAAGGGGGAGGTGGTCGTGCGTTTGTGGGACTAGGTGGAGAAGGCGGAAGAACAGATTGAGAACCCACATGTGGAAAGAATGAGATTGCGGGGGATCGGCAGGGGTTCTGGAAGAATCTCAAAACTGACAAGGAAGACCAGGAGAACTTTTAATCGGATAGCGGTGGGAACGATAAGTAGTATGACTCTTCGCTGGCTGTTGAACAAGGGGACTGAGCATGTATGGGAATGTCCTTACTGCTGTGATGTCGGTTCTTAAATCAACTCAACTCAACTATTTTCATGAGTTTTAAGATGTCTTCCGTCATATACTAAAGTAATAGAAACATTTATGGACTGGGACATGTAGAAACAGAAACTTAAAGCGTACTGTGGGATGTTATTTTCCTATGGCAACATTCAGCTATGCAACTTGGACATTTAACACATCAGCAGAGACAATATGCTATGAAATAAGCAAGGAACTGACGGCACAGCTGTCAGTATATTACCATAAGTGTTCCGTCCTCGTTCTCAACAACCACCGAATTGTGTAATAGTGTTAATACGAATGGTTGCAGATGCAGTCCGATAATATGCCCGTTGGGTTCTCCGAGCACCGAGTGTCAGCCAAATCCACGTGTCAGCATTAACACCATGGTAATAACAAGTTGTCCTTTAATAGAATGTCAGCAGTAAAATCACTATAACACCAACTTGTCCATTGGAGAATGTCGGCAGCAACACCCCGACAATAACAGATTTGTCCATATGAGAATGTCATCATTTACATCACTATGACAGCAACATGCTCCACTTGAGAATTTCAGCAATAACATTACAATAACAGTAATTTATCCCATAGGAGAATGCCTTTATATATCTATAACAACATGCACCACTTGAGAATTTCAGCATTAACATTACAATAACAGTAATTTATCCCATAGGAGAATGCCTTTATCTATCTATAACAACATGCTCCCGGTAGACGTATTTTAGGCAACAATACTACCATTGGCGGGCCAACTGGGCTGAATGGGAGGCGCGATACCTGATTCTCCCGCAAGTGATGCAAAGGCCCAGACGGATGTCATTGTAGCAAGAGGCAAAAATGAAGTGTCAGGGTGTTCATGGCCAAGGTTAACGGGCGGTAATCTTTGTGTGAAATATGATATCACGACATATAGTCTGAGAGTAGACGTGCAGTCAGTCACAGCGACTTTAGGACACAAGCACACATATACAAGCACACATATACCGTGATTAAAACGGACTCACAGAATATTCTGAGAAAGGTGACTATAGGCGTGCTTCATGCAGTATGGCATGTTCCAATTCAACAATCAAAGATGTGGAGCATGTAGCATATAATGGATCTCTTCCCCTAGACAAGCTGATACGATTGGAAGCAAGCAGGCGGACATATTAGCTGGCTCTACACTATTGGCGGGGGGGGGGGGGGGCGCGTGATCAGAGTCATATAGGATTAGATTATAGTGTAGAAGAACAGATGTATCATCATAGCCTAGAGAGAATGGTACGGGAGGAAATGACAGGTAATCTGGCCGATACTCACTACTACAAAAAAAGGCTGAGAGGACAACTAATCAGACTGCAACTTAAACAATTATTTTTGGAACTCTTCGCTGGTTGTTGAAGGTGAGGACGGAGCCTGTATGGGCATGTCGCGAGTGCTCTGATGACGATTCTTGGCTCATCCCAACACGCAAGTGGACACCGGGCTTCACACACATGGACACCGGGCTTCACACACATGGACACCGGGCTTCACACACACCTGGACACCGGACTTCACACACACCTGGACACCGGACTTCACACACACCTGGACACCGGACTTCACACACACCTGCACACCGGACTTCACACACACCTGGACACCGGGCTTCACACACACCTGGACACCGGACTTCACACACACCTGGACACCGGACTTCACACACACCTGGACACCGGACTTCACACACACCTGGACACCGGGCTTCACACACACCTGGACACCGGACTTCACACACACCTGGACACCGGGCTTCACACACACCTGGACACCGGACTTCACACACACCTGGACACCGGACTTCACACACACCTGGACACCGGACTTCACACACACCTGGACACCGGACTTCACACACACCTGGACACCGGACTTCACACACACCTGGACACCGGACTTCACACACACCTGGACACCGGACTTCACACACACCTGGACACCGGACATCACATACACCTGGACACCGCACTTCACACACACCTGGACACCGGACTTCACACACACCTGGACACCGGACTTCACACACACCTGGACACCGGGCTTCACACACACCTGGACACCGGACTTCACACACACCTGGACACCGGACTTCACACACACCTGGACACCGGACTTCACACACACCTGGACACCGGACTTCACACACACCTGGACACCGGACTTCACACACACCTGGACACCGGACTTCACACACACCTGGACACCGGACTTCACACACACCTGGACACCGGACTTCACACACACCTGGACACCGGACTTCACACACACCTGGACACCGGACTTCACACACACCTGGACATGAACACGCATGAGGAAGGCTAACTGACCAGGGTCGAGAAGCTTTCCGGTCAGATTGTACTGAAGATGGTTGATAACTGATTTTCCTATATGATGATGGTGATGTTGAATATTGTTTCGTTATGTTTGTCTTTACGATTCATAATTTTAACAACCCGTGTTTAATACGTAAGCACTGTAAGCGTACATATCGCTGATTGTTAAACACACTGAATGTAAACACGTTTCATGTCTGGAGGATTATTGTCAATATAGGATTGTGGCGTCTTTCTTGTACTTCTTGTCTCATCAACACAGTGTAGATGAATTGCCGAGTATGTTTGCGCATAAATAATATGTAGATCATTATACGATTACTACAGTGAATTGTATTTATTCATGCAGTATGTTATTACATCCGTCTGTGTTATAATTGCTGATGACGATGATTATCAGTGGCAAGCGAAACTAGGTGTCTGTTCTCAGAAGACCAAACAACCGTTAAATATCACAGAAACAGCTGTTTAGTAATTAGTGATTTAAAATACCACCATCAGTACACTCCTTACCAGTTGGTTTAAGAAACCTTTTGTGTTCTTGCCAACATGTTCATGTATTGTATGGCGACTCGGCGCTTCTATGGATAGGGAAGCAGATCACCAGGTTTCGTTAAATTTACCTGTCCGTCCAGTATCTCTTATAGCGATGCTGACGTTTGGCCCATTCATTGCTCTTCCTACCTCGATCATCGCCATGTTCTCCAACATATCAGCTAGTGCGCTGCCTTTCACCTCTGAGTGCTCATGTACATAGATGACTGTTAGTTTGATTAAATGTGATGTGCTCAGTGTGTTGTGCCACCTGTGTTTGTGTCCAGCCTGTCACATCATTTGGGCAACAGTGTTACTCTGCATGTTTAGTAATAATGATTTCCGATGCCTTCATCTACAGTATGAATCTGCATATTCTGAGATAATAGCTGCAGTGCTGTCTACAATGTGTGCAATGCTTTATATTGCGAAGAAGGCACACCAAGAAAACCCCTCTATATACATGTGTTGTCGGTAACCAGTCGTGATCTTAGAGAGGAAGTCATTATATTACAGGATTGTTAGTTTAAGAGATATTGAATAGGTGTTTAAATATGAGAGTTTGTGTAAATGATGTATGAATGTGTGAATGTAGGTAAGTGTATATGTGGCAATGTATGTGTAAGTTTGTGTGTGTGATTGTGTGTGTGTGTATGTGCGTGCGTGTGTGTGTGCGCGCGCGCGCGTGCTTGCCTGTCTCATTATATTGTAAAATGCATTGTTTATAGTCACATGATGTTCTTAATAATGGTTTCACTATATGAATGTAACATACACAATACATAATTGTAAATGCAACATGTACAATAATTCATGTACGAAAGATGTTTGGAAGGGACGAATATAACCAAAGCCAGCGCACTCAATTTGTGACATTTCGAAAAATAAAGTCCACTCGTTGGTTCAAACACTTCACTGAAAAACCACACACACATTCACATGTGCTGATTTCTTTGTTTAGAATGTGCTTTGTATGTGTCAACTGCCCTATTACTTACCTGTTTACAGTGATGTGTGCGCGCGATGGGAGAAACCAGTCTAGCCGAAGAAGTATAATGCTGGTTTACTTCATGCAAGTGTGTATACTTCTAACCGCACTGATGGAAATGAGAGCCCTTGGTCAAGGTATGTCACACACACCATATAGTGGCTCTTGTTGTCTGACAGTCACACCTGTGTATTAACCAAATCACACTTACCGTAAATTAAATACGTCCGAGACGAGATGTGTGAGAAGAGTTGTCGGCTTAACTATTGGAGACCGACTAAGAAAGTATGATATACAGACAGTAGGAACAACACCTTGTGCCATATATTGAATGGCAGAAGATCGGTTGGTTCGGCCATCTCGTTAGAATGCAACACCATCAACGAACTGCACTGGCTCTACATCAAAGACGATCTGATGCGAGAGCAAAAGGACGCCCGAGAAGAAAATGAATGCATGATATCAAAGACAGTGTACAACTACACAGAATGACACTATCTAGTGCCCATCGGGAGTTGGAACGTGAACCATTATTCCCCAAGTCGCTTGACAGCAAAAGTAGAAGATGATGATGATGATGGTTGGCTGGCTGGCTGGCTGGCTGGTGACTAGCTTTGGTGCCTGAGCTTTAACTAGTTAGTCTCATTCCGTGAAGTTGAGGACGTCTGGTGTCCTGGAGAAGGCTTGCATCTATCGGAGTGAAGCTGGGCCAGATAATACCCTCCCGTCTGGTGTCCTGGAGAAGGCTTGCATCTATCGGAGTAAAGATGGGCGGGAGAATACCCTCCTGTCTGGTGTCCTCGAGAAGGCTTGCATCTATCGGAGTGAAGCTGGGATAGAGAATACCCTCCCGTCTGGTGTCCTAGAGAAGGCTTGCATCTATCGGAGTAAAGATGGGATAGAGAATTCCCCCCCCCCCCCCCCGTCTGGTGTCCTGGAGAAGGCTTGCATCTATCGGAGTGAAGCTGGGATAGAGAATACCCCCCCCCCCCCCGCCTCCCGTCTGGTTACTTGGAGAAGGCTTGCATCTATCGGAGTGAAGCTGGGATAGAGAATACCCTCCCGTCTGGTGTCCTTGAGAAGGCTTGCATCTATCGGAGTGAAGCTGGGACAGAGAAAGCCCTCCCGAAACGTTTCCCCAGCAGAATCTGTACAGTGTATATGTAGCAGAGTTCTCCTCCCCTCTCTAATTGACGAAATGAGCGATGTGTGAACAGCCGGTAAATACCTGGATGGTTTAACCACGTGGCATGGTCGAGACAGAAACACGGAGCTGATCCACGACTCTGGTGATCGAGTGAGATGGCGATACATGACCGCCCACGCTTATCGGCATGGTACAGGATGGATGGATGGAAAAGCCAGCATTAAAGCTTCGTATTAGAATGCAGCCATATTGGGATGTAGCCAGGTCACTTTGTGTATGAGTGAGTTTGCTTTGAACTCAAGCGTAGTCCATACACGTGTTACCACTTCTAGTGCACTGGACTGATTTGTGCGTGTGAACTAGTTCTACCTATTACCAGAACCCCTCGCCATCAGACGATCTCACCCCGACTTCTAAGGTGCTTGTAGTTTACGTCCCTAAGTGAGGTCATGATTCAGTACTGGAACTACACGACTGGCCGAAAATAGGTCTAGGCGTATCATGTTCCATTCACGTATGCTAAGTTAATTGCATATTATTTTCAGGACGTTGCAGTCTACTGCAGCCTTTTGGCTGTTTGTGATCTATTGGCAAGTTTACGTTCAGTAGCTTGCCATTGCCTTCTGAATGACAGGCATTCATACTTTTTCATAAAATAAAACCAACGCACGCAGGACTGCTGCCAAATAGCCCACAGTTGTGTTTGGAACGTGGTATGCGGGATTACGAACTGCGTCCGAAAACTCTACGCCACGGAGTGCGAGTGTACGGGACGTATTTCTATGTCTACAGAAACCCAGCACGACGCCCAGAGGAAATACATTGTCCCTGAACATACACACATGTGTACATATGATGAACACGTAGAACACGGTATCTCCTGATGTTTGACAATCACACATAAATAATTAGCAAATGAATACAATCTAATCAGCGCTTCATATCTTAGAATTATAAGTAATGAAACCACACACACATAGACACTCACACACACACACCTTGTGTAACGAATGAGTAATGTCACGGTTTTCATGCAGGGTAGGGGACAATCAATAATTGTTGTTGACATTGCCGATTCTGCACGCCACGTGAATTAAGGAAAGACGTCATGACTAAACATCAATATATCAGATATATCTGTTTAAAGTTGAATTAATACCAATACAAAAATAATCAATGATAAAACAACAGCAAATAGTCAAATGGTTGAGATTCTCAAGAGTACAAGTTCGGAATGGATTCTGCATATAAAACAACACATCAAATAAAACAACACATCCCCTATGCTGTGTGTCCAGCGTGACGAAGCAGAGGGGCTTGAGTGCTCCAATGACCCCAAGAGCAATGCCGACAGTAGCACAGCTACTGGCAGGGTCACCCATGTCGGACAGGTCAAAGGAGAGGGACCAGACCAAGCGACACACAAACCTGCTGCCTTGTAGGTAGACTGGGGACAGTCAAAGGCTAGGAAAAGCACTCCAAAAAATGCTTGTCGAAATCGGATGTACTGAGCCACAGGCTTGACAAAGCAGTGCAACGTAACTTAATTCATGATGTCACAAATGAAAATTAATCGTTATGGTGCTAATCCCGTGAAGTCCCATCAGGCGGTGATAGTGACGGGCCGGTGCCTCAAGGGGGTCCACCAATGACTACTGGTGGTCACCTTTCCCTGTGATGTGGAGTCAAAGCAAAGAGGAGTATGTTAAGAGTTATTGACCAAACACTCCGGACACTCAACATACTACAGTGGAATGACGAAGGAGGTTATAACAAGAAAGTCTCCCTAACACAGCGTCTTCATAAAGATAGAATAGATGTGGCATGCATTCAAGAGACACACCTCAACGGCAATCGCAAATTCTCAGTCAGAGGATATCAGGCCACACGTTTCGACCGAGAAGGACACAAAGGAGGAGTTCTAATACTTACACGAAATACAATACTTTGCAGCGAAGTATATGTGATCTATGACAACCAAACGGAAATTATAGGTGTTGATATAATGATACAGGACATGAAAATAAGAATTTATAATCTGTATAGCCGAGAGATAAGGACCTTACACTCATAAATATGAAAATAACTGACACAAACTGCCAATTCCAAATCCAATTTTCAAAACAAAAAAAATTCCAAATTCGGCCTCGTTCAACCTGCGTTTATTAGCTATGGTTATTGTTGAGGACCGTGGTTTTTGTGGGTTCATTCACCCTAATTCTTGTCTTGTGCGCTCTTACGAGTTGGTCCTGATCCGGACTGGTTATGTTTGTTTGTATCTGTGACGTCAGCTGAGGGATCGGTCGGTGGCTGTCCTTTGCGCTCATCTCTTCTTGTGGTATATTTTGTTAGTGAAGGCTCCTGGCTCGTCTGGCTTGACTGGTTGCAGTCCTTATGAGGACTTTTTATTTTGTGTTTTTTACTCCTTTTTTGTGTATTTTCTGTATGAGCTTTTCGATGTTCTCATATTCCTCCTTGCGCCTTTTTTCTTCTTCGAGTTTGAGCTTCTATTGCCATTCGATTTTTTCCTCTGCGTCCATCCACGGAAGTGATGCTCCCTTGGATGATTGATTGATTGATTGATTGATTTAGGAATCGACCATTAGGAGTAGGGTTTGAGCGATGCAGACCTGGAGGAGATGACCGACTGCTTTAACCAGAGAATTAGGACAGCATCAGTACCGCAGGATTTGGTGCGCAGCTATCTCACACTCTCCCAAAGATTGCAAACTTAGAAGCACCAGGGGTTGGAAGAATACTAACATCTGCAGATGATATTCTTGCATATAGGCAGGGGAGAGATAGGGAGCAAACAGCCCAGGAGATACAGGCGACAGTAGATAAAGTGATTGACTGATGCAAAGAAATGAGTGCTATCATCCACCCGGAAAAGGCGCTGTTTTGTGGTGCTCTCTGGACTACAGGATTGTGAGAGTTGATGTCCCAAGCCTCGCGATAGATGGTAGAAATGTCAGCAGAGAGAATAAACTGAAGTATCTGGGGATCACATTTGACAGGAGATTATCCTTCAGGGATCATTGGAGATGGTTGTGACAAGATCTCAAAAGGGACACAGTGCACATAAAACTATGGCTGCAATGGACACAGAGCAGACAATGCTTTTCACACTATACCAGCTCTTGATCCTCTCAGTAATTGATTATGGATTAGGACTGCTCACTGTCTCAGAGAGTCAGCAGGTGAAGTTAGAGCGCATACGGAACGAAGCTTTGCCGGTCATTCTGGGATGCACCAGAGACACCCCAGTAGTGTGTATGCGTTACATCCTTGGTCTGGCGACTGTTGCTGGTAGGCTCAAGGTGATGCAGGCGAAGGCTGCAGACACAGACAACCCACTGCATGAGGCGCTGGACGCAGTTAAGGGTCAGCGACTGATAAGAGGGACATCATGGATGGCTCAGGCGGAGGATACGATCAGACAGTGTGCCCTTGGAGAACATTAGGCGTGGAGATGAGTGGGTCAGAGTGTCAGCGGAGCAGTCAGACGTGTGCAGAGTTATAATCACATTAAGCCGAGAGTGCAGGGAGTAGCCAGCAGTGGCCACAGAAGTGGAAATCCAGCAACTAATTCAGGACGATGCTCACTCGGGTGATGTGATTTTCTACACAGATGGTTCGGTGTCAAGAGGTGAGAGAAGTGATGGGGGTTCATAGCCAAAGCTAATGGTCGACGTTTGGTGCTGGAGAGCCTGGCATATGATACCACAACATCCAGCTTAAGAATGGAGGTGGGGGAAGTCACTGCGGCTCTCCGCTGGATGGAGAATACGACACACACACACACACACACACACACACACACACACACACACACACACACACACAAACACACACATCGTGATTGTAACTGACTCAGAAAGCATGCTGGCGAGGGTGAAGACGAGCAGGCTTTGTGCGGAGTGGCGTGTTTCGCTTCGGAGGTCACGGGTGACAAGCATCGCCTGGATCTTTTCTTCGGGGCAGGCCGGTGTTCTGGGAAATGAACAGGCGGACAGACTGGCTGGCTCTGCAGAACTTGGTGGAGTATTGATACATGACAAGGAAGACGTGGTTGCGGCCTTGTGGGAGCACGTGTACACCTTGGAGGAGCAAATAGATTAACATGGTCTGGCAAGAATGAGACAGCGAGGAGTGACGAGGGGATCTGGCCGACGCTCAAGGCTCAGAGGAAAGTCGAGACGGACATATAATCAGATTGCTACTGGTACTATTGGTGTTGGAACTATTGGTTAGCTGCTGAGGATGGGGACTGAGAATTTATGGGAATGCCCCGAATGTCGATTCTTAAATCAATCAACCTAAATCAATCAATCAATCATCCACGGGAGCATCACCCCGTCTTCTATATAGTACGTGTAGCTGGGTCCATCCTCAAAGTAAGTAATTCTATCTGGGTATTCTACTGGTCTCCTGAGTTTCTTCTTTTCTCTTTCAATCCAACACCTTTTGAATTCCTGGTGCCTGCGTTCCTCCAGTCTTGCCCCCTCTCGTAGCTCTTCCAAGGTAGGCGCTCGGGGTTTCTCCGTGTCGACGTCAAGGTGCTCATCTCGGTTTTCTACGAATGTCTGGCGAGATATTGGTTTCCCTTTGTCGGCCTCGGGCGTTGTGGTTGGGCTGCTGGCTGTAGCTTGCGGTTCAGGCTCGGTCTCTTGGTTTTTATCTTGCGGTTTCTCTGTGGTTTCTTGTATGGCCTCTGTTGTTTGTACTGGAAATGCTCCATTTCATCTTTCAGCAGCTTTCTCTCCGCTTTGATGGTGCGTAGTATTTCTTTGTTTTCCTTTTTCATCTCGCCATATGTTCCACTTCTTGTTTGATGTTTTGCTGGATCTCTTTCATTTCCGCTGGTAGGTTTTTCGTTGTCGCTGGTCGGAGTCGGTGTCCGCAGTGCCTTGAGTTGTTTCTTCAACACGTCTATCTGTTTTTGCAGTTGATCTCTTTCAGCTTGTGATATACCCGAGGCTATCTCGCACCTCCACCTTGCTTCGTTGTATTATGTCTTTGTGTTGATGTCAAACTTTAGTACGTCTCTGTGTCGTTGCAGGTACGGACAGCCCAAGTATCTTGCTCCATGCTTGCCCAGGCAGTTGGCGCACTTTCGTTTGTTATTGGGTGCTTGGAAGTTCGCGTCCAGCTTGGCTAGAGGACACTCCTTGAAGGCGTGGTGATCGGCGCAGTAACGGCAGATTTCCGTCTTACTGCGACATGCTGCTCTGCTGTGGCCGGCCGTCTGACATCTGAAACATTGGGTGATACTTGGGATGAATTTCTCTGGCTGCTGCATTCTCTTATTGATTGATGTTATGGTCGGCATCTCGCTGCCCTCTGTCGTTACCACCACAAAGGTTGTAGGAATCTTGGAGTAGGTGAGGAGCCGCTCCGCCTTCAAGAATCGGATGCGTTGATTCTCTTCTAGAAGCTGCTCAGGATTTCTTCGTCTGATAGGTCTACTTGGATACTCCTGACAACCCACTTGCTTGTCGGTGAGTCGTGTGTTTCTGACTCTGGTGTCTTTCTCCTCTCTCTGTTTCTCCGTAGGTTTGGTTCTTGTATGTGGTGGGCTGTCGATCTTCTCCCTCGTGGTAGCTTCAGTAGCAGCTGTAGTTTCAGGTTCTTTGTTACAGCTCGCCCGCAGGCTCTCCATGTTTTTCTTCTTGTCGGCTCCCACGCTGCACATCTTGGCTACCGCGTGTTTCCTTACGTTCTTTCGGCATGCCATTTTCCCCCGTATGAGGTTTCTTGACTGGTTAAGGCGACTTGTCTTGTTAGTGCTTGCAGTGCGAATGACGAAGATGACGACGACACGACAAACTGCATTATTGTCGGAGACTTTAATAGTCGTTCAGAAAGATGGGGATACCCAGATACTGACAAAAGAGGAGATGAAGTGGAGGACTGGGAAATAGACTCAAATCTCCATCTACTCAACAAAGCGGATAACACACCGAGATTCTACTCCAGAAGATAGTTTAAGACTTCTATTCCAGACTTAGTTTTCTGCATAGGAGACATCCTTTACAAAATCGATCTCCATGTGCTTGACCAATCAGCAGGTAGTGACCATACACCAATCAAGCTTGTAATTAATATGGAGTATGTTCCAAAGGAGCGAAAGCCTTTGCCCAGCTGAAATTACAAACGAGAAGATTGGGACAGATTTGCAATACTAACAGACAAATATTGTGAAAACATAAATACACAATATGGCAACATGAAGCAAATGGTTGAAAGTCTAAACAGAGCAATAATGCAGGCGGCCATAGAGTCTATTCCAAGAGGAGCGAGGAAAAATTACAAACCATACTGGACTGAAGTACTACACATTTAGGAGGACAAAGTTGCAGATGCCAGTAAGACAGCAGACAGAGAGAGAGAGAGAGAGAGAGAGAGAGAGAGAGAGAGAGAGAGAGAGAGAGAACAAACAACTGCAGCGAACATCTCTCTCAAAGCCATCTCAGCAAAATATAAAAGAACAGTAAATCAAGCAACAAGAGATTTTTGGAGGGAAAAAACAGAAAACCTGAATTTTGACAGGCATGGAAACAAACTATGGAAATTAGTGAAAGCCATGAACAATGAAGGACCTAGAAACCAACAAATAACAATTAATCAAGGAAATGCCTTGCTTACAGAAAAAGAGGCTGCAAATGCACTAATGGAACACCATGCCAGTGCAAACCACATTGATATTACAACCGAACAGAAGAAAGCAATCAAAGACAAACAGATACATCATAGTAATACAGAGACAGCAGCAGAATATATGACGGCAAATCTAACAATGGCAGTAATGAAACAGGCAATGAATACACTAAAAAATGAAGAAATCACCAGAAAAGGATGGAATCACAAATGAAATGCTAATAGGACTAGGCATTAAGGAAAAAAAGAAACTACTAGCATTCTAAATTACAGCTGGAAGAGAGGAATAGTCCCACAGGCATGGAAGTAAGTTATACTGATACCAGTCCCAAATAAAGGAAAAAGACCTAGAAGAACCAAATGGCTATCGACCTATCAGTCTTCTTAGCTGTGTAGGAAAATTAATTGAACGCATTATCAATAGCAGGCTAACATGGCATCTGGAATAAAACCAACTCTTAACACCACATCAAACAGGATTCAAAAAGTACAGATCCACTGAAGATCAAATAACCTATATAGCTCAGGAAATAGAGGATGCCTTCCAAGAGAATAAGCACACACTAGTGGTCTGGATAGATTTAGAAAAAGCATTTGATAAAGTATGGAAGGATTGATTGACAGTTAAACTGCAAAAAATGCATGTTTGTGGGAAGACGTATACATGGATCACCCACTACCTTGAGAACAGGACTGCCAGGATAGAAATACAAGGACAAACCAGCAAAATGATGATTTTTATAAGCAAGGTGTGCCCCAAGGAGGAGTTCTTTAACCAACATTATTCCTAGCATATATAAATGACATCACGGAAAATTTTTCAGCCAGACTACACACATCCTCCTTTGCAGATGACCTAGCCATATGGACATCTAAAGAATATATTAGTATAACAGCATACTACAGCAAGCCATATTAGCGCTATAGGACTGATCAAAATTATGGCTAGTGAAGATAATGAGGAGAAAACAACATGCAAAGTGTTCTCCCTCTCAAATAACACTCAGCTACTTAAGCTGGTATTGAATGGAAAAATATTGCGCCATGAAGAAAATCCAAACTATCTGTGAGTTACCTTTGATCGTCGCCTGACATGGAAGACACAGGTTGAGAAAAATCGAACAAGAGCAAGGCAAAGAATGGCAATAATGAAATAAAAGCATGCTGGTACAACGTGGGGAGCAGATGACAAAGTTCTCAAGAAGGTATATACTGGACGGGTGAGGCCAGTACTGGAATATAGCATTGCAGCTTGGGCAACAGCAGCTAAGTCAAACTGTAACAAAATAAGTAGAGTCCAAAATCAATGAATGCGAATCATAACAGGAAGCCTGAAGACAACATCTATTAATAAACTAGAAAAGATCACCTGTTTACAACCAATGCAGGATAGAAGAGATAGCAGATCCCAGCAACAAGCAAAAATATTCAGAAGATTGACAGACAACCTTATGTATGACGGGTCTAATGGTTTTGGAAAGGGAAGACTGAAACGTGTCAACTTTGTATAAATGCAAAACGAAAGATTAGGGCAGATCCCATACCTAACATATCAGCAGTCAAATCCACTTACAGTGCACACAAGTTCCCAGCTTGGAGACAGCAGCAACTGCCTGAGATGATAGAAAACATTCCTGGTATTAAGAAAAAGAACACTCAGAATGAAACCGACAGAATTAAAATAACACTAAACTATATAAAAGAACATTACCCAAGCAGCATATACAGATGTATCAGCCAATAATTCAATAGAAAATGTAGGAGGAGGAATTATTCTAAATTTTAAAAAAAAATGGAGTGAAAAAAACACAGTCATTGGCAACTGGAAAATTTTCAAGTAACTTCAAAACGGAGGTAGAGGCTTTGAAAACTGCAGCAGAAATGCTCTTGATAGATGTCAATAAAGAGAAGCAAATAGCTAACTTCACAGATGCAAAGTCAGCTGTTTCAATACTGTAGAGCAAATATAGCACAGAACTAGCTGAACCTAAGAGCAGCACTCCATGGTCTATGCAGAGTTCGCGGCCACTGCATTGGCCAGGTTGCCTTATTTCCTCAGGTTCAAGACCCCTCCCCCTCCCTACACGTTAGGGAGATGTGTGTGTGTTTGTGTGTGTGTGTGTGTCGAGGTAGGGAGATGTCAGGTGGTGGGAATGTGTGTGTATGGTTTGGGGATGTGTGAGTGGATGTGCGATGTGTGTGTTCGTGGGGGATGTGTGTGTGCGTGGGTGGGGAATATGTGGTCGATGGAGATGTGGCTGGGGGATGGGTGGTTGGAGGTGTGGGTGGAGGAGAGGATGTGTGGGTTAGGATGTGTATGTGGGTGGGTGTGGGATGTGTGGGTTGGTGGGGGATGTTTGTGGGTGGCGAATGTGTTATGGTTGGGGGAACAGGTGAGGGCAGTGTGTGAGGGTTGGGGATGTGCGGGAGGAGGATGGGTTGCTTGGTGGGGTATGTATGTGTCCCTGGTTGTGTGTGTGTGGGTGGGGTGATGTATGGGTAGATGGGATATGGGCCTCATAACATGGTAATTTGTCTTGATTATGTTCACAACATTCAATTTCACAATGTTTATCTTTCTTCCTATGTAAATGTATAATGCTCTTGATGAACGAAAGACGAGTGATTGGAAGGGCCGAATGTTAGACGGGCCTGCGTGTCCAATTTGTTAACCTTTGAAAATAAAGTTGATTTAATTTGATTTGATTTACACTGCAAGGTACTATAGGCAGAACATTACAGTCCAATAGGACGCCGCAATCGTTCCTGCACACATACTCATGAGGAAATGTTTACATTGTACAGGTCCTTTGCAGGACGCAGCCATCAACCCCAGGTTGATATTCTAGGCAATTTCATGTTTAGTAGTTTGCCATTGATTTCAATTACGTGTTGAACAATTATGTATCGAAATTTAGTCACAACATTACCACATCTTTGAGAAGTTTCCCCCTTAAATAACCACCAGAATCTCTCAAGCCGACGCTAGGCGCAAACTTACAACATGCATTCCCCAAGACCCTCTAAGCCAGACCCTGACGAGAGCATTTACTCAAACTATCCCGGCACACGCCCAGGTCAACAATCAATTCTAGGTTACTCAACTCTAGAAGTTAAAGATCCGGTCCTATCCTATGATGTTATCTTTGACGGTCAGAAATTGTTTGGGCTGGACGATGATAACGTTCATGCCTTTGTCAAATACAAGGATATGGCAATGATTACGTGTTACGATCCACTCGACCCCCAATCTGACGCACCCCAAGCCAATTTCAAGAAGGCGGCAATTCATAAAGACAGCGATCAATTTGCGGCAGTGGACTGCCAGCGATATTCCGATCTATATAAAGCCTGGATATAAAAATCCCGCCAATGTTCAGAATCTACTCCTTTGGGAAAGTCCTGGGCACCATCCGAGAGACGAGTATGTTCGATGACAAGTTCTTGATACAACATCTGGACATTCTGAATGAAATTCTGGTTACAACTTCCAAGCGAAGCTCCAATGCACCCAAGCTGCCGGTTACAAAATCTAAATGCACTTTAGCTAGAATATTTAGCTTCAAAAACACAAGGCTAATTCATAAATTCCACCTCATCTATTAACATACGGCAGAAGTCATGTGTGTTGTCCTGGTTGTGTCAGTGTGTGATCTGGTCACTGCTGTGCCGACAGTATGTTGTAATGCAGAGCTCAACGTATATAGTTAACCAGATTACTGATGTCGTCACTGCTTCGTTTAGTGCTCAAATATTGACCGGCGAGTGTTGTGTTCCCATTGTGTAGTGACTTTAACTATGCATTATTTACAGATTTTTTATTACATTGGTTCTGTTCCCTGTATACATGTATATACTGTGGTCCCAGGAATGAGGCGCTGGGACCTGTTACCCCTGGGTAGATTGGGTCCGTTAGCTATTACAGCGGCCAATCTAGGAGATTAAAACCTCCGATTATAAACCCCAAAGTTTAAGGTGGACCGACGTACCGAGGACTGAATGGCCACGGGTAGAGCCACGACATACTCCCCTATTAAAAGAAGTACAAGAATCGAACATTTTTGGCAACATGAACAGCATTATGATTTGCCAGCTTTAGAGGGTATGTGGTAGCCACTCTTCGGATACTTCCTTCCTTGAGATATGTCTACTTGAAATTCCGCTTCGTTTCTGCTGACATCTTCTAATCGATCTCCACCCCTTGTTTTGTTTCCATGGGGATCTCCTCTGGGAAAGTGGTCGATGAAGGTCCCAATTTGTGCTTGAAAGCGGCCATTCAACAGCTATTATCGTCCCTCGGCCCCGTCTCTCTCCTGAGACACTGATGTCGGGGAATCCCAGCTTTGCTTTTTTCTCTCCTATAGGACGTCTCACAGGTTGGATTGAGTTTTACTTCACTTTACTCGTCTGTGTCGGGTTTGTGCTTCCTTCTGGAGGCACCTCCCCTATTCCCTTACTCGACACGTGTAAGCTAATAAGACGAAGGTGGGATGTTTTAGGGATGCCCAGTTGTCCGTGGTCGTTATCTCTTGTCCCTTCTTTCTTTTACAGTAGCGTGTTCCTTATACATAAATTACCTACCCTTGGAGGGTCATGCGCCCATAACAAATTTCTAAAACAAGGTTTTAGTGAATCCTCTTGGGGTTGCACAGCCCTAATTTCTAGAAGTAAAGAATGTTTGTAATGAATAGGCTTATCCGATACTGTGACTTTACTCATAGTCTGCATATAAGCTATAAAAAGAGGTTTGTCAGGTGCCCCTTAATAAACATGTCTACATCCCATCAGGAATGAGTATATGGGGTCCAACACCAGCATCACGGCTGCCCAGATTGTCCCTGTGACATACTTTGACGCCACTTCACTTTTGCAATAGGTAATAGCATTTGATTCCGAGCTCATGGTGAGCTCTTTCACTTTAATCGTATGGTCCTTCAGCTGTCCGGGTTGTACCAGGTGAGGGGCTATAACCGTGTTATATTGAAGTTCAGTGCCTTGCAGGCATTGTACGTAACTTCCGTTGACAGTATCTTCTCGATCACTGGAGAGCTGTTATCGGCAGATATTGTCCTGTGTTGGTTTTTAGCTCCTCTAGTGAAACATGCCGCACAGCGAGATTGCTGTTTGTTTATGCGGGCACTGTTATTGTGACCATCAATCCTGCACAAAGTGCAAAATGACTTTCTCCAGTTTGCTGCTGGCACTTAGATTTATGAGACGTTCGTTTGTTGTTATTATTTCTATGAATATGTGGCCCAGCAGTGTGACCCCTTTTGTCCATAAAAGTAGAGTTCTGGCTAAAACTCTTATCATGTGGCTTTTCGGCTTGAGGAGCATGGTTCGATGCTGTGGAGCCCGTCTCTCCATGGGCTGTCAGGTAACGTTCGGCAATGTTCATTATATCATCTAATGGTATGCCGCCGTTCTCAGTCGCAAACGTCTGCAACGCTTTCGGCATGGATTCTCCAATTTCTTCAGCAATGATCAATTCTTCCGACCCGTCATAAGTTTGCTCGTACTCAGTCAGTCCTATCCATTTCGATAAGTACATTTATATTTTGGGCATACGATTCTAGACGTTTGGCGTTTGTCAGAATCTCGAATGTCTCCAACCGAGATGCAGGAACATCGTTACGCCCGCCAGGCGAATAGTCCCCACCCGGGATGCAGTAACATCGTTACGCCCGCCAGGCGAGTATTAGTTACCTGCCCGCAGGTTGCTGGCTGACGCGATAGCCAGCTGTCAGGCAAGGACAAAGCAAGACGCACGCAGTCCTCGTGACGTCAATCCACAGAGGGCAAGCGCTTTGCGAGAAACAGACAGACAGCTTCGGTACTCGGACCAGACAGGACGTGTGGGTAGAGAAAGGCTGTGTGTAGTTCTGTGCCCGAAAGTCGAGTGCTTGTACATCTTGTGAGATAGACTGTAAAGCTGTGGGTTGTCTGTAAGTGTATTGATGCATTGTATATGTATTGTAATGATCATCACATGCCAAACTAGATCGTATTGCATGTGACTTGTAAATAAATCCATTGAACTTCGTGTCGTTGTGTCTCAAGTCCAATCATGTTGTACTTGTACTTGTCTCACATGTGTTAGGTATAACTAGCCAGGTTTAAGACCCTGACATGTGTGAACGTGGTGGCATCGTCCGGCTTGAAATTAATTAAGATTTGAACCTAGATTTGTGAACGTGAAGACTTTTGTCCAGCTTTAATGTACATTTAAATGTGATCGTGAAGGCTCATCCTCATATATAGTATTACATTTGTTTGAATATGGAGGCTAGATGTGAACGTAAAGTACATACTTTTGTTTGATCTTGTAAACGTGCAAAACATCAGTGATTGGGTAACTTGTCGCCATTTTGACCTTGTCGACAATGTGAAATCGTCGCTATTGTGACCTTGTCGCCATCTTGTAAACTTGATGTCTATGTCCTTACTGAATGTCATCTTGATGTAAGTGATGTGTCATCAAAGTTGTAGAGTGTTGAGAGATATTTTGATTGTCTTTGTGAAGTTAGTTGTGGAAAGCAGAAAGTTTCGGAAAGAAAGTGACTTGTGGTTTTGAAAAAAATTGTTGACCGACGACATTACGACCTACAATTACACTCAACTCCATACAAACCTAATCAAAACTTAGTGACAAGCATACACACCACATCAGATAGACGCTAATTTATTTCCTCCAAAAACAAAGCAGGTGTTCTGTGCCATCTGAAACCCTTGCCCGTAGAGGTCATTTGTGTTTTGAAGTAGCGACCTTACAGTTCCTAGCCCTGGTTGGAACCGTTCTACACCGCATCCAGTACACTTGAGTATATTTCCTTTTCTATATACTTTCGGATGCAAATTTGGGCACAAATTGTAAGTTGAACAAAATTGTAAATTTTTCACTTTACTAACAACTTGTAACAAATTGTGTGTCTGACAACTCATTTGCATTTAAATTTTCCATCATGTCTTCATTAAATGACTTCATCGAGATGGGTTTAAAGTTAAAGTTAACTGGTGACGAGTTAACAAAGTGGAGTGAAAGAAAATACTCTGAATACCACGAACGCGAAGAGAGAGCGGCTGAAAGAGCGGCCAAGCAATTAGAGGCAGAAACAGCCTTAAAGCAGGCAGAGGAGAACTATCTGCAAAAACAAAACAGGCAGAGTTAGATAATGATTTGAGGAAGGCTGAAATCTCAGCTCAGAGTAAAAGAGAAGAGCTTGAGTTACAACTAAAAATTAAACAACTTGAAACTGATACTGCCATAGACAAAGAGTCTAAGAAAGCTGAAAGAATAGAGAAAGAAAACCAGTACAAAAAGTATCAAGGTATTGTAAGAAATTATACCTCAGGTGACTGCATTGCAGCCTTCACCCAAAATTTTGAAGCCTTAATGGACCATTACCAGGTCCCACTTTCTGAATGGAATATTATTTATATGAGGAGTTTGTCAGGGGAGCCTCTGAAAGTCATAGAGACTATCCCCAAAGACCTCAGAAAAGATTACCATTATCTAAAATCAAAGATTATGGCACAATTTATGCTAGATGAGGCAGGTTACAGAGAACAATTCAGCAAGTTGAGTCCAAAACCGACTCAAACGTTTTCTGACTACCTCTGCTTAGTCCGAGACATATTTACAAAATGGACTTCAGCAGCTAAAATAGATAAAGATTATCAGAAATTAGAAGATCTCATCATCAGGGATAAAGTCATCTCATCCCTTCCATCAGCATTTTCAAAATTTTTGCAAGAGAATGAATGTACGAGTGTAGATCAGATTGAGAGACGTGGTTCGGCTTATTATACAGCCAATAAACATTGTTTTGCTAGTGAAGCTACTGATACAAACTTTGTAGCATCGGCTAACTATGAAAAACGCAGCTCAGAACCCTATAATAGGCAAAAACCATATAAGACTACTTCTGAGAAATACAATCATTGTAGATATTGTAACTTTTCACACCACCAAGGTGAGATGTGTGACAAGAACCCAGCATATCTTACATATCTACAGAACATCATAAATAGCCAAGATAAGGAACGTAAATCCTTCAAAAAGGCACGTAAATGTTTCCTCTGTAAGGCGCACGGGCATTGGCGTCATGCTTGTAAAGGAAGGCAAATGACCAAGAAAGCAAATGCCGCCTTATTTGATAGTTCATCATCATATGAAGAACAATCAGAGAAACACCCTGTGAACTCAGCACAGGCTTTTGACATGTTGAACGCAAATAAATGTACTGTTTGTAATACCTTTTATGAAGATGGCATTTTGACATGCGGCCACTCCATTCCTATTGCCAATGAAGAAGCTAATTTGGTAATAGATTCCAAAGGCAGAATAAACATCCACCAGGGATATGTGAATGGCAAGCCTGCTACAGTCCTTCGGGACACCAGCAGTTCACTGATAGGATTAAAGAGAAAGTTCATAATGCCTACAGACTATACAGGCAGGCACGTAACATGCAGAACATTCTCTGGAAATATTGAAAAGTACCCATTAGCATGGGCATATATTCAGACACCTTTCCTCACTGGGAAAGTAAAATGCGCAGCATTAACTAACCCTGTGTGTGATATTATCATTGGAAATTTACCAGAGGTGAATGATATGCCTCATGATATAACATCTGTTTGCATTGATGAGAACATAACATCACCACCATCACATGTCATCATTGATAATGGTGTACCACCAAATGAATGTATGGTAGCTAATGTAGCACTAAGATCTCATGACATCATTGATCAAACTGTTTCATCACAATCTGATATCATTGAATGTGTGAACGCAGTAACTAGAGCTACTGCTAGAGTGCAAGATGAAATTAACCAAACTGAGGCTATAGAAATGCTTAGCCCAGTGGTACTACCTCCTAAAACCATGAAGGAGACTTTTGTAACAGCCCAAAAGGCTGATCCTTCATTGTCTAAATATGTTAATCTGATCGGCCAAAAGCCAAATGTAACCAAAAATGTAAGATGGCATTTTGCTTTGAAAAATTGCATCCTCACCAGGTACTATACCAGAGGTGACAGCACAACAGAGCAAACTGTTTTGCCGATTGAGTACCGTAAGCAAGCCTTACATCTTGCCCATGATATACCTCTTGCAGGGCATATGGCATACTCTAAGACCAGATCAAGATTACTTACACAGTTTTATTGGCCCAAATTCTGCAATGACATTAAGCAATATTGTAGAAGTTGTGACATCTGCCAAAAACTAGTGAAGAAAGGTAAACACCCACAGGCAAAATTACAGATTACTGACTTAGCCAGTCGACCTTTTGAGAATATATCTGTCGACATAGTGGGCCCTCTTAATCAAATAACAACCAGAGGGAATAAATATATTATTACCACCATTGATTTATGTAGCCGCTGGCCGGAAGCGGTTCCGTTAAAGAACATAACTGCCAATGATATAATGGAAGTTTTGTTCCATATATTTTCACGGATAGGATTTCCAGACACTATCCTATCAGATAGGGGAAGCCAGTTCATTGCCGCATCTACTCAAGCTTTCACCAAAATGTTAGGGGTGAAACAATGTTTCAATTCTCCATATCACCCTCACTCAACCGGAATCATAGAAAAGTTTAACGGTGATTTAAAGCATATGCTTGCTAAAGTCACGCAAGAACATCCCAACAACTGGGACATATATTTGCCTGCTATACTTTTTGCTTATCGCGAAGTGCCACATTCTAGTACTGGATTCTCTCCTTTTGAACTTATCTATGGTGCCAAACAACGTGGCCCATTGAGCATCTATCTTCAAATGTTAACTGAAGCCACTCCTTTACTTAAACCCATATCATCATACGTATACGTTACATCATTGCGTGAAAGAATCATCAAATCTTGTATGATTGCAAAAGAAGCACTAAAATTATCTGGTGCTACATATAGACAATATGCAGACAAAGGTAACAGGACAATAACGTTGACACCTGGACAGGACGTACTTCTTCTCTTACTTAGTGACAGACACTTATTGACTGAGTCTTGGCAAGGACCATTTAAAGTTATAAGACAGATTTCAGCTGTAGACTATGAGATTCAAATAAAAGACAAACATAAAATATTCCACATTAATATGCTAAGACCATATTACAACAGAGACAACGAACAAGACGATACAACAGCTTGTACAGTGATAATAGACCATGAAGATGACGAAGATGGTGACGAAATTCCAACACCTGCATTAGACATGACAAACTGCTTGAAAGAAATCAGAATAAACCCAAACTTAACTCAAGCAGAAACAGACAGCTGCAAACATCTCATACAACAGTACAACACCATCTTCTCCAACAACCCAGGACAAACAGAATTAGTACAGCATCACATCACACTCACTTCAAACACACCCATAAAATGCAGACCTTACACCATTCCATTGCATTACAAAGAAAACTTACATCAGGAAATCATTAGCTTAGAGAAAAACAACATCATTAGACGATCCCAATCACATTTTTCATCTCCAATGGTCATGGTACGCAAAAAGGACAACACGATAAGACTCTGTGTCAACTATAGAAAACTAAATAAAAAACACTTCTAGATCTAGAACCAATGTCCAACTCTGAAGATCTACTGACAGAACTGACAGACTCTAGATTCTTTACGAAGTTAGATATGACGAAAGGTTACTGGCAGATAACGGTAGACGAACAGAGCAGACATCTGACAGCATTTGCCACACCTTGGGGACTGTACGAATGGTGCAAACTTCCATTTGGGCTTGTCAATGCCCCAGCGACATTCGTACGTATGACACGACTTTTACTAGTGGACATACCAAACATTATCTGTTACATGGACGACATTTGTGTTCACACAAAGACAATCACAGACCACATAAAGACATTACAGCAGACACTTGAACGGATCAGAGGGCACGGACTGACGGTAAAGCCTACAAAAGTAGACATAGCCTATCAGGAAATATCCTTCTTGGGGTACAAAATATCTAAGGGCTTTGTCACGACAGACGATAACATCGTGTCCAAAATACTGAAACTCTCACTTCCGACTACGAAAAAGCAAGTCAGAAGTGTGTTAGGACTATTAAATTATTATAGACAGTTCATACCAGATTTTGCTGAACTGACTGAAAAATTTACTAACCTACTAACGAAAGATCAACCTGAAAAGATTGTAAACAATGAATGCCTAAAATTTGCATTCCAGAAAGTGTTATCTTATTTTTCTGAGAATAGATTAAATAATCTCATTCTCAAATTGCCAAAATTACATATTCCTTTCAGATTACGCACAGACGCGAGCTCCGTGGCGATTGGGGCAGTTCTGTTACAGGAACATGATAACATTCTACATCCTCTATACTACGTCTCTCGAAAATTGAAACCAAGAGAACGCGCTTGGTCGACACCACAGTTGGAAGCCATTGCTCTAGTGGTGGGTATAACTAAATTGTCCAGATTCCTCCTGGGACGTCATTTTATTGTAGAGTCCGACAATAGCCCATTAAAATGTATCACTTCAGGAGTACCTACCAACCAAATGATAGCGCGCTGGTCTCTTAAGCTTCAAGATTACAGCTTTGAAGTTCGACATATTGCTGGCAGAACCAACACGATTGCCGATCTTTTGTCCCGTTGTCCGACCGACCCAGTAAGCACTAATGTCTGAGTGCTGTGTGTTAAATACACTCATACCAACACAGCCATCAGTGAAGTTTTTTTCCCACGAAAGCTGTGTATGTCTACTATGTGATGTGATAGGGTTCATTCCCACTATATATAGTTCTTCTTATTTTATTATTACTGTAATAAGTGTCGTGAATAATTGTGTAGCGTGTGGTAGAAAGCGAACAATATTAATTGTATATATATTACGAAACAAGAACAGTGCCACATTCGCTCTGAACTTACCTCAAGCGAACTATCCAATTTATCAGTGGTATCTGCGATTGGAACATATCCAGTGATATTTTAATCCGTGTATGAAAGAGTGAACTGAACTTTGACATTTACACCACTGCAGTCAATCGAAATCCAGAGATTTTCCAGCGAAACAACGAACACATGAACTATCAGAACAGTTACATTCCGAATTGCTACATCAGACCGGAACAATTGTGTTATAGAATTTTCAACATCAGCTGTTCGTGTGTACTTCCGGATAATTTATAAATTTAGTCCAAAATTAGCAGACGACAAACAAAACCTTAAAAAGTTATGACGCTTCTAAAATAGTTATGAATCACCAATTTCGAATACACGAATTGTGTATTAATATTTTTTCAATTAGTGTAATCTTAGAATCATACCTTGATTAACTTATTCATACTATCGACATTTTTTCGCTAGTATGGAAAAGCATCAAGCTATGACGCTGAGAAATAGAAGAATAAGTGTAATATATTAGATTTGATAGCTTTTGAAATTATGTCCCTTTCATTTAATTGTGGTTACATTATTACACCAAGGGCGGTAAATTGAAATGTATTTGAATATGTGTTGTATATAAATAGCCATGGTGTTGCCAGATTGTTAACACTCCAAGAAGTCATCAACTGAGCATGGTATAGGGTTACCGACGGAAGAACTCCCGGCCAAATGAGGTCGGAGCTCGAGCGTTGAATACGGCTTATATAAAGCCGTATTACAGTCCTACCCGATGTTTTTTGTTACAAAAAGCATATTATTACTTTTTTTTTAATAGGTTGCGAGGTAGTTCCTTTGAAAGCTGGTGCTACCGATCTGACTGGGTCAATATTGCAACTTAGGTGATCATCCATCAAGAGGATAAAACTTGGCAAGTGGTAAAGATTGAACACCACATGTCTTAAAATACAACTTGCATTTCTTATGTATTTCTATGCCAATATATGTATTCTTATGTATTTCTATACCAATGTATATAACAACAGAAAGGTCGATTCTGACATGGTTAAAATATTAACCCGGTATGTATATAGAGAGTATACATGAAAGATGAAATCTTTCATGAAGAAGCTCCGGGGGAGCGTGTCAGAATCTCGAATGTCTCCAACTGAGATGCAGGAACATCGTTACGCCCGCCAGGCGAATAGTCCCCACCCGGGATGCAGTAACATCGTTACGCCCGCCAGGCGAGTATTAGTTACCTGCCCGCAGGTTGCTGGCTGACGCAATAGCCAGCGGTCAGACAAGGACAAAGCAAGACGCACGCAGTCCTCGTGACGTCAATCCACAGAGGGCAAGCGCTTTGCGAGAAACAGACAGACAGCTCGGGTACTCGGACCAGACAGGACGTGTGGGTAGAGAAAGGCTTTGTGTAGTTCTGTGCCCGAAAGTCGAGTGCTTGTACATCTTGTGAGATAGACTGTAAAGCTGTGGGTTGTCTGTAAGTGTATTGATGCATTGTATATGTATTGTACTGATCATCACATGCCAAACTAAATCGTATTGCATGTGACTTGTAAATAAATCCATTGAACTTCGTGTCGTTGTGTCTCAAGTCCAATCATGTTGTACTTGTACTTGTCTCACATGTGCTAGGTATAACGAGCCAGGTTTAAGACCCTGACAGCGTTCCGGTATTTGATCCTGTAAGCTGAGGAGGTTAACTCATATGTTTTTTTTTTTTTTTTTTTTTTTTTTAGAATTGCGTTTTTCAGAGAATCAATTTTCTTTTCATGGCCTGGAGGTGGTTTCTAAAACATGTCATAAGCTGCCCCTTTCAGACCTTGTGATATTTTGAGATTAAATTGTGGACTTTTGGAAGTCCATATGCTTCAGCTTTCAAAGAAAAACGATATATCCAGTTGTCTAGTTGCTATGATTTCTCGCCAAATGACATAATTGGAATACCCATGACTCCCACAGAGAGATTCTGGCTTGATGGAGTATGTACGCTGTGAGTTGGAAAAATTGAACTGCTGAATAAGGAAGTGTCTTGACTTTGTAATTCAAGTTTCCTCAATTCCAGTTCATGCTGTCTTTTCTCCCTCTCTTCAGCCCAATCTCCTTGTCAAATTCTGCTATTCACATTCTTTCCCTAGAATCTATTTCCGCCATTTTGATTCTGTATCTGTCATCTCTCTCCTTGGCTATGTCTCTCTGAAGAGATTAGAGCAAGAATCGCCATAGCGTACAATGAGCTAACACGCTGAAAAAAAAATCTGATTGCGTAAAAATGTGGTTTCTGAGGAGAATGCAAAGAATATCATGGGCCAACAGAAAAAGCCAACGACCAAGCCCTACAAGAAACAAATGAAGATCGTAAACTAGTTATAAAAATTAGACGTAGACTGTCAATGTGTTTCGGGTATGTTATGATTAAAATTAAATTATAGAACTTGGTGGATCGAGAGGAGGAGAACAAGGGAAAGACAGCGAAGTAAATACCTTGTCTTCTTGGCTACGTGGCATGGTCGTGGTAAGAACACTTTATTTATCCATGACTCTTTTGATGAAATGAAATGACGAATCATGACCGCCCACGCTTACCGGCATGGCACATGATAAATGGATGGAATCGAGAAGTGTAGAGAATTTAATGTAAACATATTCTCATGTTCTGTGGATTATATAATGACATTTGACTGTGTACAGCATCATCCATCATATCACTTTGGAAAATCATGATGGAAATGGGTTGTCCATCACATGTAGTTTAACTGATAAAATGCTCTATCTAGACCAACAAGAAGAGCTTAGAATAGATGGCGAGACATCAGTTTGACGTCAAGCAAGGAGTCCGTCATGGATGTGTACTGTTCCCTTAATTGTTTAAGATACACGCTTAAAATATAATTAGCAATATCACGGATGAAATAACAGAGGGCAATATGATTCCCTAAATATCGGTGGTCATGAAATACCAGAGATTCGATATGCTGTTGATACAGTATTACTATTCACATCCCAGAATGGTATAGAACATCCAAGAACCTCAACACAAAAGAATAGTTAAAACCGTGACTTATAACGTAGCAAAAACAAAGATAAAATGCATACAGATAACACTAATATGGAGAAAGAAATATATGCTAATGGAGACAACTTGGACGTGGTGGAAATTTTCGCATATCTTGGATCATTAATTGCCAACACTGGTGACACAATTAAATATATTACGAAACGGATAACTGTTGCTCTTCAAAAACTGAAACCTATGAATAAACTGTGGCGTTGGGCATATAGACCTACACAAATTATATGTTTATGAACATGTTTCTGTCATCGTGCAACTTACGCCCTTGAGACCACGACACTTACTAAACAAGTTGAACAACGCATACATGCCTTTGAATACACATTTTATAGACGGGTTCTAAGTATATCTTAGATACATAAAATAATAGATGCATGTATACGACACGATCTGAATATTAAATAAGGTTGGCTACTAAAGAAGACTGATTGATTGATTGATTGAATGATTGATTAATTGATTTAGGAACCGACATCACAGCATTCGGGGCATTCCCATAATCGCTTCGTCGCCATCCTCAGCAACCACCACCAATAGTACCAGTAGCAATCTGATTATAAGTCCGTCTCGCCTTTCCTCTGAGCGTTGAGCGTCGGCCAGATCCCCTAGTCACTCCTCGCTGTCGCATTCTTGCTAGACCATGGTGATCCATTTGTCCTCCGAGGTGTACAGTGCTCCAACTAGGCCGCACCCACGTCTGCCTTGTCATGCATCAATACTCCACCAAGTATTGCAGAGCCAGCCAATCTGTCCGCCTGTTCATTCACCAGCACACCAGCATGCCCCGGAGAAAAGATCCAGGCGATGCTTGCCATTCGTGACCTCCGAAGCGAAGCAAGCCACTCTGCACGAAACTTGCCTGTCCTCACCTTCCTCTGCATGCTTTCTAAGTCAGTTTAAATCACGATTTGTGTGTGTATCGTATTCTCCGTCCAGCGGAAAGCTGCACTGACCGCCTCGACCTCCATTCTTAAGCTAGAAGTTGGGGTATCATATTCCAGGCTCTCCTGCACCAAACGTCGACCATTAGCTTTTGCTAAGAACCCCCATGCACTTCTCCTACCTCTCAACACCGACCCATCTGTGTAGATAATCACATCACCCGAGCGAGCATTATCCTGAATTAGTTGCTGGATTCCCACTTCCGTGCCACTCCCTGCACTCCCGGCTCAATGTGATTTTAACTCTGCACAAGTATGGCTGCTCCGCTGGCACTCTGACCCACTCCTCTCCTCGCCTAATGTTCTCCAAGACGCACATCTGTCTGATAGTATCCTCCGGCTGAGCCATCCATGGTTTCCCTCTAATCAGTCGCTGACTCTTAACTGCGTCCAGCGCAATTGAACAACAGTTGGACTGGAAGGGTAGGACTCTGTAATTTGCTGACGACATTCTCGTGTATAGACAGGTTCGAGATAGACAGGCGGTTGCCAATGATATGCAGGGCGAACTAGATCGAATTTCCTCATAGGGTACTGATGCCGGTTCCCTTGTCAACCTTGTAAATGCATCGGTTACATGGTTCTCCCTAAACAACCATATTGTGAACACAGACCTGCCGTCAGTAAGAATGGATGGGAGTATTTTGAGTAGAACCCAGTCAATGACATATCTTGGCGTGAGGCTTGATCGTAACCTGTCCTTCAGAGATCATGTCGATTATGTCAAAACGAAAGCTCGAAAATGTTTGTCAGCAATCAGAGTCATGGTGACTGCCAATATCGAGCAAAGACTGCTAATACTTCTGTTCCAAGGACTGGTGCTTTCACGCATCGGGTGTGCCCTGGCCATCCTTACTGTCAGCCCTACACAGATTGGAAGACTTGAAAAGGTACAAAACGAAGCCATGCAAATCATTTTGGGCTGCACAAGAGACACCAGCTGTGTTGCAATGAGATACATCCTTGACTTCCCGACAATGGAACACAGGATCAAGATCTGGAGAGCTCGTGCATACTTAACAATAAGTGTTGATGAGCAGCATCCCCTGCATGATGCTATATTCAGAGAAAAAGGTAACAGTCTAAAGAGGGCCAAATCATGGATAGGTCGGGCGGAAGATGTCCTCAGACAGGTCTGCAGTTTTACCAGTATCAACCCCGGCAAGGAATGGGTGCCGGTGCCTCCGGCTTTTAAGTGCACTTTTTCCTGCATTATCACACTTGACAGACGGTGCAGAGAGCAGAACCCTGCCGCTGGCAATACAGAGGTCAACGCGCTCATCTATGAACACTCAGACAGCCCTGAAGTGCTCATCTATACAGATGGATCTGTTGTAAAGCAGCAGAGAAGTGCGTGGGCATTTACAGCCTGTTCAGCGGGCCGACCGTTCAAGAATCCAGTGGTGCCCACTCTATGACCACGACCAGCATGACGATGGAGGTGATGGCAGTTACACAGGCTTCATCTTCAAAATCACCTTCAACTTCGTCTCGGGACATGCGGGAGTCGAAGGAAATGAACGAGCTGATAAACTGGCTGGCTCAGCACACCCTGTTGATGGCCAGCCCATGGATCGTGCCGATGTTATTAAACACTTTGCATATTTACATTTATTTACATTTAATTACAGTATTTACACATGTCTGTTTATTTTTATTTATAATATGTGGCAGTCTATTTGTGATAGGCTGCAAAGCAAATTTTGGGGCACAAGTGTGGTCTATTAGTGCAGCTGGGGCAAACAAAAGATGATCTGTGTCGTTTAGTTCGAATGCTGCAAAAAACACAGTTTCTATTGACACCGACAAATTCTATTAAATGTTTGGCTCCTGTCAATTTCCTGCAACAGACTTTTTTGAAATTCTTTGGCAGGCAGAGTGTCAAACTTTCAGGAATAATCTGAGCTGCTTCGCGATGTGCACTTTCAAGTAAACTTTGCTTGAAATCCTTCAATGACAGTTTGTTTTGTTTTTTCACATGCTGCCTCTGGTCAAATACGTGAAACATGGTGTGATAAATAGATTCAAATCGATTCCTGAGAAACATAGTGGCATACCAAGGAGTATATAAATGAGCACTAGTACTCCAATAGTGTTTGATACATGGCCTTGGATCAAGCCCCATAGCAATAATGACAGACGTAAACTTCTCCCATTCGTGCTTCGTGAGTGGGGTCCAGGATAACAGACTAGAATGTTTTCTTTTATTAGTGTTCTGCATCAACATCTTTTCTGCATATTAGTTTACATTTTTAATTAAACAATCCACTAAGTCATCATCAAAAAACACTTTGAGAAAATCCATAGGTGTTTGAAGTTGATAAAGTACAGGGTTGACGTGAAACCTTCGAGGACGAAACTCAAACTTCGGTTTTGTTTCCCCTTCTGACACATTTTGCCATGTTTATGATGATGGTAGAGGTGCATCACGCTCTACAGAAGCTTGTAATACCGAGTTTTTACCTCCAGTTTTATTCTTTTTTTGTACTGTTTGCTTTCCTTTGCGCTGAGAAGTAATTGTGACATCCTGACATTCATTGTCAGACGGACATTCATTGTCAGACACCTCAGCTGATGACGAACTTTCACTGGTTTCTTTATCACCACGTGCAAAAACTTTAGACTCACAACTAAAACTTCTTTCTGAATCTTCACTCAAGTCAGAATCACTATTGTTTAAAACCGTTTCAAACAATAACCTCGCTTAATATGAAGTCATTTACGAGGCCGCATACTCGTGGGCGTTTCCATTGTGAAAAATCAAAACAAACAAATTAACGCTACTTTAAATCACAAGAATCCAATGTGATGGTATAGTGTGAAGGCATTCTCTGCTCTGTGTCCATAGCAGCCATAGTTTTAAGTGCATTGAGTCCTTTTTGAGATGTTGTCAAAACCGTCTCCACATGGTCCTTGAAGGACAGGCTCCTGTCAAATGTGATTCCCAGATACTTCAGTTTTTTTCTCTCTGCTGATATTTCTACCATCTATAACGAGGCTTGAGACATCAGCTCTCACAATCCTGTTTTTCAGAGAGCACCACAAAACAACCGCCTTTTCCGGAAGGATGACAGCACTCATTTAAGTGCACCAGTCAATCACTTTGTCTTCTGTCAACTGTCGCTCCTGGGCTGTTTTCTCCCTATCTCTCCCCTGCCTAAATGCAAGAATATCAACTGCAAATGTTAATATCTTTCCAACCCCTGGTGCTTCTAGGTTTGCAATCTTGCTCGTATACTCGTTAAAGAGCAACGGTGAGATTGCAGATCCCGGTGGCAGTCCCGGGATTAAAATAGATGGCTCTGATGTCCATGCACCCAGACGGAGAGCAACTCGACGAGAATGCAGGACGGCTGCTATCCAGTTCATCAACCTTCTCCATCAGCGCCGTCATCAAAATATCATAGCGAACTCTATTGTACGCATCCTCGAGATCAAGTGCTACCGTCATTGTTTCCTGTCTACCCAGGAACCCCCCCCCCCCCCCCCATAAACTGCTCACTGTCATAGGCAAAATTGGCTTGATTTGACCTGGTATCTTTTCCTGGCCTGTAGCTCCCCAGAAGCTTCCCCCCTTTCCAAAAACGCTTGCAGCTTAACAACGACTATCTTCTTTAGAACATTCCCACATGTATTTTGAAGGGTGATGATCCTAAAGCCGTTAAACTTTGAATGATCCTTGAATGGTTTTGGGAGAGGGATGAGATAGCTGTGCACCCAATCCTGCGGTACTGATGCTGTCCTAATGCTCTGGTTAAAGCAGTCGCTCATCTCCTTCAGGTCTGCATCGCTCAAAGCCTTTATGTGGCCATACCTAACCCCATCATGCCCTGGTGCCGTGTCTTTTGCCTTTTTCAAAATATGTTTAACATCTTCAACCAGTATGATGGCTTCACAATGTATATTCTTTGTGGTGCCAGATAACTCCTCTTTAACAGCATCCCCTGGGGTTCGCATCATTATGATTGGTCTGCACTAAAGATCTCTGGAGAAACGCCTCCCCTTTTTCTTTGTCTGTTGTCACGCGCACACCATAATCACTATAAATTGTTCCCACTGTCAATAGGCCGATGTTTTCTTTGCATTTCTCTGTGCAGTTTCCAGAATTTTCGCAGTGTTTTATCACCTGCAATCCCCTTCATGACACATTCCCATTTTGCATTTTTGGCCTCTGCAGCACAGCGCTTGAAAACCCCCACCTTGTCTTTCTTGACATTTTCGACTGTGTCCACTTCCTCTCGTGAGCTTCGGGGTGTCTGTCGCACTTTCCTTAGCTGCTTCACTGCAGCTCTCTTTGCTTTCCAAGAATGGTCTACTTCTGGGAACCACCATAAGGGTTGCAAAAAAGGGATGTTAACAGTCCTGTTGCATGCCCCCTGTCTGATGCGTCCAAGAAGCCTATCGGTCCACTCATACCGGAAGGTCTTTCGTGCTCTCCCAGCCTTAACTTTCCTGGATTTAGAGATCAGGACTAAGCATGGCATGTGATCACTCCCATGGCCATGGTCATCAGTCCACTTTACCTCAAGGACTGATGACTGGGAGACAAGTGCCAAGTCAATAGCTGTGTCTGCATCGCCTCATTGCCATTCTAGTCGGCCTACCATCATTTATGCAGACCACATCGGAGTCCACCATGGCATCCGCAAGGTGAATTCCCTGTCGGTTTTCTCCACTACTGTCCCAATCTCTACTCCTCGCATTAATGTCTCCACATATGAGTAGCCTATCACCTGGTAATTCCTCCAGTTCCTTACGCCAGTCCCAATGTTCATTTCTGACAAAACAGTTCACTGTGGCATATATATTTATGATGTTTCACCTTAAGCCACCAATCTCCATTTGTATACCCTGGACCTCTCTTGCACTATGATTCCACTGGCTCAAATCAAGTACCACATGCTTCACTCCTTCCTTCACCAGCAGACCTTGTCCATGTCTCTTCTGCCAAGTAGGGCTTATATAACTGGCGTACCCAGGGCAATGGTATTTGTCTGTATTTAACTCCTGGAGCATGAGAACATCAAAATTATTATTAGCTTCTCCAGTACAGGACCTCTCTGTCTGGCACTGCGACAATTCCAGTATCCCACTCTTACATAGTTGAAACCTAGTCTCTCCACATTTCGTCTTGTTCTCCTGGCGCCTGCCCTCCTATTTCTTTACCTTCTTCTCACACAATTGTAAAGAAGATAAATAAAAAACCATTGAAATACTTTGGGCACTTGAAATGGCATGAAAGTTTGGAGAGAGCAATAATGGAGGGGTACAAGATCAGGAAAAGAGGAAGAGAAAGGCCAAACGGATAATGGGTGCAGGATGTGGCAGATGGTCTACAGATGGGTGAATCCGACATGGGACATCTTGGTTATGACCGAGCAGTTTTCAGGAAGGTTGTTATAGGAGCCAGGTTCTGCAAAGGACATGCTACTGAAATCAGATCTCGCAGAATTCTAGTATGTTTCTTATTCTTGATCCGTGACATTCTAAGGAAGGTTCTGTACCATTTGAGCTCAATATGTCTCATTTTTTTTTCAAGCATAGAATACAAATGTGTTTCAGGTTGTCCAAGGGGACAGTATGGAGCTGGCTGCAGACTCGACTGTCACTGTGCTCACTCTCAGGATTGTGGTGTGGATGGAGAGTGTCCTAGCAATGACTTTTGTAGGTGGCCATACTTTGGATCAGACTGCCAGAATGGTTAGTTCTTGTTAAGAATATTTCAGTTGCTTTCGGTGTTAGACGGCTCGTTTTTCAACATCAGCCAAAAAAAACAACAACAACAACAACAACAACAATGATAACCAAATCAGGGCAACGTGCAAACTAGCTAGAGAATAGGAATATACTAAATGGTTTGTCTGTGCCGTCAATGAGAAAGATAATGTCCCGTATCTAGTGTATTGTCTGTGGTTATTCTGTCTCTATCAATATATTACAGTTGGGAAGTGTTGTTGTTATTGTTGTTATTTTTCTTTTTTGATGGTTATCTTCTCCTTTTATTCTTAACTATGATGACGACAATACGCATAATAATAGTAATAATAATAATCATCATCATCATCATCATCATCATCATCATCATCATCATCATCATCATCATAAAATTAATGATTCTAATCACACAAGTAAGGCTTACATGCGTTTAAATGGGAGGGTATCGACTATTGACTGCGTTACACCGGGTGCATCCTATATGGCTCTGTCTCGTTCCAAAGATCGGTCTGCCGAAAGCGTCGCAAACATCCCAAACTCCGTTGCTCTAGCGACGACCCACAAGTCTCCGAGTAAACATCGCTCGTGAAACAAATGGCGGAGGCCACAATCGAACTACAACCATCGGATCGAAATGCAGGGAGCTTAACTCCGTCACCACGGAGCGCGAGGCAGGGAGCTTAACTCCGTCACCACGGAGCGTACTAATCATAACCTGCTAGCGTCTAGCAACCATTGTTTAACAGATTTACACCATGTTGTGGCTGGCTTAATGACCGCGTGTATATGTGTGTATACATATACCAATCCCGGGCTCCATTGCCATATGTACGTGTGTATACATATCCCAATCCCTGGCTTCATGGTCTTATGTATGTGTGTGTTTAAGTATACCAATCCCTGGTTTTATTGTCTTATGTATGTGTGTGTTTAAGTATACCAATCCCTGGTTTTATGGTCTTATGTATGTGTGTGTTTAAGTACACCAATCCTGGCTCCATTGCCATATGTATGTGTGTATACGTAACCAAACACTGGCTGCTCTTGCGGTGATTTCATTGTGTCGTCTTTTTTTCACAGCTCTATGTTTGCTTTGCATGTGACTACGAGATTACATAATGATGTACAACATGAATTTCAGTCTTTGGTAGCCGTCTCTCTTGTGTCGTGATGAATTGCAAATGCTTTGTAGGATATCTTTAGAGTGTTTTTAAATGGTTTTCTTTGGCCGCCTAGTGGGAGTTTTCTACATCGCAGCTCACCGTAAAAAAAAAAAAAAAGATATTCGCTTATGGGGTTTGTGATCTGGCATGTGAGTCAGGTGCCCACCCTAGCACATCTTATTCTTCATTAGTAGTGTGTGGATACTGGGCATGGATGATCTTTCTAAGACTTTAATGTTTGGTATCTTGTCTAACCATGTGATCTTCATTAGCTTCGTAAGGCAGACTGTGTTCGGTCTCTCTCTCTCGCTCTCTCTCTCTCTCGCTCTCGCTCTCTCTCTCTCTCTCTCTCTCTCTCTCTCTCTCTCTCTCTCTCTCTCTCTCTCTCTCGCTCCCTCTCTCCCTACAGATAGTCAAACCACTTACCGGGAACATTCCATAATGCAAGATCGCAGTAGACCCCGATACAATTACACCCGGGTTTTGAACGACACAGCGCAGTGATTAATTACTACTTGTTTTGGAATTTATCACAACACTTGGGCGATGGCTCCCAAAAGACATACATTCGTTGCGTAAATCATTACACTATGGTGCAGTTATTTGTAAAGCAACCAGGACTGCAAGAGTTGTGAAGAAACGGCTGGACAGAAAAAAAACCACTGCAGGAGATACTCGTCATGTAACGTCAAGCATTATTTGCCTACATTGTCAAAGAACATTTGGAGCCATCATAGGCCTTATCAGCCATCTTAGAACTCACAGCTCCTTACTTTTAACCCCACTTGATGAAATTAATGGTCATCATCATTCTTGATGGACACACAACAATTACTGCACTGTATTAATATACTGTTAATTAATATACTTATTTTGTTTGTTTTTCAGTTGATGTACTTTTAACAGTTGGTTCACCTGACATCCCGCGGTATATCACAGATGGCAATGACTCTACGTGTAACCCAGACGCCAAGGCCACATCAATCGAGTTGACGTTTAACTCGCCTGTCTGGTCATACTTTTTCACTTTCCGAACCAACAATAATAGTAAGTCCTGTCTGTTACTAGAATGTCTACTCTCTTATTCACTATTATCTCTAACTGGGGCGCAGGCCCTCCACCAAATAAAGCTGTCCTTTTCTTGGCAGTTTCCTGCGGCTCTCTCATATTTTTTTTAATATTACTCATCTTTGTCTGTTATTCTCTTCTCCGTGCGTTGTTAGGTCTTTCGCTATTTCGTTAGTAGTTACTTGGGTCCTAACTAATTAGAAAATAAGGATCTGAATCCTTATGGTGACGTCAATTTTTACTATAGAAAAGTCATGATCCTATGCTCTGACGTCACTAAACCGGATCCTTATTCTTGAAATGTTGGCGGTTATTTTCTTGGGTTACTTCCAGTTGTCCTGATGACTACTTCCTGTTGTCACTTCCACTCCCGGGCGGGCGGCGGGGGCGGCGGCGGCGAGGCAAGCCCCGGGCATGTGGGATACTTATATAGATAAGTAGACCAAATGGTTGCCGTGCACCTGAGTTCGAGTCCCAGTGTGTGTGTGTGTGTGTGTGTGTGTATGTGTGTGTGGTGCGGTGCGCACGAACCCCAGTCATGTAGATATCGAACCCCTTCGATGAGGAGATCGAAATCCAGTATTACAGAAAATTGATTTATTCCATCTCTCGAGTTACCCCGAATAGGTCAAGTAATGACCGCATGAATAAACGTTTTCACGGCTCAGCATGATAGTTAATTCGGCAGAAGTCCTCGCCCATGTATCAACATTAAGCGCTTGGTGAAAATATGGTTTAAAAATATACTAGACACGGATACATTATTATTTAAAAATTAACCCTAATAACATAATTAAACGGCTAAATCTCTTGTAAGTATAGTGGAGAATTCTAATGTCAACATAAAACGCTAATTCTCATTTAAAATAAGGTATAACTTACTAAGATAATCATTAAAACATGTAATAAAATTAAACAAATAACGTCCCCTTTTTACAACTATAAATACAACTAATCAAGGAAGATTAATCGGGTCCCCTGGCTCACCTAGAATTGTCTCCCCCTGAGCGCACAGGTAAAGGTCACCCGCTGAGCCCACCACGGCCCGGGAGAAAGTTAATAGCCACAGACCAGCGCGTACTGATAAGCGGTAGATAAAACATGAAGAATTACCTTTGACACGGTAGGCGAGATGTGGTCATTGGAACTAAGGTCGTGTAGTAAATGCTGGCGTGTACAGTTTTAAATGAATGGTAGAAATAACAGTATCGTAGTTGTGTTTAACAGACAAGAAAGCAATGTGTAGAGCTGTTGACACTATCATAGATATTCTACGACCACAAAGAGGATCAACACCCAATGTGTGTGTGTGTGTGTGTGTGTGTGTGTGTGTGTGTGTGTGTGTGTGCGTGTGCATGTAGGCGTAAACGAGTGCGCGTATGTACTGTTCAGTGTATGTATGTGTGGATGTGTGTGTGTGTGTGCGCATATAGGCGTGTGTGCGTGCTTGGGTGTACTGCCGAGTGTATGTGTGCACATGCATGCGCGCGTGTGTGCTATCAATTATAGGACATCGCAGTTAGACCCAGCATTCGTGCTTCCTGGGCAAGCTTGTCGTTGTCTTTCTGAACAACAAGCACCCGTGTCATGTGTGTGATTGTGTGTGTGTGTACATGCGTGCGCGCGTGTGTGCTATCAATTATAGGACATCGCAGTTAGCCCCAGCATTCGTGCTTCCTGGGCAAGCTTGTCGTTGTCTTTCTGAACAACAAGCACCCGTGTAATGTGTGTGATTGTGTGTGTGTGTGTACATGCGTGCGCGCGTGTGTGCTATCAATTACAGGACATCGCAGTCAGCCCCAGCGTTCGGGCTTCATTGGCAAGCTTGTCGTTGTCTCTCTGAACAACCGGCACCCATGTCATGTGCGTGTGTGTGTATATGTGTGTGTGTGCGCGTGCGTGTGTTTTATCAATTAAAGGACATCGCAGTCAAACTCAGCATTCTCTGGAGTGTCAGGCTTCCTGGGGCAAGTTTTCAATTATCATTTTGACCGAATGGCAGCCATGTCACATGCGTGTGTGTGTGTGTGTGTGTGTGTGTGTGTGTGTGTGTGACCGGCCTAATGCCATCATGATTTGCCGAGTTATTTCACGACCAAAATGTACGCCTCATACTATAGCTATGTATCTATCTTTTACATATCGCAGTCAAGGTGTAATGCATTACATTTACACGACGTCGCAGGCAGCCGCAACATTGTTTGGTTGTTCGTATGCCATCATGAATTGCCATGTCATGTCACGACTTAATGTATGCTTTGTACTATAGCTATGTGTCAATCTATTACATAGTGTACTCAATCTGTAAAACAATGCATTTACGAGACGTCACAGTCAACCCCAGCTGTCGTGCTTCCGGGGCAAGCTTGCCGTTGTCTTTCTGAAAAACCGGCACCCATGATCTTCTGTAGTGTCTGTCATCAGGGTTACCATCATCATCATCATCACCCACCACCACCAACAATATCATTTTTATCATCATCATCGTCATCATCATCGTCATCACCACTATCTTAGCACCATCATCATTATCATCATCTGAGGGTGACTCATCACGGGGCTATGTCGGCGGAGTGAATGTACGTGAACGTGTTCAGACATGTCTTTGGGGAAAACTGGAGGATGACTCAGAGCGTACTGACAGCATAACGATACACCCGAGACATTCGGGTAATGGTCACAGTTGATTAAATATGGCGATGCTTCCGGTCATATGTCTAAGGTATACAATCGAAACACATGACTAAAACCGGTAAAGATGGCGTCGCATTCGATCACATGTGTAAGTGTACAACCACGTGGATAAAACGGATCAAGATGGCGCTGTAGCCGGTCACGTGTCTTATGGGATACATCCGAAACACGTGAATAATAACTCAACCGCTCAAAGATGGAGTCGCATCCGGTCACATGACCAGCCATGTCCAGAACAAATAGCGTGTATAAGACGACCATCATTCACCGTCTAGAAGTACCAGTGTGAGTGAACAGCAACCAGCTCACAATGTTACAAGTCTCTTATGGTAAGTTGGCTTTTTGCTAAAGCTTTCACATTTTCGTTGTGTTTCTCCAAGTAGGCATACGGGTAACCTAACAATACTAGTATAATACAGGGGATATATGGTGCTAGACCCATATATCTAAAGAGACAAGCCATTTTTTCCTATAGTATTGTTGGTTGGGTCGACATGGAATAGCGCTGGCACTCGAAATTTTGAACACACCACTATGGTGATACCGTAATAATATAGGTAATAATGTGTAGTCGTAGGGGAAGGTGAAAGTGTACTGCGGGGTCCACATACCCATTATCGGTAGACATATATGAAGTGTGTAACAGAAAAGTGCATGTCAGATTCATAGCTATTAACTGTAATATCAATGTCTATAACGCTGATAAAGTACCCTGTTCTGATCTGTTTTACAGATACGGAGATCCATGAAAACATAATTAGCAAACTGTGGAGCATACTAAGAGCTGAACCATACAGCTATTGCATGGCGTGTCTTAATGTCCCACAAAATCAAGAAGCCGAGAATCCATCCAGTCATTATTGTGATTATGGTGAGGGTAGTAGTTTTGCAGATCTAGTAACGGTTCGATTGTGGGATGTACTACAACAGAATTTCACCAAACAAGAAATAATCACATTAAGCATGAATAGAAATGATGAGTGCATCCTCGACTTTAATCAAGAACAGGATACTCCAGAACTAGCCCCACCAAACGTCGTGCGAACATCATCATCAGCATCTTTAATCTTAAGTCAATCCACACTAGCGGACGAGTATTAAACCACCTACATAAAAAACAAAATGGCTGTAATATACTTACAGTCCTGTCTTTAATAGCTGACCAGTCAGCAATACGAAGAAAACTACAGTGGGTGTGAGGAGACTGCGTATGTATATCACTGGTATTCTGACTACACAGACTGTAGCTCACAGTGATTACATCATGGTGAGAGGTCATGGGGCGAGCATGACCCACATTCCCCAACCCAACTTAAACATACAACGGGTCAACGAGCGGTAGAAGAACGATTAGTTGTGCCATACAGACATCCGCGTCAGCATAATCTGAACCACTTGACCTAAGAAACTGGCTGAAACTGGTTTTACGCGTGGCTCAAAAACTAGTATATAAACCCGAGGCTGGTAATATTCAACCATTGTGATCAGAAGATGACTACAGACCTCAAAACTTTGCCTGCTAACTGGGTCTACATGACTCGTAGTGGTGAGATTATGAGACCAGTGGAAGGCGGTGATAAGGCCGTGTTTGTCTCATCCGAAAGAGGAACGAACACGTTACACATCCGAAGATTTTACGGTGAATCCGACAAGAAGTTCCCAACTAAAATTGGAATCACACTTACTCGGCAAGAATATGAACATATGATCGCCATGCGTCGCGAGATCCTAGCTGACTTTGACAGACTCAATCAAGTTAACCAAGCCAGTAACGAAATCAAACAAGGTACTAACAGAGACAAGCAAGTCAGTAACCAAAACATTCAAGTCAGTGCTCATGTCAAACAAGGCACTACCAGAAGCTATCAAGTCCAAAACACTTAAGGCAATGCTCATGTTAAACAAGGAACTAACCGACACCGCCAGGTAGACGGATACTATACCGCTAGTTTTCAACCCAGCTACAGTCAAATGTGTGATGACCCCACCAACCAGATGTGTGATGAGCCCAATTGCCAGCTGTTTGATGTGCAACAAGACACCAACCGAAGCAATCAAGTCCAACACACTCAAGGCAGTACTCAACTCAAACAGGGTACTAAACGAAGCCACCAAGTAGACGCATACTATACTACCAGTTATCAACCCAGCTACAGTCAGATGTGTGATGAAACCAGCATCCAGATATGTGAAGATCCCAATAGCCAGATGTTTGATGTTCCCGACACTCAAATGATTGATGGTCCTGCTGTCTACAATACTCAGATATCAACCCACCAATCAGAAGACCAGCCTTATGACTACATGCCAAGTGACATATACATACCAGGCTACCAGCTGGAAAAACCAACCTACTCAGACAATGGTGTGAAGAAACCCAGAAAAAACATACATAGTGTATAGTTCTGTATGTGAAAATAACATGCTGTGATGATACTATGTATACCAGCTCATAGCACATCATCCATTTCGTGTAATGACATTATGAATTTTTTATTCTTGTAAAATGTACTGAAATACTGTAATATGCACTGAAATACTGTAAAATAAACAGGTATATAGATTATAATTACGTCTTAGTTGTTAAATATTTAGTGTTTACGGTGTATATAGTTGTCATGTGGTGAGAGAATGAAGGGCAAAAATCTTGGTCAAGTAATACAATTTGTTAGCCAAATGGGAAAATTTTTGGCTACATTTCAACCAGACTGATTAAAAAAAAAAGCTCACCCAAACTTATGAAAAGTAGGACAATGTATTAACCAAAGAGAACCATTTTGGTCACATTTCAACCAAACTTATAAAAATTTCAGTCAAACATATGAAAAGTAGGAAAATTTGTTAACCAAACGTGAAAAGTTTGGCCAAATTTCACCCAAACTTATGAAAAGTAGGAAATTTTGTTGTCCAGATGTGAAAAGTTTGACCACATTTCACCCAACCTTATGAAAAGTAGGAAACTTTGTTAACCAAAGGGCAAAAATCTTGGTCAAGTAATAACATTTGTTAGCCAAAGGGGAAAAATTGTGGATACATTTTCATCCAGACTTATAAAAAGCTCACCCAATCTTATGAGAAGTAGGAACATTTCTCTTTATGTTTCCAAGTTGAATGTTTCATGTAGAAATTTAATTGTTAATTTTTTTGTACAATTTTATAGTTGAAATTTTCTTTTCTTTTCCTTCAATTATAGTGACTTATTACATAAGATACATTTAATTTTCTGAAATACAGCTGTTGTTTGCATAGGGGACAGGTGAATATCTCTATTAGGTTGGGATGTAAAATTACAACGTGAGATATGTTTTCCCCTTTGGTTAAGGAATTTTCCTACTTTTTATAAGTTTGGCTGAAATTTGGCTAAAGTTTTTCTTATTTTGTTAACGAAATTTCCTACTTTTCATACGTTTTGTGTGAAATATTTCTTCACTTGTTCAAACATTTCACATTTGGTCAGATTATGCTGTCCGTATGGGTCGACTAAGCGTTCTACTACCCGCTCGTTGACCCGTTGTATGTTTAAGTTGGGTTGGGGAATGCGGGTCATGCTCGCCCCATGACCTCTCACGATGATGAAATAGATATCGTAGAGGGCGCAGTATTACTTGCGTTGTAATCACTGTGAGCTACAGTCTGTGAAGTCAGAATATCAGTGATATACATATGCAGTCTCCTCACACCCACTGTAGTTTTCTTCGTATTGCTGACTGGTCAGCTATTAAAGACAGGACTGTAAGTATATTACAGCCATTTTGTTTTTTATGTAGGTGGTTTAATACTCGTCTTCTAGTGTGGATTGACTAAAGGTTAAAGATGCTGATGATGATGTTCGCTCGACGTTTGGTGAGGCTGGTTCTGGAGTATCCTGTTCTTGATTATAGTCGAGGATGCACTCCTCCATTCTATTCAGGCTTAATGTGATTATTTCTTGTTTGGTGAAGTTCTGTTGTAGTACATCCCGCAATCGAACCGTTACTAGAACTGCAAATCTACCACCCTCACCATAATCACAATAATGACTGAATGGATTCTCAGCTTCTTGATTTTGTGGGACATTAAGACACGCCATGCAATAGCTGTATGGTTCAGCACTTAGTATGCTCCACAGTTTGCTAATTAGGTGTTCATGGATCTCGGTATCTGTAAAACAGATCAGAACAGGGTACTTTATCAGCGTTATAGACATTGATATTACAGTTAATAGCTATGAATCTGGCATGCACATTTTCTGTTATACACTTCATATATTACTATCGATAATGGGTATGTGGACCCCGCAGTACACTTTCATCTTCCCCTACGACTACACATTACTACCTATATTATTACGGTACCACCATAGTGGTGTGTACAAAAGTTCGAGTGCCAGCGCTATTCCATGTCGACCCGGCATACAATACTATAGGAAGAAATTGCTTGTCTCTTCAGGTAAATGGGTCTAGCACCATATATCTCCTGTATTATACTAGTATTGTTAAGTTACCCGTATGCCTACTTGGAGAAACACAACGAAAATGTGAAAGCTTTAGCAAAAAGCCAACTTACCATTAGAGACTTGTAACATTGTGAGCTGGTTGCTGTTTACTGAGATCGGTACTTATAGACCAGTTTTTAACAACGTGGGGCCCACGCCCCACAGGGGGGGGGGGGGGGGAAATTCGATTGTTCAGGGGGGCAATTCGATTGTTAAGGCGGGCAATTCGGAAATGGACTCGTCCAGAGTTTAAGTTAACCGTATGGCGACTCTCAGTCGCTACTCGAACTGGGTAAACGTCCAGTATAAGTAACTTCTGTCCGCCATGTTAGTAGCCGTGATGTCATTGTTAGACGTTAGATTGAACTACTGGTTATACTGGGCTGGCACTAAGCATTTTGCGCTATTTGTTCTGAATGGTGTGTAATGCTTAGTGCCGGGATCTCAGTTTCTGCAGTGTTGCGCAGTAACGCTCAGCTTTCACCGTTGGTGTTAATTTGAAATTAGCGTCCGTTAAATAGTTGTAAAAGTCTCGTTGTTTTAAAACATATACATTGTATAAATATAAGTGATATATAAATGGTATATAAATTCAATTGATAATTTTCATTAATTTCAGTTTTAGAAGCATCATTTTCCAGAAAAAAAATTGTCAAATGAAAAAGTATGTTTTTTGTTTTCTTTTTGTGGTGGGGTAAATGTGCCATACATATTTAAATATGCATTTTTAGTCTACGTTTACTCCAGTTCATATTATATTTTTTAAGTTTTTAATTGATCTTATATCTATTTATTTCAACCCATAGTGAAATGAGTGGTGCAAGCAAGAAAACAATTTGTCAGTATTCGGAGGAATATTTAAACTTTGGTTTCATACCGGCTGTCCACGATGAACGGTCACATTTTTTGTCTTTTATGCCAACAATGCTTGATCAACGAATCAATGAAACGAAGTCATCTTGAGGCACATTTGAAGACGAAGCAAAATGCTCATATTAATTTAGATTTGAATTACTTTCAAACTTTAAAGAAAAATTTTGTAAAAAGAGTAACATTAAAGTCTCTAGTTACTGCTCATAATGCAACTATCAATCGTAATCTTGAGGCTAGTTATCAAATTTCATTAATCATCGCTAAATCTAGTAAAAGTCACACTATAGGGGAGAATTTAATCAAACCATCAATATCAGCATTTTTTAAAACGGTTCTGGAAAAAGATGACAAAGACTTTAAAGCTATGCCACGAAGTAACAATACTTTCAGCAGAAGAATAGACGAAATGAGTGAGGATATTGAACTACAACTTGTTGAATAGCTGAAAACAAGAACATTCTCGGTGGAAATGGATGAATCAACTTTGAGAGACAGTGAGGCCGTACTTATAACTAACATAAGATGTATTGATAAAGGTGATTTTGCTGAAGAAATGATGTCCTGTAAATCATTAGAAAGCACCACTACCTCCAAAGATATATATAGAAAGCTAAAAAATTACTTAGATGTCAATAATAGCCATCCAATATGTGCCATGCAGGAAAGCGTGGGCAGTCATGACTCGCTATTTCTCTCGATCACCAGAGTCATGGATCAGCTCATTGTTCCTGTCTCGACCATGCCATGTGGCCAAGTCATCCAGGTTTTTACTTCTCGGTCTTTCCCTTGGTCTGTTCCCTTCGATCTTGCCAGTTGTCACCAAGTTCTCCAATTCATTTCTTCTCATAACATGTCCAAAATAGTATGACTGTCTACGTCTAATTTCTCTAATCAGTTTACGATTTTTATTTGTTTCCTGTAGTACTTGGCCATTGGTTTTTCTGTCTGTCCATGGTATTCTTTGCATTCTCCTCAGAAACCACATTTCTACAGCCATCAGATGTTTTTCAGCTTGACTTCTCATTGTCCATTAATATACCAATGAAAAATATAACATCGTGTGTTGCAGATCCTAATACGATGGGGAAGAAAATGGTTGCTTAAAATTGATAAATGATGAGAATCCAGAAATGCTTCTTGTGCATTGTGTTATTCACAGGGAAAAGCTGGTAGATAAAAAACATTTCGCCTGTTCTAAATGAAGTACTTAATTTAGTTATAAAGTGTATCATTGCCATTAAAGCTAGTGCCAAATGTGAACGACTCTGCAAGTTATTTTGTGAAGAACAAAATGAAGACCATGTGAGACTTATACTTACACAGGATGTTAACACAGGAACACATCGAGACGAGACTTGATTGACTAGTCAAGAATAAACATTATGATTGCTGAGTGCTTTAGAAGCTAGGCAGAAATAAAATAACACAGTGAAGCAATCATTTGAAATACTAGGTGTTTACACGAGACTGTTTAGTAAAATAATCAGTGGAAGAGATCAAAACAATGTGAATATTTTGTGTTTACCAGATACTGTATAGTTTAATGAACTAGTTAGAGATCATAACAGTGTGAATATTTTGTATTTATGAGACTGTGTAGTAAAAAGCACGGTTTTATAGATAAGAACAATGTGAACATTACCTATCGAGTCCAAAGATATCAAATCATTTAGTAAATACATTGTGCATAAGATTCCGGACATATGAATAGAATAAGTTTGTGATATCAGAGACATTGTAATTTAAAATTTCTGCAGGTCTTTAGCTTCGAAGTCAGACATATAAGTGGCTCACAAAATTCATTGGCTGACCTTCTATCCAGATGTCCATACGACTTACCCAATAGCCACATAGCATCTGAGCACACTGCAGATAATGTGTAAACTGCACAGTGATATAGTGCTCAGCATCACAGCCAAAGTTGAAATCATTTCAGTAACGCTGTGCAAATGATGTGATAGGGATGATCTAATCTCCCATTGTAAATATATTATATATCTTAGTATTATATGAATAAGGGTGTAGAATACTTGTGAGATATGTGGTAGAAAGAGTATATTGATTTAAATATGAACTACTATTGTTGCGAACAGTACTACAGGATTCAAAGACTTACTGCATTTTAACTAATCCGATTATCCGTGGTACCTGCAAAGCAGATTGTTCCAGCGTATTTTAATCCGTGTGAAAGAGACTGTGACAGCTGGATTCTAGAGGGACACTTTAATCCATACTGACGAAGGAAGAAACTATCCAGCAGCTGTTTTCAAGAACTATTTACTCCGTTTATTTATGTAACATCCAGACGGAAGAACTTTGTGTTATTATCAACTTAACATACCACCTGTGTACTTCCGGTGTTTATGAATATTAATTTGAAAGCTAGCAGAATATACTAGAATACTCACAAAACAGTGACGTTTTCTACCAATTTTGTGAGTTAAATATTTCCATATACGGAATTGTATGTGAGGATTTTGTTAGATGTGATCTCAGCATCGTAACTTGATTCACTTGTTCACAACAGTGACATTCAGTTCATTTTTGTCAATAGGTATCAAATGATGACACTAGGAAACGAATTTATTAATAGAATTTATTTTGTGGAAAGCATGTTGAAATTACCGCCCATAACTTTTGAATTACATCCAAGGGAGATAATTAAAATTGTTGGTAATGTGTAACATGTTTTGAAACCATCATCATGTTGCCTGATGGGTAACACGTCAAGATGACGTCAATTGTGCATGGAGATATTTACCGAAGCTGTAGACCTTCATGAGACTCTCTGACTAAGTGAGGTTAGGGGTCTGATGTTGGAGTCATCTTATAGGAAGATGCTCGCAGTCTGACCTGATGTTTTGATATTTTTGTTAAATTGTTTGAGAGGTAGTTGCTTGTTTTGCTGTAATCTACCGGACTGGCTGTGTCATATTGCAGCGGAAGTAAGAATCCATCGAAATGATTGTACTTGATGTGTGTCGCTTCATAGCAACATTGACAAATGTGTAAATATAACTTGCAAATACCTACATATTTTAAAATATACCAAAGAGTCACGTCAGATGACTTACATGGGTCGATTCTGACAGTATAAAGAAAAAGTATATAGTGTACATGAAAGGATTCCCTTTCATGAAAAGGAGGGTGGGAGAAATTCAGATTCTCCCCCATAGTTACAACGCGTCGTCTTCACCGACGCCAGGCAAGTACAGCCAGGCTCAACTCTGAGCGACGTTAAACACTCTAGTTCCAACGAGGCGTCTTCGACGGCACCAGGCAAGTACAGCCAGGCTCAACTCTGAGCAAAGCTAACCAGGTTGTGGGTCAGTCGGTACAGGCGTGAAACATGAAGTTCACGCAGAGAGACACAACTCCGACTGGCGGGAATTCTGAGAGTCCAGGCAGACAGCCTGGTAAAGTGGTACTGGACAGACGGTCTGAATGGTGCTTGTGATGAATTGTGTGTTTGAGCGCGAATTGATAGCTAGCCGGTGCGAGTGTAGGAGACTGTGCCTGGGTTGGGAAGTTGTAAGTGTATTGCATTTATGTATTGTATGTATTGATTGATTATATGCATTGATTGTATCATGGCATCGCCAATTGTGATTGCGCGATGCATGCATTGATTGTGAAGAGTGAGCTGCGAGAATAAAGTGTTTGAATTGTTGTTGCAGTGTGTCACGTTGAGTTATTTAGTGACTGTATTTAGTATCACACTTGTCAGCAGATACGAGCCTGAGTTCTTGCCTAATGCAAGATCCTGACAGGCAATAACTCCATCCCTAGTCTTAACCGGTTTCGGAATCAAAGCGAGAGGCAACTGTTACGGGTTATAAGTCCTTGTCAGTTGGCGTAGACATGGGGCGCCACGCGTTGCCTCTGACGGTGGGAGGCACCTACAGGTGTCACTGATCAGCTACCGCGCGCCTCAAGCTGGGCAGCCCCCGGCCAATTGGGTGCTGATCCGCCACAGCCTGCCTGCTTCAATGGGTGCTTGGGGCTAGGACAAAATCTGAATCGCAGGCTGTAAAACCAATGCACCAGGTACTAATAAAAAAAAAATAATAGAAACCTCAAGCTACGGCTTGCAACCTGGAAAGCGAGAACCATTTGTCCAGGATTTTCCACTGACTTGACAAATATTGACGATGTGAGAAAAACGACTGTGATTCATGCTGAACTCAATCGTCTTAACATTGACATTGCTGGCCTGCAGGAGACTCGCCTCGCTGAGGAAGGGTCACTCAGGGAAAACAATTACACCTTTTTTTTGGAAGGGAAGAGGGCAGGCAGAAAAAAGGCACCATGGTGTGGGCTTTGCAGTGAAGAATTCGCTATTGAGAATGATTGATATCCCAGCTGGAGGTAATGAAAGATTATTAAGACTGCGCTTGGCAACCTCTTGTGGATTTGCCACCATTCTCACTGCATATGCACCGACACTCGCTTCCTCTGATGATGTGAAGGATACGTTCTATGAGCAGCTAGACTCTGTGATCAAGGCAGTTCCAAAATCCGACTACATTTATATGCTCGGTGATTTTAATGCTCGTGTGGGCAAGGACTCAAGTTCATGGCCAGTGTGCCTTGGAAAATACAACATCGGTCGCATGAATGATAATGGGCAAAGGCTGCTGGAGCATTGCACTAGAAATGACCTATGTATTACAAACTCCTTTTTTAAAACAAAAGAGCTGCATAAGGTCACATGGAAACATCCAAGATCCGGCCATTGGCATCAGCTGGACTTCATTATCACACGGAGACAACATCTGAACCATTCATCATTAACTCGAAGTTACCACAGTGCTGACTGTGATACAGATCATTCTTTGGTTGTTGCAAGGGTTAGACTGAGACCAAAGAGAATCTACACAGCTAAACACAAGTCTAGCCCCAGGATTAATATTATTAACACTCATGATCCTGGAAAGTGCTTTGAATTTCAACAGCAACTTGGAGACGCTATCAATGATACATCAGAAAATTGAATAGTAAATGATAAATAGAGTAAAGTTAAGGAAACTATTTATAAAACAGCGGTAGGGGTTTACGGCACTGTGGATCATAAGAGGCAGGACTGGTTTGCGGCAAACAGTCAGATACTTCAGCCCGTGATTGATAAAAAGAAGATAGCTCTCTTAAGAAACAAGAAACGACCAACGCGTAACACTCTGAGTGAGCTGAAGCCAGCTAGGAAGGATGGGCAAAAGGCTGCCAGGCAGTGTGCAGAAATAGGCAGACTATTGGATCAAGTTATGTGAGTCCATTCAAATCGCAAGTGATAAGGGAAACATCAGAAGCATGTATGAAGGGATAAAGAAAGCCTGTGGTCCAATGATCAAAATAAGTGCACCGCTGAAAACCTTGACTGGAGAAATCATCACTGATAAGAAACAACAGATGGATAGATGGGTCGAGCACTATTTAGAGTTTTACTCAAGTGAGACCAAGCTAGCGGATGATGCCCTCAACGCCATAGAGGCCCTGCCAACTCTTGACCACCTGGACACACTTCGCACTATAACAGAAGTTAAGTGTGCTATAAATGAGCTTGCATCTGGCAAGGCTCCAGGTAAGGATGGGATTCCAATAGAGGTAATCAGGAGTGGGGAAGACACACTCGCTCTACAGATCCACCAGCTAATAGAGCTATGCTGGCGAGAAGGACAAGTCCCACAGGATTTCAAAGATTCAAACATCATAACGCTGTACAAGAACAAGGGCGAGCGGAGCGACTGTAACAACTATAGGGGTATCTCACTTCTGTGTATTGTTCGGAAAGTATTTGCCAGAATTGTCCTGCGCAGACTTCAAGTCCTGGGAGATCAAGTCTTCCCCGAATCACAATGCGGCTTCCGTCAGAACCGGTCTACCATTGATATGATATTCTCATTGCGACAGATGCAAGAAAAATGCCTGGAACAAAATCAGTCACTGTTTATTGCCTTCATCGACCTCACAATGGCATTCGATTTGGTCAGTCGTGAGGGTCTGAAAGAAAATTGGCTGCCCACCAACTCTTCTGTCCATCGTGGAATCGTTCCACACAGGCACGAAGGGTATAATCAAGTTTGATGGCTCAACTTCAGAAGATTTTGAAATCAAGAGTGGAGTTAAGCAAGGTTGTGTACAAGCCCCCACCCTCTTTGGGATATACTTTTCACTTCTACTGAAATATGCCTTTCGTGATCAGGATGACAGTATATACATTCACTCACGCTCAGATGGCGCCCTCTATAATGCTCAGAGATTGAAGGCCAAGACCAAAATTAGCAGGGTACTAATAAGAGAGTTGTTTTATGTGGATGATGCTGCGATTACGACCCACACTGAGGAAGAATTACAGCATCTACTATCTGCACTCTCCAATGCTTGTTCTGAATTTGGTTTAACAATTAACAAAAAGAAGACACAGATTATGTCACAAGGTGCACATGGTGTACCATCAATCTTTATTGACGACGCCGAACTGGAGATAGTAGACCATTTTACATATCTATTATCAGAGGTAAATAGCAAATTATCCCTCGATCAGGAAATCAACATCAGGATTGGCAAGGCAGCAACAACAATGAACATGTTAGCAAAAAGAGTCTGGGAGAACAGGAAGCTTACTGCCATAACAAAAGTCCTCGTCTACCAAGCCTGTGTCCTTAGTACTCTTTTTACGGCAGTGAAACCTGGATAACTTACTCACGCCAAGAGAAACTTTTAAACAGCTTTCATATGCGGTGTCTGCGAAGAATACTTGGTATTAAGTGGCAAGACAAAATCACAAATACTGAAGTATTGGAAAGATCAGGTTGTGTGACGGTGTATTCCATGCTCAGTCTTCGTAGACTTAGATGGATAGGACATGTTAGGAGGATGAATGATGGTAGAATACCAAAGGACATCTTTTTTGGTGAATTTCAAACGGGTAGGAGATCTCAGGGTCGGCCTCTACTACGATACAAAGATGTGTGTAAGTGGGACATGATTGATACAGGCATATATAATGCACATTGGGAGTAAGTTGCCGCTGAACGTGTTGCATGGAGGGCAAACATCAGAAATGGAATAAAGACAAAGGAGAAAAAAATGATTTGCAGATAAAGCACACACAGAGCGTGAGAGACGTAAGATGGTGCACAATGGTGGAAATGACTATGTTTTCACATGCATCTACTGTGGGCAAACATTTGCAGAAAGAACTGGCCTTACCAGCCACACTTGCCACGCCATGGATCGTAGTTATTAAGCCTTTTTAAGCACAATGTACCAAACTATCGTCTGTCAAGACGGAAAGGTGCCAATGATGTGCAATGATCGATTATATCTAAATGCATTAATAGACGTCATTTATGGCATTGTGATTTATTAATTTAAAAGGGATGGAGTTCCGAAGATGGACAAGATACTATTCATTGATTGATTATTTGTATATTTATGATATTTATGTAAACAAATTAAAACATAGATGGGATTGAACAAATAATAGTTATAAAGTATGAAACGAAGAAGAACAACATATTATTTAGTGGTGAATACAAAATGAAAGCTACCACATCTTTGAGTACAACTGATTTACTCAATTCGGACAGGAACGGTTCAGTGATTGCCATGGAAGTGTCTTGAACTTTACTCACTGCAAATATATTCATTGATTATGAGCTGGGTCAACGACGCCAGAGTTCAATAGGAATGGCAAAGCATACCAGACTGTCTACCATGTAACGCTGGCTTGCAGTATCATAGTTAAATTGATTAGACTTGGGCGGTGGGGAAGCTATACTATGATTGACCAAGAAAATCCTAGCAATTCCGAAAAGAGTGATTTTTGCAATTGATTTTAAATCTTGACAGATAAATTTGAGTGGTAGTCAATTTATTACGGCCACCTTCGACACTACCAATCGACAACTATTAGATTGTTGAATAACAGTATAGCATATATATGGAACTTTTGGTTCTAAAAGCTTTCATTTGGCATTTAGAAGTCGATATTAATAGATTCTTGTCTTTTCAGATTTATAAGAAGTTAGTACCGAGCGTGACTTCCAGATTATAGATAACTCAAATGATAATTAAGTAGAGTTTATTTTAATTATTAAATCATAGAAATTGATTAAAATGTATTGATTGTTAGAATATGTGGATAGAACGTAGCTGTATAGTTCAGCAGAAAATAGAATGCAAAATGTTGTCCCCGATTATTTTCCTCGGCCCGCCAGTGTAATCTCATGAGTCAAATTATAGTTCATCGCAAATAAGAGATAGTCAAGTTAAAGGACATGAGAATCGTGGGTTGTAACCTACGTAGTGCACGCTTAGGTGTAGCCAGAGCGAATAAGCACGATTCGCGGAGGCGACAATGACACTCAGGTGTGTGGTTGTTGTCAAGTGTGGACGTACCAAGTCACTAAGATGGCTATGGCTAACATTGTGCCGCTGTTATACTATTAGATGTTTAGAAATTGCCGTGTATATCAGTGAAACATTGTGGTACAACTGTACGTGTATTTGATAATGTTTATTGTACATTGTTTAAAGAAATGAGTGTACAAGAACAAACCCGAGTTAGAGTCATATTCTTATAGGAGTGTTGAGTTGTGTTTAACAGTAACATGTCATAGCTAGTGCAGAATAGAAGAGTTTAACCATAACATAACCTAATATAATAACGGTGATGGCTACAGTGAGAAGATCACAGCATCGCCAAACAGAAAGGGAGTGGCACAGAAATGTGACCACAGCAGCAACAAATGTATAATATGTATCGCCACGTCAAAAGGTCAGGTATCTGCACCAGTGGTCGGGTAATATATGCGCCACAATATAAACATCAATTACGTTTGAGCGTTGTAATCAAAAGCCAATACATACATCAGAACCCAGGCAGTTGTCAATGTGTATTCTATGTGCTGTCAACTCTGTCTGTCCTATTCTAAACTGTCCTCGGTTTATAGCATATGGTAGTGTTAGTTAGTTAGTTAGTTAGTTAGTCTTTCCTCTTGAGCCTAAGATGGCGCATACGGCAGAAGTCATGGTTCTCCATGTCTGGCAGGTTCACTGCTACCTGTTGTTGGAAGTGTGACACTCATCAATTGTGATTAGTTTCCGTGTACTTGATGACGTATGTGTGACAGGAATGCAGTGCCGACACCAAAGTCTAAATCACCACGTTTCTTTGTTTGTGTCATTTGAATGACATTTATAGCGGCAGTTATCGTTTTTATTAGAGTGTGGTATATGCAAATTATTTGTGTTCTTATGTTTAATGAAATATTTACGGGCTGGAAGTTAATATTTTTTTTTTAAATTAAAGCAATATGGATGACACAGTATCGATGGCGGAAAATGCAAACGATCTGCAGCTGTCGAACTTTGCGGTAGCAAATTTGTGCGAAATAAAGATTTCCTTGAATTTCAGGAAAACAGAATCATGCCATCAACATATATGCCATCAATTTAAAGGAACATTCTTAATCTAATTGATCACTTTAAATACCTGGGGAGATGTATAACACAAAGGGAGAATGCACGACATAGATTAACAGTCAAGAAAAAGCTGCATTTCAGAAAATATAAAGTTTATTTTCCATTAAATCACCTTCATTGATTGTTAGAAAGAGAGTGCTGTTTTGATATATGGCTGCAAATCATGGAAAGTTAATGAATAAATGATGAATATAGAAGAAACAAATGAGATGCTGTTTTTTAGACGACAGTTAGGGATAACTTGGACTTCCAGAATAACTAACAATGATTACGTGGAAGAGGTTAATGAAAGTAGACCACCACATACAACAATAATAAATAGACAAACAACATGCTTTTGTCTAGTGATGAGAAGAGATGCATTTGAGACTATCGTGAAAACTGGAAAGATAGTGGTGAAAAGGCGAGGGCAGTCGAAGAGAACTAATGCTAAATTGACTCGCACGGTGTATGGAGGTATATCATCAGCAGCAGAGTCGATAAACAACACCAGGGACATAAATCCTAGGAGAGACATGAACACTTACAGAAGTTGGTAGGGAATGTGGCGATAGCGATTAACCAGAGTATGAAAGTCGCATGCACTTTCAGCATCATTGGCACCTTGCCGTCTTGACAGACGATAGTTTGTAAGGGATGGAGTTATTGCCTCTCCATAGCACAAAGCCTGGGCTAAAATATAGAGATCATGTGTTTCCCATGAAGCATGATCCCTCTCTCGGCCTGCCTAGTTCACTCCAGAGGAAAGGTAACACCTCTACACCTGGAACAAGACAAGCTGCAGAAGCTGCCGGATCAGCAAAGCAATGCTCTAATTTTCCGCCTGTCGGAGCCTTGATCAAGGCTTAGGGCCTGGTCTGCCCTGCCATGACACTTTGTCTTTAGGTTGCATTTCCTCACATCAGGGTAAGGCTTGTACCCTCCCAATTGCGCTCACTTTCTGCATACATGTGCAATTACATAGTGTGGAATAAATTCTGGTATTAAAGTCTACATTACATGATTGATTGATTGATTGATTGATTTAAGAACCGACATCACAGCATTCGGGGCATTCCCATAAGCGCTCCATCCCCATTCTCAGCAGCCAACACCAATAGTAACAGTAGCACTCTGATCATATGTCCGTCTCACCTTTCCTCTGAGCGTCGAGCATCGGCCATATCCCCTCGTCACTCCTCGCTATCTCATTCTTGCCAAACCATGGTGATCCATTTGCTCCTCCGAGGTGTACACATGCTCCCACAAGGCCGCAACCACGCCTGCCTTGTCATGCATCAATACTCCACGAAGTTTTGCAGAGCCAGCCAATCTGTCCGCCTGTTCATTCCTTAGCACACCGGCATGCCCTGGAGAAAAGATCCAGGCGATGCTAGCCACCTGTGACCTCCGAAGCGAAGCAAGCCACTCTGTCCGAAGCTTGCCTGTTCTCACCTTCCTCAGCATGCTTTCTGAGTCAGTTACAATTACGATGTGTGTGTGTGTCGTATTCTCCATCCAGCGGAAAGCTGCACTGACCGCCTCGACCTCCATTCTTAAGCTAGAAGTTGGGGTATCATATGCCAGGCTCTCCTGCACCAAACGTCGACCATTAGCTTTTGCTAAGACCCCCAGGCATTTCTCCTACCTTGATTGATTGATTGATTGATCTAGGAATCGACATCACAGCATTCGGGACATTCCCATAAGCGTTCCGTCCCCATCCTCAGCAGCCAGCGAAGAGTTCCAACACTAATAGTTCCAGTAGCAATCTGATTATATGTCCGTCTCGCCTTTCCTCTGAGCGTCGAGCGTCGGCCAGATCCCCTCGTCACTCCTCGCTGCCTCATTCTAACCAGACTATGGTGATCCATTTGCTCCTCCGAGGTGTACACGTGCTCCCACAAGGCCGCAACCACATCTGCCTTGTCATGCATCAGTACTCCACCAAGTTCTGCCGAGCCAGCCAATCTGTCCGCCTGTTCATTCCCCAGCACACGACTTTTGCCAGTCTTTTCTCCTACCTCTCAACATCGACCCATCTGTGTAGATAATCACATCACTCGAGCGAGCATTATCCTGAATTAGTTGCTGGATTTCAACTTCCGTGGCCCCTGCTGTCCACTCCCTACACTCCCGGCTCAATGTGATTATAACTCTGCAAAAGTCTGACTGCTCCGCTGGCACTCTGACCCACTCCTCTCCTCGCCTAATGATATCCATGAGGCAAGCTGTCTGATCCTATCCTCTTCCTGATCTATCCATGATTTCTCTCTTATCAGTCGCTGCCCCTTAACTGCGTCCAGCGCCTCTTGCAACGGGTGATCTGTGTCTGCAGCTACTCTGATGTAAGCCGTCGTCTGCATCACCTTGAGCCTACCAGCAACAGTCGGCAGACCAAGACATATTGCGATTCCACGTCTACTAGAATTTGTATTTATGTCTACTCTACATATTGTGGTGCACCTACTTGTATTGCTGCCTACTGTACATAAAGTGGTACAACTACCTGTAATGATGTCTACTTTACATATTGTGGTACATCTATATGTATTTCTGTTTACTGTACATATTGTGGTACAACGACTTGTATTATCGTTTACTGCACACACACACCGAAAATATAATGAGAAATGTAAGAGATGATATAAATAGGGAGCTATATGATGCCCTAAATATCGGTGGTCTTGACATACCAGAGATTAGGTATGCTGATGATACAGTATTGCCATCCACAACACAGACTGGTATAGAAAACCTAATAGCCTCAACCCAATTGAATAGTGAAAATTACAACTTGTATCTCAACATTGCAAAAACGAAGATAATGCATATAGATAAAACCATTATGGAGAAAGAAATATATGTTAATGAGGAAAGATTGGAGGTGGTGGAAAATTTTGAATAGCTTGGGTCATTGATTACCAACAACGGTTACATAATGAAAGAAATTAAACGACGACTCTCAATTGCTCTTCAAAGATTAAAATAGCTGAATAAATTATGGAATGGGACAGACAGAACTACAAAAATTAGATTTTTAAGAGCATGCATCTTTCCCATTGCAACATACGTCTGTGAGACCTGGACACTTACTAAACAAGCTGAGCAGCGTTTTTGAATATAAATGTTATAGACGAGTTCTAAGAATATCTTGGGTAAAGAAAAGAACAAATGTATCAATACTTCAAGAGCTGAGTATTGAAGAAGGTTGGCTATTAAAAACGATAAAACACAGAAAATTGAAATATTTTGGTCACTTGAAACGTCACAAAAGTTTGGAGAGAACAATAATGTAGGGGTATATGCCTGGGCAGAGAGGAATAGGAAGGCTAAAGAGAAGATGGGTGCAGTCTGTGGCGGATAATCTCCAGATGGGTGCATCGGACGCGGGAAATCTTGCTCATGATCGAGAGGTTTTTCGGAAGGTTGTTATGGGGGAGCGAGGTTCTGCAAAGGACATGCTACTGTATGAATGAATGCACACATTCTGATTCAACTACGTGTAATGCTGTCCACTTTACATATTATGGTACAAATGCATGTTTTGCCATCTACTGTACATATTGTGGTAAAAGGTATTGTATGTTTGTTTAATGTACATAGTGAATGTGCAACTTATGGTTTTGTTGTAAACTGTACATATTGTGGTACGCCTTCTGATTTTGCTGTCTATGTATATATTACTAGCTGACCCGGCCCGGCTTCGCCCAAGCCCTGGAGGGGATTTATCTATCCATCAGTCTGTCTGTCTGCTTGTTTGTCTGTCTGTCTGACTGACCCGGCCCGGCTTCACCCAGTCCCTGGTGGGGAGCATCTCATTTAATTCATATAAGTAGTCATATAAGCTCTCCCGTTCCCGACTATCTGTCTGTCTGTCTATCAGTCTGTCTGTCTGTCTGACCCGGCCCGGCTTCACCCAGTCCCTGGTGGGGAGCATCTCATTTAATTCATATACGTAGTCATATAAGCTCTCCCGTTCCCGACTATCTGTTTGTCTGTCTATCTGTCTGTCTGTCTGTCCCGGCCCGGCTTCACCCAGTCCCTGGTGGGGAGCATCTCATTTAATTCATATACGTAGTCATATAAGCTCTCCCGTTCCCGACTGTCTGTCTGTCTGTCTATCTGTCTGTCTGTCTGTCTGTCCCGGCCCGGCTTCACCCAGTCCCTGGTGGGGAGCATCTCATTTAATTCATATACGTAGTCATATAAGCTCTCCCGTTCCCGACTGTCTGTCTGTCTGTCTATCTGTCTGTCTATCTGACCCGGCCCGGCTTCACCCAGTCCCTGGTGGGGAGCATCTCATTTAATTCATATAAGTAGTCAAATAAGCTTCCGTTCCCGACTATCTGTATGTCTGTCTATCTATCTGACCCGGCGTGGTCTCGCCCAGCTCCTGGCGCACAGTAACTTAAAAGAATGTCCTTCCACACACCATTCATTATTTTTAATGAAAACTGTTTTTAATCACCGACATGACAGTTGATAAGTTCTTTAAGCAGGAAAAGATGGGTTACAATGTTGTGCATTATGCATTATTTTTATGAAAACTTTGAAAATGCCTTAAAGCTTATATCATTATTTATTATAACTCATATGCCTGAAAATAACTATAGACAAAGAGTTTAACAATAGTGCAAGTAAGTCCAACAATATGACTATAAAGTATATAGAAATGTTATTAAAAGTTATGCCCCTTGAAATAACTTTTCTAGAGTGAAGTCCCCCTGCTATATAGAAATTATATAATGAAAATGAAAAAGTAAATGTTATTAAATAAGTAGAAGATTTTACACTAAGAAACTATTATAGTCGGTTGCACAGGAATGAAAGGAAGACGTGTAGAAAATTTCATCTCAATCGGATGTACCGTTATCGAACGCATCCAATACACACAAACAAAGTCACATACACTCTGTTTTATAGATATAGATGATATAAGTTCTTGTAATGCTGTCAACTATACATATTTTTATACAACTACTTGCATTGCTGCCTACTATGCATATATGGGGCAACTACTTGTATTGCTGTCTAATTTACATATTGTGGTGCAACTACTTGCGTTACTGTCTAGTGTACATATTGTGGTACAAGTTGTACTGCTGTCTACTCTACATATGGTTCTACAACTACCTGAATTGCTGTCTACTTTACATATTATGTTACAGCCTTTTGTATTTCTGTCTACTGTACATATTGTTTTACGCCTTTGTGTATCGCTGTCCATTGTGCATAGTGTGCAATGACATGTAGTTAGTACTATAATATGAAATACTATTACAGAAAGTGTGTGTGTGTATGTGTGTTTCTCTTGTAGATAACATGATAGCTTTTAGTGCGTGTCAAAACAAAGTAGAACCGTGGTGTTCCAGAATGATATGGCACTGATGTTCTTATATAGTTCAATGTCTGCTAGTTGCTTTACTTGCGAATATAGCAGTAGCTTTTTGTTTCTACTTTGTTCAATAGTCACCCTGTTTTATCGCAACTTCACAAAGGACGTCAAAATTACTGAATGTAGCAGGCCATATCTGTTCAGAGTGGACGACACAGCTGCGGACATCAGATGTTTTCCTAATTTGCCGACGAGAAATATAACAATTATAAGCCCTATAGCACCATACATATGCACCATGCATGTGACAGGAGGTTAGTATGATTAATGTACACATAACACATTCACAACCAGATCTACGTAATGTCTTTAAATAAGCTGACTAGCAACAGGTAAGTAACGTCAAGGATACCGCTTCACGGGATAGAGCACACTGAGAATATAGTATGTGCTGGCAACGATATGAACAGTTCCACAGAGACGTACAAAAGAAACAGTGTAGAAGAGTGTAACCCATTGGACGTTAGTCAAAGTCTCCATCCATCCATCATGTGCCATGCCGATAAGCGTGGGCGGTCATGCTCTGCCATCTCACTTGATCACTAGCTCCGTGTTCCTGTCTCGACCATACCACTGGCCAAGCCATCCAGGTATTTACTTCTCGGTCTTCCCCTTGGTCTCTCGCTTTCGATATTGCCAGTTGTCACCAAGTTCTCCAAGTCATTTATTCTCATAACATGCCCAAACAATTGTGATTGTCTACGTCTAATGACTCTAATCGGTTTAAGATCTTTATTTGTAAACGCGGTCAAAGTATAAAATTGCTTAATCATCCACAAGCAACGTAGATACACTGAAATACACTTGTATTACCCCAGAACCAACTAGCAGGATAGCAGTAGATACTACAAACTGTCTGGAGTCACCCCGTCAAGTGACAGTCACAGGCTGAATAATACAATCAACTATAGTATGTCCAGAAATGAATGCCTTATTCACGATCAATTATTTTGAAAACTGTCTGTTGCATCATTATGAAATTTTTCCTGCCGTTTTATATTTTACCCCCACCCAAGGAATATGTTTTTGATAGGTCCAAAAGCAAATTAAATCATCGAAAACGGCAACATTTCTTTGATGATTTGGTGAAAAAGTAGTGATTTCTTGCTAAGAAACTGGTTTTTACAGTAATGAATGCCCCACAAATTCAGCTGACGACACAAGGCGTATCCGGATTCGTATGGGAGTGGGTGCAGCAAAAGAAGTAGCTTAAAAGTAGACAGGGTCGACTGCATTGCACCGTGTTTTTTTTTATCCCATATGGCTCAGTCTCTTTCCGCAGCGTGGAAAGAGTCGCACAAAGCACGAACTCCGTAGCTCCAGCGACGACCCTCAGGAGTCTCCGAAAAAATGCACTCGTGAAATGAAGGACACGGCCCGGAATCGAACATACAACCTTCGGAGCCCGAGTCAGACGACTTGACCACTTCACCACGGAGAATCCCGAGAGGGGTGCAATGTGTAATATTAAGACAGAGAATTTACAGAGGCATGGGGTATATAATGTGTAAATTGACAGGAAAGTAGAAGGAATATATTTCTTACCTTATTTTTTATTTCCTTCGTGCTTCTTCAGCTACTCGTTAATAATGTGTACACAAGTATTCATATTAGCTTTTTATATTGAGTTCGTGAAAGCTTCCAAATAGCTGTGCGTTAATGTGCGTATGGAGTGACCAGAAATGATACCGCAATTTAGTCATCATGTTTCCATTGTTAAGGATCTGTTCAACTGCCTGAGTAGCTTGTTCACACGTACACATGGGTGACAGACCCGCTTTGAGTCTTCGTGAAATATTGTCTACTCTGCTGTTTACCGTTCAGAGACGGAATATGATTACCTGTTTTGCACTATGAAAATAGTTATCATTGTCTCTGTAGTGGGCTTTCTTCTTAACGACCAAGATGTTGGTCCTCTTTTCATTGAAGTTTATAGATTGATTCATATGCACTTGTGTTGTTCCCTAATTTGACAACGTGTTTGCTCTCAGGTTTCTTGTTAGGCCAAAATATGTCAGTTTCCACCGCAATATTAATCTTCTGTTGGTATTCAATGCGTTTAGTGTGTGTGTGTGTGTGTGTGTGTGTGTGTGTGTGTGTGTTTTAATACAGTTGTTTGTCACCGCTGAGAGCTTGCGGAATTGAAAATTATTCACTGTGGAATACAAACTGTTGCCATTGACATTATGCTGATGCTGTAATGTTTAGGGCCTGCAATTCGTCTGAATAGTTGGAGCAAAATATTCCAGTAAATGTGCACGTAGACTAAGGTCTGCGATCTTCTCAGACCTTAATCTGTGTCGGAAGATTCCAGTAGGTTGATGACTGTTCTCGGTTGCATAAAATTCAATCCATCCTTTCTCCAATAGTCCTCTTCCTCTTTCAACACATGGTCCTCACATTTGTTTACAGTAACTTTTATCAATATTTAATAGCGCGGACTGGGTTAGCATCTTGACGTCACACAATTTGAATGTTGTATTGGCAGCTGCCACCTGTCCTTAAATTTTAACCCACACAAATTATATAGGGTTTAAATGAGAATGATACGGCGGAAGTCTCAAGCAGCTATGGCCATGCTCTTCTATCAACTTGTCGATTTGATAGTTCTTGCTTTTTTGCGCCTGTTTTACAAGGGACAACAACTGTAGCTTGAAATATGTTTCTGGAATTGGTATATTTTGCCATCGGAGCCATATCTTTATTGCTTCCTTTGTGCTCGATGATGTAGGTATTTTGTCTTCTTGGGCAACAACATTGTGATATGATCCATTGTCCATGATTAGACAAGACGGTCTATCAAGGGATGGAAGTACTGTATTCTCGAGCCAATCTCTAAAAACATTACCATTCATCTCATTATGATAATCCCTATTGTCTGTATGCTTTGATACGAACAAGAGCCCAGCATTCTGTAGTAAGCCATTATGAGTACTACCAGCATAGGCTATGACCAAACGCTGTCATTTACTACAGGGCACATAACGCTTTATCTTTCCACCCACTGAGTGCCATTCCTTTTCACTTGTGTGGTGCGCTTTGATCCACGTCTCATCCAAATACACTATGTCATAATTTTCTTTGCGCATTTCCCTTATTTCATGTAGGTATCTGCTTCTCATGGCTCCTAAATGCGGTTGCTCGCAAAGGATATTTCTACCACCCTTGTACTTTCTAAAAGTGAAGCCTAATGTCCTTATAATTTTCCACAAAGTTGTTTTGGATACCTCTATGTTATTGTTCTTTCTCAACGAAACCCTCAGTTTTCTTACACTCACTGTTTCTTTGGCATCCATCATTTTTATAATAACTCGTCTGGTGACATCCTTGTCAAAGCTGTCTACAACTGCCTTTCTACCTACTGTTTGCTTATCGCGTGTTGGTTTCATTCCATATTCTTACACCCATGGACGAAATGACCGTTTACTCAAACCCAATGCGTGCACTGTTCTTTTTTCGGGATTTGTAACAGTATGAAACAGTTTCCTACGATCAGCTTCTATACAAAAATATGTGTACAACTTCATAGCGATGCTTTGAAGTGTACACAATTTCACATTCAATCCCATTGAACAATATTAACACATTCAAATATTAGCTATTAATATTATATTAATGGTAAGATTTATTTACATATTTATTTATATAATCACGTTTCAAAAGAACCCACACTGAAGACACCTCTGAACAATCCAATTTAACCGCGCGCAGTTTGTGCCAAAACGAAAACCACGAAACAATTTTTTAAACAGATCGAATGTGTCTTGGTGAAGCTGTAATACTTTTAGAATTATGGACTTTATCTCTGAGCCGTAAATTATATACCGCATATAAAGAAACAATGAAATCAGCTGTGCAATCTCCAGAACAAAACTTTTTTTGCTGGGTGGACATAATGATATGGTTATATGCTGAATCTCATTTTCCCTCAGTGGGTTACTGAGATATGGAATTTTAAATTGGGGCAGAAACGAATAAACAGACTATAGATGTCAACGATGTTTGAAGTTGTGTAGATCTAGGGATTACATTGAGCAACATCTCTAGTTAGCCCGTACTACATAGGTGATATTACATGGAATACCAGAATTGGTTTCTTGTGTTTTAGTCACACACAGCTAAATTTAGCTGAACTCTTGTGTTATTGAGCCATCATATGGACATTACGGTGCCGTGATACACTATACCATAACCGCACACGCCCTTCCCCTTGCTACGAAACACTTAATGCATTAACACATTGTTCTTCTCATGTACAACATAGTTAATGTGTCCCATTATAATTATGCCGCACTTATGAAGCATTATTCACTGTTCCAGTACCTAATGTAATACCCACACCCGTATTTCTAATTGTAACACCCACAACTCTTCCAGTGGGTTTCTCTATTGATCACTTCTACCATCCACATCTCGCTGATGTGACAACAACAAATCTCCAAACTCACAATAATTTACACAACTGTAATTAAAAAGTTAGTAATAATTCATTACTAAATATCCCTTGGCACTTAGTCTCCTTAATTACCCGTTAATCTGTGGATTATCGCTTTCCCTACTATCGCCAGCTTTTAATTCAAATCTAGTTTTTGCTGCCACCGTGAGAACAAAGACAGTATTATCTGTTACGTCATTCTCTGTCGCTCCTCAATCCTTTGCTCTCCTATTCGTTTAAATATATTTTATATAATATACCAATACAACTTACGTATTCAAACAGCTTCCATGTCTCCCTTTTATTAGTAGATATTTGTGAATTTTGACTTCTCATATGTGTCATATTCTGATCGGTCGGAGCCATTTTCAACGCTAAGGTCACTATGCCCGTTATAGTAAAAGAGTTCCCTTTTCATTTTCGTCTGCTGCTGGACTGGCACAAGAATTACCCTTTGAGTTTTGGTTACTGCTAGCATTTTCACTAGTTTAGGGATATTAGCCGGGAATCAGAACACGCTCAACTATATTTAAAATCTCATTAAATTGGCAATAGCCTCGTTATTTCTATACTTTCCGAGATTTAAATTCCATTTAAATGGCAAAATACTACATGCTGTACCCAGCTGGGGTTGCCAGATACGTGGGCACCAAAAGGAGGTAATAATAAGACAAAAAGGAGGACAAAGGAGGACACATTGAATGTTTCATTTAAATCGTTCCAGATTAAACCCACAATCAGTACACTTTTATTACAATAACTGCCAATACATTTTTTTTTTATCATAGCAGGTGGTTGGTTTACAGAAAGAAAATAAAACAATGTTTTCCCGTGGTGAATTTGAATAACGAAGACACAAACCATACATAATACGATTTATGCCTGGCACATTTCGCTGCATCTCGTCAGGTACTTACTGCAGATGACACACAACATAGAGTAAAATAATTAGAATCATCGTTCGCAATGCCTGCAGTGTTTTCTCTGAAGGTGATGTTTTATACATTGAGAATGCATGTCTCTTTATCTCCCGGACTGGGAGCATCTCTTCAGAGTGTGCTTCAAACCAGTCGGTTGACTTAGTTTGCTTCTTGCCAAATGTTGATAGTGCTGTATTGTAGATGGCGTCGCGAAAATGACTCCATCTCTCGGTGGAATTTCCGTTTGTGGGGCCAGGCAGATTATCCGCTAGAGCCTGCATGAATTTGTTGACCTTCTGTTTATTTTGGGTGCCGCTGGTGTCAATGCGTGGTCTTCCTTCTGTTCGGCTTCTGTAGATTCTCTTGGGCTTTATCTTCACCTTGCTGGAGACGAGTGAATGGTCGGTGTTGCAGTCAGCACTATAGTAGCTGCGAGTCAGCCGTACATTGCGGAGGTTGCTGCGTTTAGTGAGCACCAGGTCGAGTTGGTGCCAGTTCTTTGATCTGGGGTTCCTCCATGACACATTGTGTTGAGGTTTCGTGTCACAGAAGGTGTTGGTCACGCACAGGTTATGGTGGCTGCAGAATTCCAAGAGACGTTGTCCATTGTCATTGATCTTCCCAACGCCAAACTGTCCTAGACAAGAAGGCCACGATTTGTGGTCGGAGCCAACCCTGGCATTGAAATCCCCCAGGATAAAAAGATGTTGTTTCTCTGGTATTTCACTGACTTCTTTGCTAAGGTCGTCATAGAACTTTTCTTTAGATTCTGATGCTGCAGTTAGTGTTGGGGCGTAAACGCTTATAATACTAACTGGGCCTGCCTCTGTCTGGAGTTGGAGCATTAGTATTCTTTCAGTGCCATCACTTGGTGGTATGATGGAATTAAGCAGCTTGTTTCTGATAGCGAAGCCAACTCCATGCTCCCTGGTCTTTCCGCACGGCTTGCCATGCCAGTAGAAAGTGAAGTCCCTCTCCTTGATGCTTCCAGATTCTTGGAGTCTGGTCTCTTGCAGGACGACAATGTTTATCCCCAGTCTTAGTAGTTCGTTGTATATCACTGCAGTCTTGCGGGCATCCACAAATCTCGTTTAGATCGTCTGAGATGCCAGGGGTCATGGTTCTTACGTTCCATGTTCCCAGCCTTAGGGTCGGTTTTTTTTTTCTTGTTGCTAGGTGTATAGATTGCGGTCCATGTGTCAGGATTTTCCCCTAAGCTCCACACACCCTCAGGAGCAGATGAATCGTGGCGAGACAACACCTTATTGACTGGGGGCTGCCCAGCTTAGGCGGGCGGTAGCTGTCTAGTGAGATACGATGATCTCTCCCACCGTCGGAAGTAGCCCCTGGCGCCTTGCTCTACGCCAATCGAGCATTAAGTCTTATAACCGGCAAATGCTGCTTCCCGTGTTGTGTCACCGCTTTACGCGGTGCTGAAGTGACCTCTTCAGGGCACAAGCCTGGGCAATGGAAATCGGAGAACCAGCTGTTGCACAGTAGCAAGTTCCCCCTCTCCACGTCGCCGATGTTGACCAAGGGAAAGGCAATAGACAATGCAACTTGGCATCGGTGCCGTCGCAGGAGTTGCCAGAACTATGTTGTTTACATCATGGAACTGACTTATGGACTCCATCTCCGGATTTGTCCTCAGGGCTTACTCCCGAAGCCTTTCCCATATGGGTATACCCGCAAGGCAGCGGAGGTTTGAGATTTAGAGTTCCCTCTCTTAGAAGAGATACCAACCAAGGCTGACGAGCCTCCTCTGCCCGGGAATCAATAAGGAGGGAAGTCTACCATTCTTCCTTCCTGGCAGTGACCATACTGATCGGATGACCGTAGCCATTGTCTCTACTGAGAGATCCTCTGCCCACCGTCACTGACTTGAAACCATAACCAACAACTATCTGTCGGCAGCTCCCAAGTCCAATCCACCACCTGCTCCCATGGCTTCACGTTACCCTGTATAGGGGGGGGGGGGGGCTAAACGGGTACTCCACCTTGCCCAAGGGTGTCCCGTAGGCTAGCGATGGGAAGGAGGCACCTTACTTCTCTTTTGATAGGGGGTACCCCTACCCCGCTACCCCACTTTTATACTGACGCTGGAACTATATCACAGAGTTTCGGCGCGTCTTGGTGGTTGCCCTCTCTGGAGGGTTTATAACAGTACAGGAGGTAAAGACATTCAGGCCGAATGCATCAACAGACAATTCAACTCCATCGTCACTGGGTTTTCCAGTTTATTGAAGACTTCATAACAAATGCCAGTCCAGCAGATCTCCAGACAATTAATTAAAATGAAGTTACAAATAGAGGTCAGCCGTTTCACGCATTTTAGATGTTAACCAACAACTCTTGCGACCTCTCTCTCTGATGGTACTGTCGTAACTAACCGTTCACTACCCCGTCGTCACAGCACGACCATCCCTAGCTACCCCCCAGAGGGGTGCTCACCCGTGCGTTGAGAATCTTCTCGTTGCACACCAGCCAACACTCCCCTATAAGCCACTCTGTTATATTCCTTCCTTTCCCCTGAGCAAGACTTTTCCTTGAAAAGTCTTAAAACAAAACCTATTTAACACCCTCAACCCATAACCTCTATATTCTAAATATGTATGTATGTAAGCTACATTATGGGAACCTCTGTAGGTCATGATAGCTGTCCGCTATTCTCCAAGACACTATATCAGTCTACTATACGTGGACTATTAATGCTTCTTCTTCTCTTCCACAGGGTCCAAAGCAATCCACTTAAACCCTCACTAGATTCCCTCATCAACATGTATACATCGCCATAATAAAAATTATTACAATTACTCTAATCTTAAAGGATAATCATAATTTAAATTCAACCACACCGCACGGGTTAGAAAGACAGAGAAATGGTGCGCACCAGAAAAGGCAAGGAGAAAAGCTAGCAAAAATCCAAACCACTCACTTTACCCTCACTTTATTATAAATAAAGTCTACAAAAATCTTAGGCGCAACCCTCATAATTAAACACTCTAATCAATACCTATTAATTTGTGAATCCGTTCTTTAAAAAACTGACCAGTACTGGTTATGCTGTTATCCACAGCCAAAAATATTTACTACCAATGACCTCATGGCACTGAACGTCCACCATTTTCAACCCAGCAATCTATTATAGACATTTTGCATCACCTCTAAATCGTGGCCCTCAATCTGTTTACCCTGGGTCATGCTGCGAACCACAGTACCCCAAAAAATATACTATCACTGTTCATTTATTATGAACGTCACCTTCTTAAAACATCCACATAACCTAATCTTCGACCACTTACATGTTGTGCTGATATCCACAGTTCCATCTATGGCCACCCCCAGGTTAAACTGAAAATTAGTAACCCACATCCCGAACATGGCGCTTAGTCCATGTTTACTCCAGTTATTGCTGACACCCACAGCAAGCTTAAATGGTATTTATAAAACCTTGTAACCTCGTTATTTATCTTCTAGTTGATTTAGGTTACGCCGTCAGCCACGGCAACTGAGCAACCCCCAAGCCACTACACAATAATATTTATCTGCTTCCACAACCTCTAACCTCATGGCACTTAATCCATGTTCACCCCAGGTTATGATAAAAACCAACCCAAAATATACCTCTTTTTATGTCTTTAGGTCGCCCTATACTCCTATCATGGTTCTGAATGTAATTTTTCATCCAGACATATACCAACTCCCAAGGACCTTACTAACATGGTCACTCAACCTTATACACTTAATTATACTCTCTGCTCTTAACTCAACGTAATTGAACACTCAAGTTTTTATCACTTAACAAATCCAAGAAGCCACTTTACTTAGAACCAAATCCAACTTTGATTAACAACACTCAATAAGGACCAAAATGATTAACACTTTTTCGAACTGAAACCTCCCTCCTCCACTCTCTTCCTCCTCCTCTCCTACCTCCTCTTCCTTCCTCCTTCGCCCTCCTCCTCCCTTCTCCTCCTACCCCTCCCTCCTCCTCCTCATCCCTCCTCCTCCATTCTCCTCCTCCCTCCTCCTCCTCCCTCCTCTTCCCTTCACATTCCTCCTCCTCCTCCCTCCTCCTCCTCTCTCTTCCTCCCTCCTCCTCCTCCTCCCTCTACCGCCTCCCCCCTTCACATTCCTCCTCCTCCCTCTTCCTCCTCCTCATCCTCTTCCCTCCTCCTTCTCCCTCTTCCTCCTCCCTCCGCCTCCTTCCTCTTCCCACTCTCTCCTCCTCCTCCCTCCTCCTCCTGCGTTCTCCTCCTCCCTCTTCCTCCTCCCTCTCCTCCCTCCTTCTCCTCCCTCTTCCTGCTCCCTCTTCCTGCTCCCTCCTCCTACTTTCTCTTCCCTCCTCCTCCCTCTCCCTCCTCCTCCCTCTCCTCCTCCTCCTGCGTTCTCCTCCTTCCTCTTCCTCCTCCCTCCTCCCCCTCCCTCCTCTTCCTAATCCCTCCTCCTCCCTCCTATTCCTCCCTATTCCTCCTGTCTCCTGTCTCCTCCTCCCTCCTCTTCCCTCCTCCACCTCCCTCTTCCTCCCACCTCCTCCATTTACCCAAGACAGACAGACAGACAGATAGTCGGGAACGGGATCTTATATGACTACTTATATGATTTAAATGAGATGCTCTCCACCATGGGCTGGGCCGGGTCAGACAGACAGACAGACAGATAGATAGACAGACAGACAGACAGACAGACAGACAGACAGTCGGGAACGGGAACTTATATGACTACTTATATGAATTAAATGAGATGCTCCCCACCAGGAGTTGGGCGATGCCGGGCCGGGTCAGACAGACAGACAGATAGATAGTCGGGAACGGGAACTTATATGACTACTTATATGAATTAAATTAGATGCTCCCCATCAGGGTCTGGGCGAAGTCGGGCCGGGTCAGACAGACAGACAGACAGATAGACAGACAGACAGACAGATTGTCGGTAACGATGAAACGTTATGGGAGGTAATTGTCAAATTCTTTCAAAAAAAATAAAGTACATTTGTTATTTCTATTCTAAGCGTCATAGTTTGACATTTATTTTCAATAGTGGCATACTTGGCACCATTGAGAAAACATTAATCAATCAATGATTCTTAGATTACAAATATATAAATCCTTTCATTCAATTAATCATATGTAAAATTTAGTGTCACAAAATCATCCAATCTCTCATTCATTCGTTACTATTTTTGGTATAGTCTGCTATTGTTGATAAATTTAGAAAATAATTCGAAAAGGAAACGGCAGTACACATCTGATGTGTTCACATGTTGGAGTAACACACACTGTTCTTTTACACGTTTGGATTACACTGTTCTTATACAAGTTTGGATTAAACTGTTCTGAATGCGTTGAATTCCTCTACTGTCGTCTATTTAACACAGTTATAAAGTTAACATGTTTAAATAATTCACTGCGCTTAATTCACTAGTATACATAAGCGTAGGTACTACGGATGTAACCGAAAGCTGGAATACGGTAAGTCTGTACACACATGTAGTACTGTTTTTGTAACACTGTTCGTAGACATGATACTAAAGGTGTAACATCACTGTCCTTTCACATTCTAATCGTTCATTTGTTCATCACTTTCACTAGTTAAAAATGTATTTCGAATAAATTGCAGGACTTAGTCCTTATCACAGTAAGTCACATTTCACAGTGTTCTTTGTCTAACTAGATATTATTCGCTGGACTGTGATAGCTATATGAGCGCCATAGGTAACAGCCTTAGTCTTTGCGCTCAGGCGTAGTTAAACTGTCGTTGGACGTCTCGAAAGAACATATTGAGAGCAGGTCTGCAATCGTATTTTCAGTCCGACTGATGTGTCTTATTTCGAAGCTGTAGTTCTGGAGTAATAACGCCCATCTGGCGATTCTGTGGTTTGTCGGTGTTCCTTTCGTAATAATAGTTAATGGGTTGTTATCTGTCTCAACGACGAAATGTTTTCTTAGCAAATATTTAGATAACTTAGAAATAACATAAATTAATGCGAGGCCTTCCAACTCTGGTGTAGACCATCTGCGTTCTCTTGGTGACATCTTGCGGCTTACATAATAGACTGGATTTAAGATGTCATTATAGGATTGTAACAAAACGGCCGCTATACCTATCGTGCTCGCGTCAGTTCTCAATCTGAAAGGAATGTTCAGATTTGGCAATTTTGGTATGGGATTGGAAGAAAAATATGACAATACTTTTGTAAAGGCACGTCTCAGGCCCTCTCTGTTTACAATTTTATTCGGTTGGTTTTTTGTTAACAGATTTGTAACACTTTCTGTCAAACTAAAAAAGTTAGGTATGAATCTTCTGTAATAATTCAACAATCCTAACATACTTCTTACTTCCTTTTTGGTTGTATTAAGTGACAATTTTAGAATTCTAGAAACAATATTGTCATCAGTGGTAACATATCCATTACAAATTTTGTAGCCTAGAAAAGTAATTTCATGATAGGCATTTTCTACCCTTGCTGGCTTTACTGTCAGGCCATGTTGCCTGATGGGTTCAAAAGTTTGTCGTAGCGTCGCTAGGTGTTCTGCCAATGTCCTGGTGTGTACACAGATGTCATCCATATATGATATAATGTTGGGTATTTCTGCCAGTAACAGTCTTGTCATTCTTACAAATGTCGCTGGGGCATTGACAAGCCCAAATGGCAGTTTACACCATTCGTATAGTCCACAATGTGTTGCAAATGCAAGTGGATAGAGTCTTCGGTCATGGGTATTTGCCAGTACCCATGTCGAGTTTTGTAAAGTATTTGGCATCTATCATTTCTGTCAGTATTTCCTCACAGTTAGCCATCGGTTCTGAATCTAATTCTGTTATTGCGTTGAGTTTTCGATAATCAACGCATAGGCGTATTGAGTCGTCCTTTTTTTAACAAACATGTGTTAACGATAGAAGAACAATATTGTGATTGTGATCTTCTAATAATTTGGTTCTTCTCCAGGTCTAAGATGTCTTGGTGTAATGTGTCCGTGTAATGTATAGGTAGTGAACACGGTCTGCATTGTATTGGTATGTGAGTTGTCAGTATGATCTGGTGTTCTACTAGATCTGTCTGTCCTGGATGGTTGGAGAAAATGGTTCTATAGTCTTGTAACAGTTGTCTGTCTCAGTCTGAGAGAGATCGGGAGATAGTTTGATGTCTTGCAGTGTGTCTGTCGTATTGAGTGATGAGACTGGTATTTCGTCTGTATCTTCTACGTCTGTGTGGTCCACTACGGTTGTGTTTGCTGCTGCCTCGTCTTGGTCTTCTTCTCTGTTGTAGTAGGGTTTCAACATGTTAATGTGGAATATTTTATTTTTGTTCTTTATTGCAACTTCATAGTCTACTGTTGAAATTTGTCTTAGTATTTTGAAAGGTCATTGCCAAGAGTCTGCTAGGAGATTTTTGTCGCTGGGTGAGAGAAGTAGTACGTCCTGTCCTGGTGTCAACGTTATTGTTCTGTTTTTTTCTGTTCGCATACTCCCTGTAGATGGCACCAGATTGCCTTAGTGATTATTTGGCTAATGTGCATAATTCATGATTCTGTCACATAATGTTGTAACATGCTGGTATGGTGACACTGTTTTCTGTTCATTGTGCAATTCAGTTAACAAACTCTTATAAATTGCTAATGGGTCACGTGGTCTGGCTCCATATACTAACTCGAAAGGTGAAAACCCAGTGCTAGAGTTAGGTACTTCTCGATAGGCGAAACGTGTAGCAGGTAAAAAGGTGTCCCAGTCATTTGGGCATTCTTGGGTGACTTTCGCTAACATGTGTTTTAGGTCACCATTAATTTTCTCTATAATACCCGTTGAATGAGGGTGATAGGGGCTGTTGAAACAGTGTTTAATGCCTAGCATTTTGTTAAAGGCTTGAGTTGCCGCGGAAATAAACTGGCTTTCTCTGTCAGATAGAATCGTATCAGGAAAACCTATCCTAGCGAAGATATGGAAGAAAACTTCTATGAAGTCTTTAGAGGTAATGTTTTTCAGCGCGATAGAATCAGGCCAACGTGTACAAAGATCAGTTACTGTTAAAATATATTTTCCTCTTGATGTTACATGGTTCAATGATCCCACGCTATCTACAGAAATTTTCTCAAAAGGTCTACTTGCAAGATCTGTTGTTTGTAATTCTGCTGGGGGTTTTTCCCTTTTTTGACAACCTTCTGGCAGATCTCACATGATATACAGTATTATTTGACTTCACTGCAGAATTTGGGCCAATAGATCTGTGTCAGTATTCTTGATCTTGTTTTGGCATAGGCCATATGCCCTGCAAAGGGTACGTCATGTGCTAGTTGCAGTGCCTTTTTCCGGTGTTCAGTTGGTAACACCGTTTGTGCTATGGTATTGGCATCTTTTGTGTAGTATCTTGTTAGGATACCGCATTTCAAATCGAAGTGCCAGCTAGCATTCTTTGTTAACTTTGGCTTTTGGCCTACGAGTTTAAAATATTTCTGTAATGATACATCGGCTTTTTGTGCCTTCACAAAGTTTTCCCTCATGTTTTTAAGAGGTGTTATAATTGGGTGTAGTAGTTCTAATGTCTCAGTTTGGTTTGTCTGAGATTGTAATTCTGCAGCTGATTTATTTACTGCGTTATCTGATAAAATATTTTCAAAGCAAGATGTTACAAGGAGATGTGACATATCATTAACTTAAGGCAGATTACCAATAATTATATCACAACATGGATTAAACAATGCTTCGCATTTAACCTTGCCTGTCAAAAATGGTGTTTGAATGTATGCCCATGCAAACGGGTATTTCTCAATATTTCCTGAGAAAGTTCTGCATGTTACATGTTTGCCTGTTTAATCTGCAGGTTGTATAAAGTCTTTCTTTAAATCAATAAGGGTACTACCACTATCTCTCAAAACACTGGCTACTTTGACGTTAACATAGCCCTGATGGATGTTTAGCTTCCCTTTTGAATCTATTACTAGATTGGCTTCTTCATTTGCTATTGGTATAGAATGGCCACATGTCAAAATGCCATCTTCATGGAAGTGGTTGCAGTTAGTGCATTTTTCTAGTTGGAATACATCAATAGTTTCGGCTGCATTGGCTGGATGTTGATTTTTTTCTTGTTCTTCCTCAGAGGATGAACTATCGAACATTGCCGCGTTGGCTTTCCTTGTCATTTGCTTTCCTTTAAAAGCATAACGTCATTGGTCGTACGCTTTGCAAAGATAACATTTAGTTAATCGTCTATAGTTCTTTCTCTCCCTGTCTTGCTTGTCTATGTAATTTTGTAAATATGTAAGGTATCCTGGTTGTTTATCACACATCCCACTTTCACTGTGGTTATAGTTACAGTATTTACAACGATAGTTGTTAGATTGCCTAAAAGGTGTTTGTTTGTTGTAACTGTTTGGTTTTCATGTATCATATGTAGCGGCTGCTACAAGTTCTGTGTCTTTAAGAACATTTACAAAACAGTCTTTATTGGCTGTACAATAAGCCGATCCATGTTTCTCTATCTGCTGGATACTCTCACATTCACACTCTTGCAAAAATCTTTAAAAGGGTGGATGTCGGCGACAATATGATTTTATCTCTTAATATAAGATCTTTCAAACGATCAAAATTGTTGTCAATTTTCGCTGATGATAACCATTTACTGAAAACGTCTTATACCAGCGATGTATAATCAGAGAACGTTTGTGTTGCTTTTGGAGGTAATTTAGCAAACTGTTCTCTATACCCTGCCTCATCTAACAGAAAATGTGCCATGATTTTGGCTTTCATTTAGTGATAGTCTTTTCTTAACTCTTTGGGGGTGGTCTCTATGATTTTTAATGGTTTCCCAGATAGATTTCTCATAAAGATTATGTTCCAGTCAGTAACTGGCACTTGGTAGTTCTCCATTATCGTTTCAAATTTGAGTAAATGCTGAAATACAGTCCCCAGTGGTGGAATTTTTCACGATTCCTTTATACTTCTTATATTGGTTTTCTTTCTCTTTCATTTCCAGTTTTCTAGATTCTTTATCGGTCGACGTTTCGATTTCTAGCTGCTTAAGTTTCAATTGCATTTCCAGTTCTTCTCTTTTACTTTGTGCGCTGATTTAAGCTTTTCTTAGTTCAGCGTCTGTTTCTGCTTGTTTATTCTTAGCATCTAACTCTGCCTGTTTGTTTTTAGCATCTAACTATGCCTGTTTGTTTTTAGCATCCAACTCGGCCTGTTTGTTTTTAGCATCTAACTCGGCCTTTCTTAGCTCAGCCTCTAACTCAGCCTTTTTAAGTTCCCTTTCTGCACCTCTTTCCTCCCTTTCTTTAGCTTTTTCTTGTAATTGGACATATTCTGCATATTTTGTCTCACTCCATTATGTCAACTCGTCTCTGGTTAAATTTAATTTTAGTCCAGATTCAATAAATTCGTGTAACGTAGACATGGTAATTTTACAATTTTGTAACATCGGTTTTATGCAAAAATAATTATAATATGTTATCAAATATAATACATGTACCATATACAATAGTGAAGAAAATAAATTTACAGCTAACGCCTGATCCCCTACAAAAGTATACAAGGAAAAAAATACTTAAGTGTCGATGGGGTTCGGAGCTTTGGAAGTCTCTTGGTAACTGCACCAGAGAATGAATGCTTGGTCTTTTACGGCCAGGAAGATCAATTTAGTACTTCTACAATTATAGCTGACAAACCTGTTTACTTATGAAGGAGAAAAATTAGTATGTGTTTGATTTTGTGGTGTATGCGTTGTCAACTAAGTGTTTATAGATTTGTATGCAGTCAAGTATTAATGTATAGTCGGTTCGTCGTCAGTTCAGATTGAAATTTAGTATAACGTGTTAGCTCATGCTTTCATTCGTTTCACAGAACATTTTTCAAGCCATCACATCTAATATCATCAACTAATGTATATATATTTGTATAATATTTTACAATAATCGTTCGTTTACAATGTTATTCCACTTGTGAGCACTTTGTAACTTTCACTTCTTTCGCTCATTCAAACGGACGAGATCTCTGCGTTCAATCACTCGATTACATGTGGTTCAAACACGAACGAGATTCCCCAAGTTCAATGCCTTCACACTCTATCTTACATATTTCACTCATTTTTCAACTGACAAAATTTCAATGTTCAAAGCCGGACGAGATTCCCCACGTTCACTGCCTAACACACATCTATTGTTCAACTGTTTAAAACCGGACGAGATTCCGCACGTTCACTGCCTGTCAGGGTCTTGTTTTACACTAACAATGGCTCGTGTTCTCTAACAGGAGTGAAACAATCATACACAGAGAATGATTGTACTCAAACACACACGGCGACATAACTGAAACACTTTAATCACACTTCTCAACGGCATTCATATAATGCTGCACTCACAATTAGCGACAATGCCATCATACAATATACAAGTTCATAAATGCATGTAATAAAGCACTCACTCAGTCTCTAAATCAACTCTACAAAGCATACAGGCTTTCTTCCATCAAGCATAGAACAATACATAAATACGTGCAACACTCTCTTTCATGTCCGTCCAGTCTCGAAGTCCTAGGCCGTCTGAGCTACGAGCGATGGTTTCTCGTTGGCCCTGCTTTCAGTCCTCGTGCGCTTCGTGCGTCACGCTGACCACTGGCCATCCACTGCGTAGTAGCTGTTAGTCGAGTTCACGGTCGTACTTGGTCGTCGCCTACATGCTTTGGCGAGGAGATTCTGACAATGACAACCTCGGGAAACGATAGAATTCATAACATGTGTTGAGATATATTTATGATTGACGCGGCATTATTTTATAACAAGTTATTACCTAACAAGCTAAAATAAAACTATAGTGGCCATACTAATCCCTTCAGAACATTGGGTAAGCATTCATGTATTGACGATAACACAATCCTTGGTCCAGGTACAAGTTCAGATAGCCTCATCCATGATAGACTTTGGATTAAAGGCAACGTCATCCAGTCGTGGCCTGATATTGTGGCATTCAGTTATGATTGCGACCACTCTTCGCTCTTGGGGCGCCTTATTTCACAGGGAAGATCTAAACCAACAAGAAGAATTTTCATGCAACCACCATGGTTGACACGAGAGGTGCAGATTTCATGGAGGGAAAAGAGGGCGGCCAAAAGGAATTGGCAGCGGGTGCGGAGAGCAACCAATTCAATTGACACAGAATTTGAGGAGGCTGAAAGGTATACAAAAGTACAGGTACAGGATTGTAAACTCCTGGAAGCAGAGTCAAGAAGGATGAAGTGAGAAAAGTTTATCAATGAAGTCGGTGAGAACGTGACATTGGGTAAATTCTGGAGGCTGCACCGGCAGATGAAGAGACAGGCGATGCCTGGTACACATGGTACCGTTTATGATGATAACAACCGACCTATCACAACTGACCAGGACAAAGGGGAGGCTTTTCTTTGCACCCTTTCTAACACAGACAGATCAGCAAGATAGAGATATTAGAGATGTGGTCAGAGAAGCCTTGTCACCGGTCACTAGGAAGGAGGGCTGTGAGATTAAGGTGGATGAGATTAGACGGGTTCTGTAATTAATTATGTTGTGCGATGGTCGAGGCAGAAACACGGAGTTGATCCACGACTCTGGTGATTGTGTGAGATAGCAAAACATGGCCGTCCACGCTTATCGGCATAGCACATGATGGATGGATGGACTGAAGTGGGATAAAACACAGTCCCAGGCGTGGATGGGGTGCGGTACACCCATTTGAGTAACATGAATGATGGGGAATTGGAGATGGTTCTTTGTTTCAACCTCAGCATCAATACGGCGGAAATGCCCCACGACTGGCTGCATAGCTACCTGTTCCCAATCCCAAAGCCAGGTAAAGACCACTCCAGACTTAATGACGCGTCCTCGCCGAGCGTCCTGGGCAACAGGTCCCTTCGGGGTCCTGGCTAAAGTCAGTAGGATCGCCGATTCCTCCGAAGTCGGAGAGTGTCTGCCTGTACGGCGAGGAACCACCAGTCTGCACACCAATAAGCCAGACATGGGACAACGGATACTCACGCAAACCTCAGGTCCTGTATGACATCACACTGATGTTGGACAACAGGATGCCTTCATCCGACATACAGGACTTCGCGTTGGAGCTCAAATCAACGAACACAAGTAAGTAAGTAAATCGTAACCCAGAAAAACACGTATGGCAAAGTCGTCGAAAAGATAGCCCCACGCAGTCCCCAGCGACATTTGGAAAGTAGTAATATGTTTCCCAAAGGGCTCGGGAGTTACCGGTCTGGGAAGGACACCTAGGCCAACGCTGCAACTTTTGCATTTGATGTCTAAGAGGGCTTCCGTGATAAAGAAGATACAGGGTGGTAGCTCTTGACCGGGAGGATGTATATAACAGGGTCAGGTATGATCGTTTGATATACACACTGTTGGAAACTGAGGTATGCCCTTGCCTTGTCAGATGGGTTGCGGTGGTCCCGGTCCTCTATGAGCGTAAGGTTGCACTGCACATGGGTTCCTGGACCTCTGATCCCTGTACTATTACACCTGGGTTGCCACAATGATCTACCATTCCCCCAGTGTTCTTTACTGTCTACACCAGCAAAAACGCATCTATTGAGACCCCAACTGGGGTAGAATCTTGACATTCACAGATGATGTGCTTGTTTACAGACAGGTCAGAGACAGAGCTAGTTGGGAGAAGACTTACAGGAAGCAATAAACAGGCTGGCAGAGTGGTGCAGGGACGAAGGGGCCGTTATATATCCAGACAAGGCATCGGTTGTGTGGTACTCCCTGGATAACCAGATCGTCAAGACAGATGTCCCAGGAACTATGTTAAATGGATGCCGTCTTAGTAGAGAGAGTAATTTGAAGTACTTGGGTATCACCTTTGACATGTGTTTGTCTTTTGAGGAGCACGTGGAGGCTTTGGTGGTGAAAGCTGGTAGGGGATTTAATGCATTGAGGGCGATGGCAGTAATAGGGGTAAAATAGAGGATGATTTACAGGCTCTTTCAGTAGTTCATAATTTGTGTCATTGAGTATAATTTGGGGGCTGCTGACAGTATCAAAGAGCCAGCTTGAAAGGTTACAGCGCATACAGAATGCTGCCATGCGGGTAGTCCTGGTGTTCACAAAAGACACATCAATTATTTGCATCAGGCATGTTGGCATAGATCGATGAACAGATAGTTTGCCATAGAGCGTTTGAGGTATATCCTGGTGGTGATGGGATCATATGACGGGTGTATTGTCGTGGCGCTTAGTGGTTGTACTAGTTGCTACTTTCAAGATAGTATTCCCGTAGCTATTTTATTGTTGTCTCTGCATATTCGTTTCCTGAGCGCCGTTGTGTGTTTATATCGATGTGCTCTTACAATTCTGTTCAAGTCGCCCTTGGCATTGGTGTATATCTTCTATAGCCATCGGTTCCTCGGTTATAATCCTCGAATAGTTTCATAGATTCCGAGCACAGATAATTAAACTTGAGATGACATCCTCATTGTGGAATGGTTCATAGAATTGCAGATGTGACTAGATCGCCAGTCTGAGTGCCTATAACATGATACTTCAACTCTGACACAAGAGACGATCAGCGTGACTACACAGATAATTGTTGCAACCAAACAACTGTGTAGATTTTGATGATAGTTACAATCCATCACTCTTTCTCTTCACATCTTATATAATCACAATATTATTCTTCACTAAAATAATAGAAATTTACAACACCTGTAAACTAAATGTACACAACTATCACCCATAACGTGGCGGCCCTAAAGATTGACCATAGCCACAGCACGCCTGATAATTTACAACACCTGTAAACTAAATGTACACAACTATCATCCATAACGTGGCGGCTCTAAAGATTGACCATAGCCACAGCACGCCTGATAATTTACAACACCTGTAAACTAAATGTACACAACTATCACCCATAACGTGGCGGCTCTAAAGATTGACCATAGCCACAGCACGCCTGATAATTTACAACACCTGTAAACTAAATGTACACAACTATCACCCATAACGTGGCGGCTCTAAAGATTGACCATAGCCACAGCACGCCTGATAATTTACAACACCTGTAAACTAAATGTACACAACTATCACCCATAACGTGGCGGCCCTAAAGATTGACCATAGCCACAGCACGCCTGATAATTTACAACACCTGTAAACTAAATGTACACAACTATCACCCATAACGTGGCGGCCCTAAAGATTGACCATAGCCACAGCACGCCTGATAATTTACAACACCCGTAAACTAAATGTACACAACTATCACCCATAACGTGGCGGCCCTAAAGATTGACCATAGCCACAGCACGCCTGATAATTTACAACACCCGTAAACTAAATGTACACAACTATCACCCATAACGTGGTGGCTCTAAAGATTGACCATAGCCACAGCACGCCTGATAATGTACGTACTCGACCACGGTCAAACCGTAAATGACCATTGGAGGAGAGTCTGTCTCCTGTCCAGCTACTCGTTTGTTCTTTTCCTGCAAAGCGTGAATATATGAACTGAATCCATCTGCTCAAATTGCTTTAAGCTCAGACTCTACACCCTTAGCCCTCCATGACCTGATATAGGATCATGGCACATATCATGACGCTACCAGCATTGACGGAGGTTAAATAGTACCTGCGAGTTGCTGCAGATAAGGATCACCCCCTGCATGAAGACATGAATACGGACAAAGGTCATAGAGTAAGATGAGGCAGGTCCCGGATGAGACAGGGAAAACTATCTATACGTTAGGTGTGTGATCTAAAGACCATCAATCCTGAAAAAAAGAGTGGGTTGAAGTTCCGGAACACATGAGAGACTGGCAAAATGTAATAGTAACACGAGTCGTGAGTGCCGACAATAGGCAGCGGGCCGCACTGAGTTTGAAGTGAAACAACTGATCCAGAGTAGCATACATCATGGTGACATATTAATCTACACCGATGGGTCAGTGATGAGAAAAAGACCGTAGCAGTTGGAGTTTATTTTAAAGGCTAATGGATGAACCATAAAAAATGAGAGTCTGGCATATAAGACTACGACCTCCAGCTTGAGAATGGAGGTAGACACTGTAACAGTGGCTTTTTGTTGATAGAAGATATCACTGTATCACACATTGTATTCATTACGGATTCAATGAGAATACTTAGTAAGGTGAAGAAAGAAATGTTTCGTGTGGAATGGCTATCGTCGCTTCAGAGGTCACAGACTGTAAGAATAGTACGTATATATTGTCCTAGCCATGCGGAATAATAATCAAGGGCCATTAATTTTAAAGATGGAAGTTCAGAGTGTTCTTAACTATATGGGAACTGGCAAGATCCTGGGTACAGACAACATCATAATAGAAATGATCAATGCCTTAGAAAAATGTGGAATAGACCAAGTCACCAGACTGCTGAACGCAATATACGATACTGGAGATATAGCTCCTGAATTATGTAATTCTATATTTATTGCAATCCCGAAGAAATCAGAAGCCTTAGAATGTGACCAACATCAAATAATTATTATAATGAGCCACATCACGAAGATTTTGCTGAGAATGATCATGCAAAGAGAAGAAAATGCAACCCGAAATAGGAGAAGACCAATTTGGTTTGTAGAAGGCAAGGGTAATTTAAATGCTGAGCATATAATGAGAACACTATTTGAACGATCTATAGAAGTAAACAACGATCAATATCTTTGCTTTATTGACTACACAAGGACATTCGATAAAGTGAAACATGTCGACATGTTAAGAATGCTTGAAAATCTACAAATTGATGGAAAAGACCTTAGATTTGTCAAAAACATGTATATGAAACAACAAGCTGCCATCGGAATTGATATTGATGTAGGTCAATATCAGCCTATTAAAAGAGGTGTGAGACAGGGATGTGTAATGTCGCAGATATTTCTTTTCTCTGTACAGTGAAAATATTTTCAGAAATATAGAAGATATGGAAGGAATCAACATAGGGGACGATACATCAATAACATTAGATATGCAAATGATACAATCTTGATTGCAGACAATGAACTGGACCTGCAGCATTTAGTAGATGCGGTTGTTGCACACAGTGAACAGATAGGGTTAGAAGTGAATAGTACGAAGACACAGATTATTGTCGTCACTGGAAAGAAGGAGATATACGATTAAATGGGCATAATCTTAAGCAAGTTAATCGGTACAGTTATCTCGGTACATTCATAACATCTGATGTGAGATGCCTTGAAGAGATTAGAATAAGAATTCCCATTGCGAATGTAACCTTTTGAAGATGAAAAACATATGACCAATAAAACGATGTCAATTGAAACGAGAAAAAGAGTGTTGGAGTGTAACATAGAACCTGTACTTTTCTATGAATGTGAAGCGTGGACAATGAGCAGTCATGCTGAAATGCATCTTTGGCTGTGGAAATGTGGTTTCCGCTGATAATTAAAGTATAGAAAGCAAAGAATACCATGGACCGACAGAGAAACCAACGAACAAATCCTTCAAGAAAAAAATTAAGATTTTTGGGGTATGTTATGAGAAGATATGACATTAAGAACTTGGTGACAACTGGCAAGATCGAAGGAAAGAGACCAAGAGGAAGACCGAGAAGTAAATACCCGGATAACATGGACACATGGCATTTTTTAGACAAATCAAAATCAAATCAAATCAACTTTATTAGGGTCACAAATTGGGCGCGCAGGCCCGTCTTACATTCGGCCCTTCCAATCACTCGTCTTTCGTTCATCAAGAGCATTATACATTTACATAGGAAGAAAAATAAACATTGTGAAATGAATGTTGTAAACATAAACAAGGCTAAACATGGAGAAAAATGTGTACATAAAAAGTATGTGACGTAAAAGTAGTGATGCCAGCGCGTCCCACACACACACACACACACACACACACACACACACACACACAAACACACACACACACACACCACACACACTCTCTCTCTCTCTTTCATTCACTCTCACTCTCACTCATTCACTCACACACACACACTCTCACTCATTCACTCTCCCGCTCACTCATTCACTCTCCCGTTCACTCATTCACTCTCCCGCTCACTCATTCACTCTCCCGCTCACTCATTCACTCTCCCGCTCACTCATTCACTCTCACGCTCACTCATTCTGTCTCTCCCGCTCACTCATTCATTCTCCCGCTCACCCATTCACTCTCCCGCTCACTCATTCACTCTCCCGTTCAATCATTCACTCTCCCGCTCACTCATTCACTCTCACTCATTCACTCTCACGCTCACTCATTCACTGTCCCGCTCACTTATTCACTCTGCCGCTCACTCATTCACTCTCACGCTCACTCATTCACTCTCACGCTCAATCATTCACTCTCCCGCTCACTGATTCACTCTCACGCTCACTCATTCACTCTCACGCTCACTCATTCCTTCTCACGCTCACTCATTCACTCTCACTCATTCACTCTCACGCTCACTCAATCACTCTCACGCTCACTCATTCACTCTCACGCTCACTCATTCACTCTCACGCTCACTCATTCACTCTCCCGCTCAATCATTCACTCTCCCGCTCACTCATTCACTCTCACTAATTCACTCTCCCGCTCACCCATTCACTCTTCCGCTCACTCATTCACTCTCCCGCTCACTCATTCACTCTCCCGCTCACTCATTCACTCTCACGCTCACTCATTCACTCTCACGCTCACTCATTCACTCTCACTCATTCACTCACACTCATTCACTCCCACACACAGACACTCTCACTCATTCACTCTCCAGCTCACTCATTCGCTCTCACGCTCACTCATTCACTCTCCCGCTCACTCATTCACCCTCACGCTCACTCATTCACTCTCACGCTCACTCATTCACTCTCCCGCTCATTCATTCACTCTCACTCATTCACTCTCCCGCTCACTCATTCACTCTCACGCTCAATCATTCACTCTCCCGCTTACTCATTCACTCTCACGCTCACTCATTCACTCTCACGCTCACTCATTCACTCTCACGCTCACTCATTCACTCTCACGCTCACTCATTCACTCTCACGCTCACTCATTCTGTCTCTCATTCACACTCACTCACTCTCTCACTCAAACTACAGTAATGAACATAAGTTTAGATTATACATGATAAAATCAAATGGTATTTAACTTATAATATGACAGATAGTTAGTTAGTTAGTTAGTCGACAGATCATCCTCGATGCACATCGGACCATTCAGTCCATAAGGCTCGGATCCCCTCCTCAGCAAATCCCGCAGCGTGTAGCGGCTAACGACGCCAGTTCTGTGTTGGTTTATCAATCTTCTTTGGCTTCCTGCGTAGTGTTCTTGTTTGGCCACCCCTCTTTTAATTTGCTGCTCTCGCAGTCTGGCCATTGTTGTAGATTCACAGTCATCACTTGGTTCTTGCAAAAGTCTCACTTCTCGTAGAGCATTCAGAATGTCAGCCTGGTCCATGGCGCGTCCGCCCTCCACAGTAGCCTCACCTGCGAGCTTGTAAGCCCGCTCATTTCCTTGTACTCCCGCATGACCTGGCACGAAGATGAAACTAATCTTTGCCAGCCGAGACCGCTCCAGAGGCAGCAACCATTCTCTTCGGATCGACCCCTCCTCTATCCTCTTGATCATGTTCATTGAGTCGCTAAGGAAACAAGCCCTAGTGAATGGCTGTGTCTCGAGCCATGTTATTGCTTTACTTACTGCCATGACTTCCATGGTCAGGCTACTTGTGGTTTCAGTGAAAGCACCAGAGTCCTCCTTCACAATTCTCCCTCCGGCCCGAGCTGTAAAGGCCCATGAGCTTCTCACATGTCGGACGACCGACCCATCTGTGTAGATGACCGCGTCACTGTCTAGCGAATTCTCGAAAATCAACGCTTGTACTTCAGCCTCCACAGCAGCCGGATTTTCTTGTCTGCATTTTCTATCTAGTTGGATGCAAACTGAAAAGGATGTGCAGAAGTCTGTTGGCACTTGCACCCACTCCTCGCCAGGTTCTAAGTCCTCAAGTGAACACACCTGTTGAAGAATGTCTTCGGCTTGACCCATCCACGACCGTCCTCTTTTTAACCTGCTGCCCTTCACCTTCCTAATTTCACTATGCAGTGGATGCTGTGTGTTTGCGTTAATTCTGAGGTAGGCGCGTGCCCTGCAAACTTGCATTCTCTCTTCAATGGTTGGAAAATCAAGAAGGTAGCGCATCGCCCTGCATGCTGTATCTCTTGTACATCCAAGAATAATGCGCATAGCTTCATTCTGTATCCTTTCCATCCTTTCTATCTGCTTATGGCTGAGAGTCAGGATTGCCATTGCATACTCCAAAACAGACATGACCAGCCCCTCGTACAGAAGACATAGATGGCGCTGCTCACAGTTTGCTGCCGCCATCACCCGCATCGCTGCCAAGCCCCGCTTGGCCTTTGTTATCACCTGGTCTATGTGCACATTATAAGCAAGGCTTCGATCAAACCGTATCCCCAGGTAATTCATTGCCTGCGTTCTTTCCACCGTCTCTGAACACAGCATTACAGTTGGTGTTGGATTGTTGACAATATGATTATTCAACGAGAACCAAGTCACTGTTGCCTTTGTTGGGTTGACCATTGCCCCAGCTTCATTACACCAAGTACTTATGCGATTGAGTTCGGTTTGTAGTTCCACAGCAACCTCCTCTCTATCCTTACCCTGACGATACACTAAAACATCATCGGCATATGACAATGTCCTGCCAGGTCCAGTGATCTGCTCACTGGTGATTCTCACTGTGTAGGCGTTGAACAGTACCGGAGATAATGGTGATCCCTGTGGTAGGCCAGGATATATTGTTGTTGGTTCCGAAGTCCAACTGCCACATCTAAAAACTACTTTCCGTTGGAAGAGGGCTGCAGCGATCCAACTAAGGAGGAATGGACTTACGTTTAGTTCAAGAAGCTGAAACATTAAAAAATCCAGTGGTACTCTGTTGTATGCGTCCTCAAGATCAATCGCTGCAGCAACAGTTTCAGTGCCTGAGTGGAAACCTTCATAGACATCATGGGCAAAGACTGCTGCATTGGTCCAGGTTTCTCTTTTTGGACGGTACCCACCCAGGGTAGGTGGGAAAACACCTTGCCTCTCTAGTTGGCTTGATATTTTCCTGGCAATTACCTTCTCCAGCAGCTTGCCTACTGTATTCTGCATGGTTATAATTCGATATCCCTGAATTTTTTTGTGGTCTTTGTCAGGCTTCGGCAAGGGAATCAGATAGCTATGTAACCATTCCTCCTTGATGCTAGCACTCCCTATACTGTTGTTGTACATGTCTGCTAGTTTCTCTAGCTCATTGTCGGTACACCTATTTATGTCGTCGTATCTTATGCCATCAGGACCTGGAGCACTGTTTTTTGATCGTCGAAGCACAGCCTTGATTTCTTTCACTGTCACTGTGTCTTCATCCGAAGTGTTCTGGGCCTTGCATCTGTCTGAGGTGACCTCCTTGGCCAGATTCCGGCCTCCCATGTCTGTCTGGTTGCTCTGCTCAAGGTAGCGTTCAAAGAGGACTTTGCCCTTGTCCTCATCAGTCCTCTGCCAGTTGAGGTCATCACCTTGGAAGTCAGAAATGCTCTTATTCTTGACTACCCCACTCATGCTTTTATGTAGTCGCCAGAACAATTTCAGTGACTTGTCTGTGCTTACTCTTTGACACACCTCTGCCCATTTTTCGCTTTTAACCACCTTGACCAGTTTTTTGAAATAGCTTACTTTTGTGTGCATCTCTCTTTCTAAGTGCAAGCAGGGACTAGGATGACCAGCTCTGTTCTTCTTGGCATTTTGCCATCTCCTTACAGCACTACGCTTATCCACCCAAGCCTTCTCCACATCGAAACTCCACCACGGTGGCTGCTCCCAGCTTTTTCTCCTGCCCTGAAACGTTCTGCGCTTGTCACGTCTTATTTTGCTCACCACATCTTGCCCTGTACTGTCATACTGGAACGTCTTTACCTTTAGCTTGTGCTGCCTGGTTCTGCCTTTCTCCACCAATATGCTGCAAGGGTGGTGGTCGCTGCCATGGTGTCCTAGGACACCCCATCTACACACTGTAGTGAGTGAAGGTGAAACTAGCGCCAGATCAATAGCACTGTCCTCATCGCCTGGACGGCTTGCTGTCCTGGTGACACAGCCACTGTTGATACAAACCAGGTCGATGGTTTCCAGTGCAGTCTCGAGCTCCTCCCCTTGTGTATTGGAGGAAATGTTTCCCCATGATCTGCCTTTAGCGTTGAAGTCACCACAGAAAATAACATTTCTCTCGTGGCCTAATATGCCACTTAAGCACTGCCACTTCTGGGCGTCCACACTCGCATTGCGGGCATAAACATTAACCAACACGAATGGTATACTGGAATGAACTCTCAACGCCTGTATTTGTATATCGTCACTGTCCCAACTGGACATGTCTAGCTCTGACACCACCATGCTGTCGCGAACGAGAATCGCCGTTCCCAGATGTCGTCTGTTGTAGAAACATTTGAAGCCGGTGCCATGCGGCGGCACGACCCACCACGAAAAGTATAAATTGGGAAATGGGAATTCCCCACTCGGACACGAAAGTGGACGTAAACAAATGAATCCAAGGAGAATGTGGACAACGTCAGTAGACAGCAACGGGAGACGCTGTGATTGTGCTGTAGAACAAGGACGTGTTTTTTCTAAGGATCTGTGTGAGGTGACCTCTGGACGCGATGATATGAGCGTGAGACAGCTATGAGTCAGGAGAGGGGGATCTGTTGATGATAATACTGCAGTGAAGTAACCGGGCGGAAAAACCTAGAGTGGAATTACAGCTTAAATGGAATCAGTGGATCAGGGCGTCAAGCAGAGCGCAGTAGACTGAACACTCATCGGTGGATCAGTAAAGTAGGCGCCGACCCTGTCTATAGGGGTCAACCTACAGGTCTACGTGAGTTTAATGTTCACATGTCTGCCACGGAATAAACTTCTGGTAGCGCTTTGAGATCTTGACTTGTGCCGTTGATTATCATTGTATTCAAGGTAAGGACGCAAGTTAATTCCTCGTCCTTCGTTGCTGTTTTGCATTATTACGAGTTGAGTCGATACCTCGACGGTTGCCGGTGTAGGCACTTCGAGGCATATGGGGGTCGTCACTGGACTCGCTGCATAAATTGTCAACACGAAATTCCTGCCAGATTCAGTCAGCTGAGCGTAGAAACATTTGCACGCCAACATCTTGAGTTGCACCGCACTACACAAATCACACACAAGTTCGACGTCACAAAATGGAGAAGAGCAGGAATGGGTAAACTGGACGATCATTCAGTTTGCAGGTTACAACAGTAAGTTGGAAGGTTATATTTCACAAGAACAGTGCAATGAGAATTAACATGTCAAGACAGTGAGAAAGTAGTAGTGTAATAACACCGTTGCGTATAAGAATTGCAATAACAGTATAATAATTACACAGACAGAATGCACCGTACGCGCAAAACTGCACTATATTAAACACAACACAGTGCTATCAAAGAGTTCTGAACAACGAACATTAAAAGAGATTATAAGATATTTAAGAACATTATATTTAGAACGAATGTGTGACACTTATAGCTTTGATGTTACCTTGGAAAAGAAGATAAACAATAGACACAAGCCATACAAAACGTTTGACACCATGGTCGATATGGAATATACTTATAACCATCATAGTAGGCATTGAGAGCCCTGAGAAACACTGCGCTGTCACATTAAGCTATTAATAGATTGACATTTCACAGTAACTGATCGTTGGAAACTGCTCAGAAGTTATTAATTGTTTATTCTCGCAACTCCATTGCTGAAGTAATACAATAATAACGATTTGTGGGTTGAATTGTTACATACCCCACATTATCGAGGAACTCCGAAACAGAAGACATTATATACGAATTATCCTATCAGAATTTGGGGACAGAGCAGAGCAAGTTACACTGCAGTCAGAGATATATATCGTATACTGAACATGACAACGTTGAGGAGCGTGGGTCACCGGTAAATTTCGGAGGTGCACTTTTATAATCTGTGGAAAACGAACATACTACTTTGTAATGAACGACACTACTCCCAAACCTTGTCCCTCCACATAACCCTTTCAGGACATTTTTCCTCACTGACACTGCCCCACAATATTCCCGCACGCAACCTTCACTATTTCAACTTCATATTATGATGCCGTTATCGGATACTAGACTCACATTGCGCCGCCATACCAAGTGAGCAAGGATTTACTAGCGACATTTCAGTCGTCACGGACACATTGTTGCTGACTATTTACAGTTGGCGAAGCAGCATTTCGGTTGTCTCACGGTGCCAGTTCATTATATTAATCTGACACCTCACTGGCATAGGATCAACGGACACGAAGTTTCTGCACATAATATCGCATTCTTTATCGCCAACACTACATATGGGACATTACGGAGACACTACACACGTCATCATAGAGGAATAGAAGGACGGATAAGACAGCACACACCAGTCTACTGTGGGTATCGTTACAATCATATACCCAAATTTAACTCAAAGTTCGACGGGTGCACCATAACCGACTAGGTTTTGTCAGTCGGCCACAGACCGCGTGGTCTAGGTGCTGGTGTAAGTGCATTACACCATCGTGTCAATTTACCTGATATTGTGTTTTGAGGAGAACCTCCATTAATTGTCGACTGCAGAAAACGAATATATTCGAGCATTTGGAACAGTCGAGCATGGAATGAACATTTGGAAAGTCGTAGAGGACACCGACACCGCAATTTTCTTGAGGCCAGTACCTGTTGTAATTGTCAATTGGTGTGACATTGATTTTGTTTTTAAAGTTTAATAAGGTGTCGTATTTTCAATTATGTCAAAATTTATTATAAATTAACAACCGTTTGTTTTGTATGATAAGTCAGTAGTATGTTATGTTGAATCTAAGTCTGAAAGTATTTGTTGTCGTGTTGAAACATTGATTGGTATTTTCGTCTCTCGTTAATCGTCTACTGTAACTATTGATTATCTAGTGTCATATATATATATTTTTATATTCTCACATTATTTATATGGTTTACATATATTTCATTCAGTATAAGAGTATCGTAATTGTAAGTAGTATATAAAGTGTTTATTGTGTTGTTACTTAAATTTTTTTAGGAGCAATAATTTTGTCTGTTGTGAATGAAAATATGTATTGTCGTCTTGCGTCAATCGTCTTTTGTCAATGTTAGTATTGTGTCGCTGTACTTTATATTGAATATATATTTTTACTACTAATTTCTAGTGATTACGTTTTGTAACGGTTAGGACGTTATCTATCTTGCGCCGAGTTGCTATTCTTCTCGCGTGTTTATACTCTTCTATATTATTGATTTCGAGTTGACTTCTCATTCAACTTGCATATATATAATTGAATACGCTTGTCATTGTCTACCTACGCATTCTATCGGCTGTGTTTCACATATCTACTATTGTAGCGGTATAATTTACAGATCATTAAGACAACATGTCAACACTTCAAGACTTCATGGACATGGGTGAGAAGAATGGATTGGCTGGAGCAGAACTTAGGAATTGGGTCATACAGGAATTTAGAGCTCAAGCTGCACGTGAGAGGATGGAACGACAGGAGAAACTGGCAACAGAGCAACTTCAAGCTACGCGTGAACGACAAGAACGAATAGCCCTGCAACGCGAACGAATAGAGTCCAGAGAAAAAGAAATAGCTTTGGAACGCGAACGAATGGTGGCTAAGGAAAAAGAGTTAAAGGCAAGACAATTAACCGTAGAGACAGAAATCATGCAAAAACGACTCACACTTGAAAATGAGAATATTGCAAAGGAAGCAATGTGGAAGGAGCGTATAAGACAAATGAAAGAAAGTAATCACACAAGTAAAGTATGTGCTACAGTAGTGAAAGAACCAAACGCCAGAGATTTCGTTCAGAAAGGAACTATAGAACACAAGTCTAACGAAACACTTACAAGTACAAATGCCCAAATTGAAACAACACAAGAAGAAGAAGAAGAAATTAAAGAAGAAAACACGCAAACAGAACAGGGTACATCAACTGTAGACATACGTGATAACACAACGGTAAATAATTGCGAATTGTACAAAGTCAACGAACCCAAACATGAAGAAATAACTGTTGTTACAAAACAAATCAAACATGATTACATGTTTCTCAATGACATTTTTGTTAAAAATCCCAAAAACAGAATGAAAGTTACACGCACTCAGTACAAACATACGTCGTTACAGCGTATGCATTACAGAAGATACACAAGACTGAAGACAATAACATTGTTTCAATCAATACAATGTACAAATATTGGCATGAGTGCAGAAGAGAGATTTTACAGGTTTGAAACAAAGAAAGAAAGAAAGAAAAAAAATTGAATGGAAGAAATAAATAAAGGAAAATAAAATGGGATGAAAGGTTAGGGTCAAATCAACACATAATACACTACAGACACATTAGAATCTTAGGTCTTATTACTTAGTTATGCAAGGTATCACTTGTCAGAATTGTTCACACTATCTAATAATTCTATAATTCAACTTAGAAATAATTCGATTCTTTATTCTTTGATAATTATGTCTATAATAGAGAACATTACTAAATTTATATGAATATTATTTAATTTCAAGATTTATTCTTGTTGAATATTATATTCCTGATTTAATTTTTTTTTTAGATGTCTTGTATCTTTAATAGGTATGATTCTTCACAACTCTATGTCTGCAAGATTTTAATCAGTCAATCAGAGACATTCTCAGTCGATTATAATTAATAGAGGAACAGATTTATGTTATAGGTTCTGTAATGATATTTTAATGTTCTGTTCTTTTATGAGTGTTATAAAATTTAATAAACATAAATTCTAAACGCACCTTATTGAATAACAATGTTACATTAATTGACAAAATATATAATGTAATGTAAGATGTGATTTAGTAGATATAGATACACATGGTAGCAATTTTTCCATATTGACAGAGTGTATGAATGAATAACTACGCCATCGGAAGTATCTACTCAATGTGTGATCGCTCGGTTGTTCAAACATTGGTTATTCGGACACGGATTCGAGCATACAAGTATTGTAACTGTGAAGTGAACTTATGGACAGTGAACATTTTAATTTACATGTTGTAATTCTGTGGTTAAATAACAAATGTTAGTTAATTGAGTATTGATTAATTGAAATATTATAGTATGGTTTTGGGTTAATTAATCATTGTTCGGGAAAGTATTTGATTATAAGGTTAAGTCATTAGAATGAATCTCTAGTTGAATTAATTGTATTACGTGTCATTATTACATGAAGATCCATAATAATCAGTCATCGCTCTCAACATATCCACAAAAGTGAAAATATTTCTGAGGATTCTCGTGGAGCACATGTCACCCTACCCACAGATGGAAAAATTGTAAGAAGGAAAATATATGGAGTATACAATAATAACAGCAACGATAATCAACAATGAGGATGATCTACTTGGAAACCCCATGATTACCCTCGTCCGAAACTCATGGTAATACCTAGAGCTAGGACACACTTATCTATTGAGACAAGGTAGGGACTAATATGTTTATTAGTTGGTCTGATCCCCATGATCAGCCACACGACGTCCAACGTTGGGTTTGGACAGGTGGGCGTGCCCGTCGTATAACTTTATTTTTTTTTAGGGTAGATAAACGGGGACAACCAAGTACTAGTCTGTTGTTATTATGGTTATAGTTAGTTATGATTATACAATATATTTATACACATATAGTTAAAAGGAAAAAAATGTTACACATTTTTTTATCTGGGAGGGGGCATTATGCCATACGGCGGCACGACCCACCACGAAAAGTATAAATTGGGAAATGGGAATTCCCCACTCGGACACGAAAGTGGACGTAAACAAATGAATCCAAGGAGAATGTGGACAACGTCAGTAGACAGCAACGGGAGACGCTGTGATTGTGCTGTAGAACAAGGACGTGTTTTTCTAAGGATCTGTGTGAGGTGACCTCTGGACGCGATGATATGAGCGTGAGACAGCTATGAGTCAGGAGAGGGGGATCTGTTGATGATAATACTGCAGTGAAGTAACCGGGCGGAAAAACCTAGAGTGGAATTACAGCTTAAATGGAATCAGTGGATCAGGGCGTCAAGCAGAGCGCAGTAGACTGAACACTCATCGGTGGATCAGTAAAGTAGGCGCCGACCCTGTCTATAGGGGTCAACCTACAGGTCTACGTGAGTTTAATGTTCACATGTCTGCCACGGAATAAACTTCTGGTAGCGCTTTGAGATCTTGACTTGTGCCGTTGATTATCATTGTATTCAAGGTAAGGACGCAAGTTAATTCCTCGTCCTTCGTTGCTGTTTTGCATTATTACGAGTTGAGTGGATACCTCGACGGTTGCCGGTGTAGGCACTTCGAGGCAGCCGGCAATTCGAAGTAGCTGATCGCCCAGTCTCGTCTCCTGGAGTGCTATAATGTCGTTCCTGTAAACTAGGGTTTCTAAAATAGAGCCCCGTTGTTTTACACTGGCACAGTTCCAATATAGAATACGGATGTTCCTGAGTCCTAGACGGTGACACTTGAGTCTAAAACGTCTCAAACCCCCGCGCATACCTTGTTTCTTTGTCCCTGCGCGGCTACCACGCCGCTTCGTTATGTTGACTGTTGATCGCTCGGAAAGAAGACGTTCTTCCGCCATGTTGAAAAAACGTAAACACAGACTGCTGATAACCACACACGCTGCTGAAAATTCACTCAAGGATGGCTTCGCTCGATGCACGAACTCCGTAGCACCCGCGCAGATCTTGAGTAGAAACTCCTGGTTTTACATCCTGGCACACCAATTACACGCAAGAGATGAATAAATCCATCCCTTACGCGAAAAAGTTAACGAACACAAAACAACACGACCGTCCGTCGCCATCTTGAAACCGGAACATAATAATGACAGATGAGAATACACAAACATATGGATTCGCGTGTTACATAACATGCGTGTTACATGACATGCATCTGCTCAGCTCTCTCTCTCTCTCTCTCTCTCTCTCTCTCTCTCTCTCTCTCTCTCTCTCTCTCTCTCACTCTCTCTCTGTATTCTTTCATATACACACTCTCACACGCATTCGTACGCTCACACACACACACACTCTCTCTCTTTCTCTCTCATTCACTCTCACTTTCACTAATTCACTCTCCCGCTCACTCATTCACTCTCACGCTCACTCATTCACTCTCCCGCTCACTCATTCACTCTCCCGCTCACTCATTCACTCTCACGCTCACTCATTCACTCTCACGCTCACTCATTCACTCACCCGCTCACTCATTCATTCTCCCGCTCACTCACATACTCTCCCGCTCACTCATTCACTCTCCCGCTCACTCATTCACTCTCACGCTCAATCATTCTGTCTCTCCCGCTCACTCATTCACTCTCCCGCTCACTCATTCACTCCCCCGCTCACTCATTCACTCTCCCGCTCACTCATTCACTCTCCCGTTCAATCATTCACTCTCACTCATTCACTCTCAAGCTAACCCATTCACTCTCACGCTAACTCATTCACTGTCCCGCTCAATCATTCACTCTGCCGCTCACTCATTCACTCTCACACTCACTCATTTACTCTCACGCTCACTCATTCACTCTCACGCTCAATCATTCACTCTCCCGCTCACTGATTCACTCTCACGCTCACTCATTCACTCTCACGCTCACTCATTCCTTCTCACGCTCACTCATTCACTCTCACCCATTCACTTTCACTCATTCACTCTCTCATTCACTCTCACGCTCACTCATTCACTCTCACGCTCACTCATTCACTCTCACGCTCACTCATTCACTTTCACGCTCACTCATTCACTCTCCCGCTCAATCATTTACTCTCCCGCTCACTCTCACGCTCACTCATTCACTCTCCCGCTCACTCATTCACTCTCCCGCTCACTCATTCACTCTCCCGCTCAATCATTTACTCTCCCTCTCACTCATTCACTCTCACGCTCACTCATTCACTCTCACGCTCACTCATTCACTCTCACTCATTCACTCACACACACAGACACTCTCACTCATTCACTCTCCCGCTCACTCATTCGCTCTCACGCTCACTCATTCACTCTCCCGCTCACTCATTCCCCCTCACGCTCACTCATTCACTCTCACTCATTTACTCTCCCGCTCACTCATTCACTCTCACTCATTCACTCTCCCGCTCACTCATTCACTCTCACGCTCACTCATTCACTCTCACGCTCACTCATTTACTCTCACGCTCACTCATTCACTCTCACTAATTCACTCTCACGCTCACTCATTCACTCTCACGCTCACTTATTCTGTCTCTCATTCACACTCACTCACTCTCTCACTCAAACTACAGTAATGAACATAAGTTTAGATTATACATGATAAAATTAAATGGTATTTAACTTATAATATGACAGATGAGAATACACAAACATATGGATTCGCCTGTTACATAACATGCGTGTCACATGACATGCATCTGCTCAGCTCTCTCTCTCTCTCTCTCTCTCTCTCTCTCTCTCTCTCTCTCTCTCTCTCTCTCTCTCTCTCTCTCTCTCTCTCTCTCTCTCTCTCTCTCTCTCTCTCTCTCTCTCTCTCTGTATTCTTTCATGAAACTATGAAACTTTCTAGAAACTGTCTGTATGTCATTATGCGACGAACATTCACTGGTAGCACACGCATCTATAACACCAAGGGTAGTTTCTGTCTGTGCACTTTTATTAGATGACTGTGCACTTCTTAGTTCTAAAGCATGTATTGATGCTTTGAAAGTTTCCTTCTCTTGTCTAAGGAGGCGGATTTCTTTTCGAAGAAGAAGGTTTTCGTTTTTAAGCACAGCAATAATATTAGTGGTGTTGCTGGTAATAAAATCTGTTAACCTCATCTCCAAAGCCTGAATAAGTTCACGACAATCAATATCATTGTGGCTCTGTGGTTCGGCCGAAGAAAGAGTGCTTGAATGTGATGTGCTGGTTTGATTAGATTGAGCTGGTGAATTCTGTTGTATGTCCAGCTGGAATTCAGTGTCTGATTGTTCACTAGACAACACGATTGAGGTTGGCGATGTAGATGATCGATTCATTCGCTGAGCTGGCGTGCTCGTCAAAATTTGTCCCGTCTTGTTCTTGTTTACATTGTGCCGCTTGGACACAGTTGATGATCTCAAGTTGGAGGACATTTTGGCAACATAGGCAGCTCGATAAGGCAAGGAATAAAATAATATTGCAGGCTTTTCTGTAGGTCGTGCGTGACGTTTACTTGCTAGCCATGCATGGTTAATTCTCACGTTGTCGTAGATCGATAATTGGTAAAATTGAAAAATGGGTGATCTTACCGTCACAATTCACAAAGAAATCCTCATTTAACTAAATACACATTCACATAAACTTGACATTTTGTGTTGTATGTAAATCCAGCAAAGCTGATCCACGACTCTGGTGTTGGAGTGAGATGACAAAATATGACCGCCCACGCTTATCGGCATGGCACATGATGAATGGATGGATGCGGGATGTGGGGGAATGAATAGGCTGATAGGCTGATAGGGGGTGCACTTCTTAGCGGTAGATTGTCTATGCCTCAATGGACAAGGGAAAGGTGGTCGTGCGCTTGTGGCACCAGGTGAGAAGGCAGAGGAACAGATTGACATAACGTATGTGGACAGAATGAGATTGAGGGGGATCGGTAGGAGGTCTGGAAGAATTTCAAAACTGAGAGGGAAAGCCAAGATAACGTTAAATCAGACAGCGGAGGGACCGTTTAGTAATATGAATATTCGCTAACTGTTGAACGAGGTGACGGAGTACGTATAGGAAAATCCTGAGTGCAGTGATGTCGGTTCTTTACTCAACTCAACTCTCCTCAGAAACCACATTTCAACAGCCATCAGATTTTTTGTTTCCAGCTCGACTGCTCATTGCCCACGTTTCACGTCCATACAAAAGTACACCCTCAAAGTAGCACCTCACCATTAATTTTCTCGTAGCAATTGACATCGTTTTATTGATGAGTATGTTTTTCCCTTTGCAAAAGGCCACCTTAGCCATGGCGATTCTTGTTCAAATCTCTTCAAGGCATCTCCGATAAGATGTTATGACTGTTGTGAGATATCTGTACCGATTCACTTGTTTAAGAATATCCCTATTTAACTGTATAATATATTGTGGTATTTCGTTCTTATGCCGGCTCCATGGCCGAGGGGTTAGCAGCTTTCTCCGCTAACCCCGAATACTCTCGTCACGTGACGCGACGAGAATTAGCAGTGGTTCGAATTGCAAAAGTGACTAATGAGAGTATGGAGCCGGTCGCTCAGAAAGTCGTGGCGTGCTGATGAGCGTAATCTAGCCTAGGAATGAACATGCAGCTGAAAGATGCTGGTGTTGACCGCTATATCCTGAAACAGGATGGAAACGCGGGGAAAAAAAAATTTCGTTCTTATAGTGACGACCATAATATATGTCTTCTGACAATTTAATTATAACCCTAGTTGTGCAACAGCTGCATCTACTAAATGTTGCAGATCCTGCTTATTGTCTGCAATAAATACTATGTGATCTGCGTATCTAAAGTTATTGATGTTTCTTACTCCAATGATGATTTCTTTCATGTCATGTACATTTCTGAAATAACGTTCACGATACAGGGAAACAAATCCTCTCTTAATAGGCATATATGACCTACTTTATAAACACGTTTGATGGCCGCTTGTTATTTCCAATATGTGTTTTGAGTTGAGTTGAGTTAAGAACCGACATCACTGCACTCAGGACATTCCCTTACGTGCTCCGTCCCCTCGTTCAACAGCCAGCGAAGAGTCATACTACTAATCGTTCCCACCGCTATCTGATTAAAAGTTCTACTGGTCTTCCCTATCAGTTTTGAGATTCTTCCAGAACCCCTGCCGATCCCCCGCAATCTCATTCTTTCCACATATGGGTTCTCAATTTGTTCCTCCGCCCTCTCCACCTGGTCCCACAAACGCATGACCACCTCTCCCTTGTCCATAGGCAAATTTCCACCAAGAGGTGCCTTCCCTGCTAGCCTATCAGCCTGTTCATTCCCCCGTACAACCACATGGCCAGGGCAAAATATCCATACAATTCTCACAATCTGTGACCTCTGAAGCGACGAGAGCCATTCCACACGAAACATTCCTTTCTCCACCTTGCTAAGCATACGCTTTGAATCCGTAATGAATACAACGTGTGTTTTTCTAAGTCTAAGGTATATCCTGTCGATAAGTAGATCCGCAAGCATCTCATTCATGTTAACATATCTTACTATATCGAAAGCCTTTGTTTAGTCAATCAAGCATATATCTTTACCTGTATTTACTTCAATAGAACGTGCAATTATCGTTCTCAGCATCAGTCATTGGCACCTTGCCGTCTTGACAGACGATAGTTTGTAAGGCGTGGAGTTATTGCCTCTCCATAGCACAAAGCCTGGGCTAAAATATAGAGACCATGTGTTGCCCATGCAGCATGATCCCTCTCTCGGCCGGTCTAGTTCACTCCAGAGGAAAGGCAACACCTCGATATCTGGAACAAGACAAGCTGCAGAAGCTGCCGAATCAGCAAAGCAATGCTCTAATTGTCCGCCTGTCGGAGCTTCGATCCTAGACCAGCCACCAACCAAGGCTTAGGGCCTGGTCTGCCCTGCCATAACACTTTGTCTTTAGGTTGCATTTCCTCGCACCAGGGTAAGGCTTGTACCCTCCCAATTGCGCTCTTCCGCCCGAAGCCGTTGGCACTATGTGGGGTGTCGGGTTTGGTAAGCGCCGCCTAACGTTCGGCGCTAACAGAAAGCAGGTAGTACCGTCTACTGTTATACGGTAGCTCAGTCATATCTGACTAAGACCTGACACAATTCTCAGCATGTACACAGCATTTACTGTGCCCTTTGCCTTCTACAAACGCATATTGTTCTTCTCCTATTTCGAGTTGTATGTTCTTCCTAACTCTTTGCATGATATTTTTTAGCAAACTCTTCGTGATGAAGCTCATTATACTAATTGTTCTATGTTTGTCACATTCCAAGGCTCCTGATTTCTTAGGTATTGTAATAATTACAGCATTACATAATTCAAAATGTATGTCTGCAGTGTCATATATTGTGTTCATCAGTCTGGTGACTTGATCTATTCCATATTATTCTAATCATTTCTGTCGTGGAGTTGTCTGAACTGGTAGTCTTGCCAGTTTCCCTATGGTGAAGAATATTATGAAACTCCATCTTTAAAATTGATGGTCCTTCATTATTATTTCGAATGTCATACTATTCTTCTCGTTGTCATCAAACAGGATGTTCACATAATCTAACTATGCATGCACAATCTGATCCTCTTCTATTATGATTTTGCCTTCATTTGTTTTTAGGCACCCTGCTGATGTACGTGATCGTCTATTAGTAAGGTACTGAATTCTTGTAAGCGTTAATTTGGTACTTTCACTGTTGTGTGGTTTTTCAGTTTATATGCAATTTGTCTAAAGCCGTGCTTCTTTTTCCTCCTTACATAATGTTCTGACTATTCTGTGAATTTCTTCATATTTGACAGGATTATTTTTGTTGTGTCTTCTTGTATTATGTTAGTTGTAAAATTTCTTTAGTCATCAATTTCGTACGACCCATTTTCTTTAATTTTGGAATAGTTGTTTCTGCAGGGAAACTGATTGAATTCTTCAACATTTCCCATTGATCATCCACATATTCAAATAGAATCTCTAGATCAGACAGTATATCACATCTGTTCTTTACTTCTATGTTAAAAGTGTATCGTATAACTTTGTCATTTTACAATGGAAACATATCATATTTTGTGTTTCCTAGTGAATACATGACTTCCTTTCACTTTACTCTCAATGCTCATGTAATCAATTTGTGATCACTGTAACAAACAACACTGGGAACTTTAACGATTGTTAATGCATGTCTAAATCTTCTATTAATCAGGATATAATCAATTTGTTTTCTAATTCTCCTATCAGGCCTATTCCATCTCCATAGTCTTCTAGGATGTTGTTTAACCCATGTGTTTCCTACAATCATTTCTGCTCTTTTGCCCATTCCACAAGTCCGTATCCTATTTCGTTTTGTTCTTCCACTTTAATCCGAGTTAATAATTAAACAAAAATGTATTGTTTTTCTTACAAAGAAGAAGAAGAAATAAATATAGACTAAAGGACAACAAAAGACAGTGATTTCTGCCCAGTGCTCTGAATGTCCGGAGAGGGAGCATGAGAAACGGCTACCACATCCAAGGAAGGCAGCAGGCGCGCAACTTACCCACTCCCGGCACGGGCAGGTAGTGACGAAAAATAAAGGCTACCATTTGTTTTGTAAAGAGTCACTATATTAGTTTCCGACTTGGGTCAAGTTGGCGGGACATGTTTTCTTCTAACTTTACTAAATCAAGTTGATCGGTGGCTTGACAATCCGCCATCATAAAACTCCCAACTGTTAGAGAATCAGATTTCTGGCTCCAAATGTTTAACGCACAAACATAGAGAGCCACGACTTCTGCCCTATGCGCCAACTTAGGCACGAGAGGAAAGACAAGACAAGACAAAGGACAACATCAGAATTGAAGGCTATAGTTACCGACTGAGATTCGAACGTGTCCCTTTTAAATAAAGACGGCGCCTCTAGGAAAAAGTGTATTTCGATGTATGATAATATAGGAGCTCCTAAAATGGTGTCTTCATTAGCAATGTCTATCATCATAATGAAACCACAATCACTGATGACTATAAAAACGACTTTCAGTCAAACAATAAATCTAACATCATGTTATTTTACAGGTCGACATATATCACTGCGTCAACGGGCGAATCAGTCATCTAATTATTTAGGGGACAGCTGGGACAAGGTTAGGGCCGAGAACGCTGTTGATGGCAACAATTGTACAGATTATGCCAACGATTCGTGTACACGAACAGGATTGCAAACAACAACACCCTACTGGTATCTGATATTTGACAGGCCACACTATGCTTTTAGAATTCTAATCTTCAACACAAATGGTAAGAATGAATGTAGTGTCCAGGTTTCTTCCAGCATATTTACATTTTCCAGACTCACACCGGGATAAACTGGGAGACATGCAGTTAATACACAAGAAGAGTAAGATGCGCTAGACACATGGGATAAGAAGCGAACAGTCATACTGGCGGGATAAAGCCGGAACAGTAATCTTGACAGCAAACAAGCAATGAAAATTGTGAATAGAATTTGACTGAGGTGTTGTAATCTACATCAGCATAACAATCAGCATAACAATGTAGCAGGTCCTTGGCAGAACGTGGCTCTCACTACAGCGCTGCGTAAAATCTCTAGATTTCTGACATACCTCCTGCTTCTTACACCCTCATACAAAAAATTGTCTTCAATGCCGATGTCCATCTTCGTACAGGTCGGTCTTCAACCACCGTCCCCCACCATGTCTCACTAGCCACTGTGACTGTAATATGGCCTCAGTAGTTTAGTTTCCTATACGTCATACTGTTTCTGAGCCCGTGTTTATTTTTTAAAATTTTTTAAATTTGTGTGTGTGTGTTAATTTTCAGATCATGTAAAACTTCAGAATGTGTCTTCTTCTTGGTCCAGGACATTCTAAAACTGTTATGTAGCATTATAACTCACAAGTTCCAGAATTAATATTGGTCCAAGACATTCTAGAACTGTTCTCTATCATTATAGGTCACAAGTTCCATTTTTAATATTGGTCCAATACATTATAGAACTGTTCTGTAACATTATAGGTCACAAGTTCCATAATTAATATTGGTCCAAGACATTCTAGAACTGTTCTGTAACATTATAGGTCACAAGTTCCATAATTAATATTGGTCCAAGACATTCTAGAACTGTTCTGTAACATTATAGGTCACAAGTTCCATAATTAATATTGGCCAAGACATTATAGAACTGTTCTGTAACATTATAGGTCACAAGTGCCGACACTCTTCTTTAGTAGTTGCGAATGTATCCATGGCTCACATCCATATGTTACTACAGGACTGATGTATGTCCCAAAATTGTGTAACATACACGGCGGAGAAATACTGTTCACTTCTCAAGGATGACTAGGCTAACAAGCTAAACGTCAGACTGAAGCCATTCTGGTGTGGATTGTGTCTTGCCTCGCTGTTTATATGAACTTGTTTCTGCAGGTGAAAGTATGTGCTTGCATTGACCGACTGCCTACTTACTTGGAGTAAACAGTGAGATGGTGTTTATAAAAACATATAATGTCACATATAACCCCACAACATTACTAGAAAGAGCTTGTTTCTAAATGTTACAGATAGTGGCATATACATATCCAGGACACTACTAGAAAGAACTTTTTTTTCTAAATGTCACAGACAATGCCATATACAATCCTACGACATTACTAGACAGAGTGTGTTTCTAAATGTCACAGATAATGCCACATACAATCCCAGGACACTACTAGACAGAGTGTGTTTCTAAATGTCACAGATAATGCCACATACAATCCCAGGACACTACTAGACAGAGTGTGTTTCTAAATGTCACAGATAATGCCACATACAATCCCAGGACACTACTAGACAGAGTGTGTTTCTAAATGTCACAGATAATGCCACATGCAATCCCAGGACACTACTAGACAGAGTGTGTTTTTAAATGTCACAGATAATGCCATATACAATCCTACGACATTACTAGACAGAGTGTGTTTCTAAATGTCACAGATAATGCCACATACAATCCCAGGACACTACTAGACAGAGTGTGTTTCTAAATGTCACAGATAATGCCACATACAATCCCAGGACACTACTAGACAGAGTGTGTTTTTAAATGTCACAGATAATGCCACATACAATCCCAGGACACTACTAGACAGAGTGTGTTTCTAAATGTCACAGATAATGCCACATACAATCCCAGGACACTACTAGACAGAGTGTGTTTCTAAATGTCACAGATAATGCCACATACAATCCCAGGACACTACTAGACAGAGCGTATCCTTTGCAGGACGTTGCCATCAACCCCATATTTTTGTTCTAGGCAGATTAACGTTCAGTAGTTTGCCATTGCTTCCTGAACGAGAAGTCTAAATCTATAGCTGTCAACAACCTAGATTATACACAGGCACGCTAGCCACTTCATCCATACCTCACAGAAAACAGTTGTATGGATGGAAATCAGTCTACGTTTATTACAGGCGAATCCGCTCGTACATATACACTCAGGCGGTAATGGCCTATTCAATTATACACTGCTCGCCTCTCAAAACCCACACATAAACCAATACAGTCTTCACTCTCCCTACTTCTAACATGCGTCCTCATAAACTACACAATGGCTAGGAAGATTACACAAGTCCTGTCTGGCTGACCGTCGAGTCCCGTCTGTCCCATGTTGTCACGGCTCGCTGGCTTGCTCGCCCTAAAGTCCTGTGCGGTCAGCAGAACTACGTCCTTGGTCACCTGTCACGTAGTCCAGTCGTCCAGTACTCGCTAACCTGGGGTTGTGCTACTGTTCAGTCTGTTTACGGGAGTTCTCCCGTGAACTAATGTCCCCTGTCCTATCCTCGGTGTTGGTCCCTGTTGTGTCCTAGCTATGACACGTCCGTGTCCTAGTCTAAGTCCTGTACTATACCTGTTCTATGTTATACCTTCTTGTACTGTCACTCTCTCTCTCTCTATCATTCCCTTGTAAAGGTCCTTATCTACGTCCTGTCTCTGTCCTTCCCCTACTTCTGTCTCTTGTCCTATTATGTCTAGTTCCACACTTTGACATGCTCTCGTCGCAACCCGTATATATACACATAGGTGTATGTTTATAATTCATGTGAATAAAGTTTTCAAGCGGCGCAGGTAGGTTTATACAAGTCTCAAATCAATGCGTATGCCCGATTTGTGACTGCGTCGCCGAACTGAGACGCTGGAAAATATTGCTATCTCTGTAATGTAATAGTGGCTGTAACACACATAAAACTACACGGGCACATGTGTCACACGGAAGACGAAAACAATTCATAAATAACTCATGGGTGCGGGAAAATGCACCAATTTCATTCATACTATATTTAATACACTCATCCCCCCTTGCACTCGTCTTTTGCTCACTACATTCAGATAACACAGGTTTTAAAATATTTTTGTCCATAAAATAAAAATGGGCTCATTTTAAACATTTCTACAGCCTTTAGAATAGTAGTACTTTCTATATTATCAAACAGTATTTACAAGGTTAATGGATTGTTTACGGCTATTCTAAGGATCCTAACTATTCTAACTAAATGCTGTACTCTAATTTGGTGTGCTGAGAGTTGCTAACTAAGGAAAGATAATTTAAGTAATTAAACAAAATGTAGGCGAAATGTGTTGGTTCCCTTAATGTAAAATATAGGTAATGATGCTAATAATTTCTAATTGAATTTAATTGTAAACTAATCTATCTTATAATTACGCTATGTTCTCCTAACTATAATTAGCTTAATTGTGAGATTGTAGTCTCTTACGAGACTTTTAAATTCTAATTATCATAGTGTAACGATGTTCATGCATAACTCTAATCTATATCTAAATGGAAGTGAGTGGATTAGGTTATTGCTAGATTAATTGAAATGAAAACTTGTCACGTTTTTATATGTGTAAACTAAATATAAAGAAAATATATTTGATAATGAAACTTCAATAAAACTCATGTTATACATCATCAATACATACAATTTCTATTAATATAATACATAAGCTAAGTTGGTCGTCGCTTCAGGTGAAGATGATGACGTCGCGTCTTCCTTCCTTGAATATTTACTTTTTACTACAGTTTATATACATAGTTCAATCTTCACAGCATTTGGCGATGCTCTTGACAAAGTATATCTACACCGTTCTTTTTATATTTTTCGATATATATATATATATATATATATATATATATATATATATATATATATATATATATATATATATATATATATATATATATATATATATATATATAGTACTTATCGATGCTGGTGATAATGAATATATATACAGTTATTATTTACAATGTTCGACATCAATGTCAATTATCGATAATGGTGATAAAGATTATTTACACCGTTCTATTAACACTGACTACTCTGTCTGACAACAACTCTGCTGTTGCTGTCGATGTCGATGACTGTGTTGTGTCCTCTTTCTGTTGCACTTCGAAGTTTGAGGGTCTAATCAGCAAATCTGCCAACGTGTTTCTGCTACCCTTAATGTGCCTTAAGAAAATGAGTAATTCTGAAGAATAAGAGCCCAACGATATATTCTGTTGTTCTTGCGAACTCCTGTTTCCATGACTGTCAGCGGGGAGTTGTCAGTTTCGACGACAAAATGCGTTCCTGCCAGGAATCTATGTAATTTACCGACACAGTATACAATAGCTAATGCCTCCATTTGAGAGACATCATACCTTGTTTCAAATGGAGTGAGCTTGCTGCCTACATACATTATTGGATTAAGAATTCCCTCATATTCTTGTAGCAGTACGCTCGCCACAGATACTGCACTGGCGTCCGTCCTAAGAATATATTGTAAATTTGTGTTAGGTAAACGAAGGATAGGGATATTACTAAAAGGATGCTTAAGTTTTGACATTGCACGAATTAAAATAGCATCTTGTACATACATTTTCACATTAGATTTCAATAGATTAGAGAAAAAAACACTGGTAATTTCCGCCAAATTGGAGATAAATTTGTTGTAATAATTTACTAGACTAAGTAAACGTCTCACTTGCTTCTTGGTGGTTGGCATAGTGAGGTTCAAAATTTTTCGTTACAATTTTGTCATCAGTTTTCAAGTGGCCTTTAGATATAGTAGGGCCTAAGAAATCTATTTCTTCCAATGCCAACTCAACTTTGGTTGGCTTGACTGTAAGTCCAAACAACTTAATTCTTTCGAAGACCTGTCTTAACGTTTGTACGTGTGTTGTCCAGTCGTACGTGTGTTGTCCAGTCTGTTGTATGTACACAAATATCGTCTATGTAAGTTTGGGTATTTGTTTCTCCATGCAAAGGATCCCTAGTAAGACGGACAAAAGTTGCAGGCGCATTGCGTAGGCCGAAAGGAAGAAAGCGCCACTCGTATAGACCTAAAGGTGTTGCAAATGCAGTGAGATGGATTGATCTTTATGCATAGGAATTTGCCAGTAGCCTTTAGTTAGGTCAAGTTTTGAAAAGATAGTAGATGCTGACATGTTTAAGTTTACACAGGAAGGAATAGGTTCTGCGTCTGTCTTCGTGATAGAATTTAGCTATCTGTAGTCGACGCAGAGTCTAATAGTTGAATCCTTCTACTTTACTAAAACTATAGGAAAGGAGTACTCTGATTGGGATTTCTGGATTATCCCATACGACTCAAGACTAAGAATTTCCTTTTCGAGATTGTCCCTATAATTTAGAGGGATAGAGTACGGTCGACATCTGATAGGAGTATAGTCGGAGAGAACAATTGAGTGTTGTATCCTATCTGTCTTACCTGGAATGTCTGAGAAGATGTGTTTGTATTGTGTCAATAACGCTATTGTCAGTTGTTTTTGTTTGTCTGTCATTTTCGGTCCCAGATGTATACTGTCGATTGTCGTAGTAGTGTCTACTGTTGGTACTGGTAGTTCGATGTCATCCTCCTCTGTCTGATTGATTATTGTGGTTGCACTGAGTGCGTCTTCTGTCTAAATGTTTGTTGTAGTTGCACTGTGTTCGTCTTCTGTCTCCTGTTTTTGTCTTGGGTAATATGGTTTGAGCATGTTGATATGGAATATCTTGAGTTTGTTGTTCATTGATATTTCATAGTTAACATTTGATACTTTTCTCACTATTTTGAATGGCCCTTGCCATGACGTTTACAGTAAGTCACTTTTATCAGGCAATAAGAGTAACACCTCTTGTTCCGGTTCAAGGTGTAAGGTCTTAGCACCTTTATTGGCATATCGGCGGTACGTCTGTCCTTTTTGTTCCAAAGTTGTTTTCGCTAAGGTACACGCTTTCATGATCTTATCGCGTGTCTCAGTGACTACCTCATATGGTGATACCGGTTGTGGGGTATCTGAGGTGTTGGTTACCAGTTGGTGGTAGATGGTGAGGGGTCCTCGTGGGTTGGCCCCATAAACTAGCTCAAATGGTGAGAAGCCCGTGCTTGCTTGCGGGACTTCTCGGTAGGCAAACAGCACTGTTGGTAACAGTGTATCCCAATCAGATGGGTTTTCTGCTGTTACCTTCGCCAGTATGTGTTTAAGATCCCCAATAATCTTTTCCACAATGCCATTGGCAACTGGATGATATTGGCTAGTAAAACATTGTTTAATCCCTAGCAATTTTGTAAAAGCTTGCGTTGCAGCTGATATAAATTGTGTAACTCGGTCGGATAAGATGGTCTGGGGGAATCCGAAACGGGAAATAGATGTAGAAAAACATTGACTACATCTTTGGAACTGATGTATGTTAGCGCCACAGCTTCTGGCCACCTTGAACAGTGATCCACCAGATTTAGAATGAACCGATTTCCTTTGTTAGACACACGATTTAATGGTCCAACAATGCCCACAGCTACACATTCAAAAGGTCTAGAGGCCAATGTTGTTGGTTGGACTTCTGCTGTGACATGTTTACCCTTTTTCACTAAACGTTGACAAATAGTACATGAACGACAGAAATGTTTTATGTCTTTACAAAATTTAGGCCAATAGAAATGAGATAAAATTCTGGCTCTTGTTTTATCGTAACCCATATGGCCAGCAAACGGCGAATCGTGTGCGATTCGTAAGACTGTTTGTCGATGTTTCAATGGTAGAACCGTTTGCTGGATTTCGTGGTTATCTCTCTTGTATGTTCTAGTGAGAATACCATTCTTTAATCTAAAATACCATGACGCGTTTTTCGTCAATTTTGGTTTCTCACCTACAAATCTAAAATAGGGTGACACTGTTGGGTCGGCGCGTTGCGCCTTTATGAAATCTTCTGTGGTGGTGTTGTCTATTGTACCACTAGGTGAGATTAGATGGAGCATTTCTTTTTGTAGGTCGTCTTGTTGTTTACTTGTTTCAGACCTGGTTACAGCATTAGCCTTATCTGAATAGGTTTCTCTCCAGGCTTTTATTTCTTTAGCGGTACAATTCTTCACTTCTGGCAGACATCCGATTATCAGATCAGTACACGGGTTATGCAAGATGGCGCACGTAATGTGCCGGACAAGAAAGGAGTGTTTATACGGGCTGTTGCTAACGGGTACTTTCTATATTACCCGAAAAAGTTCGGCATTTTACGAACCCGCCTGTATAGTCTTCTGGCTTAGCCAGTTCCTTCCTTAGACCGATAATGGTACTCCCGCTATCGATTAACAGTTGGCAAGGCTTATCATTCACCATTCCGTAGTGGAATTCTAGTTTGCCTCTGGAGGCAACTGCTGCGTTTGCGTTTTCACTTGAAAACGGCACTGTATGCCCGCATTTCAGCACTCCGTCTTCATGGAACTGATGACATGTAACACATCTATCGAAGTTAAGTACATCACTCGCAGCTACCACATTCTCTGCAAATTGTAACATTTCTTCAGTCTCACTTTCATGCTCACTTTCACTCCCAGATGATGTATCAACAAGTACAGCATTAGTAGCTCTCAATCGCTGACGTCCAACACATCTTGAACTATAGTGGCCGTAAGAATGGCAAAAATAACATTTGACCACTCGTCTATAGGTCTCTCTTTTATTTTGTTGTTTCTTTACCATCATCTCAAGATGAGATGGGTAATTCGGATTTTTGTCACACATCCCAAATTGATCATGAAAAAATTTGCAATATGGGCACTGTGGTGGCTTGGCTTTTTGTTTATCCCTAAATTTGAAAGGTTTCTGGGGTCTACTATTGGCAGCTGCCACTATCTCGCTTTCTTCGGTGTTAGTTTTAAATATGTCCCTATTGGACGAAAAATAAGCTGATCCCCTCTTTTCTAATTGTTCTAACGACTCTACATCAGCTTGCTGTAGGAATTTGGCAAAGGGAGTTGGGACAGTCGAGATAATTTTATCCATAATCATCAGGTCCCTGAGCTTCTCATAGCTTTTGTTCACCTTTGCAGCGTTCAGCCACTTATTGTACAAACTTTGTACGTTAGAGACATAATCAATAAATGTTTCATTACTTTTAGTATTTAATTTGGAGAACTGCACTTGGTACCCTGGGGCATCTAGCAAAAAATGCTGCATAATGCATTGTTGAATGTAATCGTAGTCATTCCTTAGGTCTTGGGGAATAGACTCTATCACATTTAAGGGCTCCCCTGACAAGTTCTTTCGGTATTTCCTGGAACTTCAGCTGAAATTCTACATTCTCTGTCCAGGCAGAGATTGAGTCACCTTGGCAGAATTGTTTGACTATCCCTTTGAACTTGTTATACTTATTTTCCTCTTCTTTACTTTTCAATTGTGTAGTTGCAATGTGCACATGGGATTCTATTTCCAGTTCTTTCATCATCAACTGGGTTTGTGCCTCAATTTCCAGTTGTCTTTCTCTTAATTTCGTTTCTTTTACTTTTTGAGCTATTTCTAATTCTTTTAGTTTAGTGGCATCAGCTAGCTTTTTTAATTTGGTGGCTTCAGCCAATTCTATCTGTTTTAGTTTATTAGCTTCAGCCAATTCTAGCTGTTTTAGTTTATTAGCTTCAGCCAATTCTGTTAGATCTTTTTGATGCTGTCGCTCCTCTGCTCGTTCTTCTCGTTTACTTGCTGCTTTCCTATCTGTATGTTCTCTGTACTTTTTATCTGCCCACTGTTCTAATCTGTATCCACTAAAGCCTAGGTCTTTACCAGCTTCTATGTATTCTTTTAGTGTCGACATTTTTGTTACTTGACACACCACACCAAAAACCAAATTATCCTACAATATTCCTAAATATTTACAGCATTCAAAAAACTAAAGATGCTATTTTAACAGGCAACAATCAAAACTACTGGGGTACTTATCTGAATTGAATACTTTCAGCTTTTCAGGCGTTTACGGGAGTTGTCATCTACTTCTCTCCGCTTACTTTCTGAGGATGTTATGAACGCTTCTACTCTGCACTCTGTTGTATAGAGCAGCAACAATTAATATTCAGAAGAAAAAAAACACGTATTAATATTATACTAAACACTTGTCTGTCTCGTCGTTTCTTCCGACAGGACGCTGAAATGCGAAATAAATTTGTTAACTTTGTCTGTCGTCGTGTCTGTTGTCATATAGTCTGTGTCACGTAGTCTTCACTGGTTTGGGGCATCAACTGAAACGTTCCTGTGAAAACATTAAATTTCATTGTTATCACAATTTAATACATTTCATTACTTTACACACTTTCTTCTACGCCGTACATTCGTTCGAGCTTTCTGTCGTAACTTTTTCTCACAATTTTGTCGGTTATGAATTCATTCACTTTCTGACCACACTCTTAATCAATGGGTCTTAATCGTAGGTAATGAATTCTTTCACACGTCTTGACGTTACTCTTAATCAATAATTCATAGATTCGTTCACACGCTCTGCTATTACTTTTACTGTCGACCCGATATTAAACATCCACACAGTAGGTCACAGGTTCATTTACATCTTCTGACAAAACTCTTGCACTGTAGGTCATAGGTTCATTTAAATCTTCTGACACCACTCTTGCACAGTAGGTCATAGGTTCATTTAAATCTTCTGACACCATTCTTGGCCGTCTGTCAACAACCTAGATTATACACAGGCACGCTGGCCACTTCATCCATACCTCACAGAAAACAGTTGTATGGATGGAAATCATTCTACGTTAATTACAGGCGAATCCGCTCGTACATATACAATCAGGCGGTAATGACCTATTCACGTATACACTGCTCGTCTCTCAAAACCCACACATAAACCAATACAGTCTTCACTCTCGCTATTTCTAACATGCGTCCTCATAAACTACACAATGGCTAGGAAGATCACACAAGTCCTGTCTGGCTGACTGTCGAGTCCCGTCTGTCTCCAAGTTTACACGGCTCGCTGGCTTGCTCGCCCTAAAGTCCCGTGCGGTCAGCAGAACTACGTGCTGTGTCACCTGTCACGTAGTCCAGTCGTCCAGTACTCGCTAACCTGGGGTTGTACTACTGTTCAGTCTGTTTATGGGAGTTCTCCCGTGAACTAATGTCCCCTGTCCTATCCTCGGGGTTGGTCCCTGCTGTGTCCTAGCTATGACACGTCCGTGTCCTAGTCTAAGTCCTGTCCTATACCTGTTCTAAGTTATACCTTCTTGTACTGTCTCTTCTCTATCTATTACCTTGTAAAGGTCCTTATCTAAGTCCTGTCTCTGTCCTTCCGCTACTTCTGTCTCTTGTCCTATTATGTCCTGTTCCACACTTTGACAATAGCGGAGAAGGGTTTGAACGCGGTGCCCCGTCATCAGCGTACCGGAAGTAGCTCTTATCTTCTTGGCGACGTCGACGACTTAGACAGACCTTGGGAAGTAAAACAGATATGTACTCATTCCTCATAGACTACACACAAGTGTGTGGGAATGTGTAACATGAAGTAAAACAGATGTGTACTCATTCCTCAAAGACTACACAAAAGTTTAACGTGTAGGCGTTATTCAACTACTAGAACAACTAAACATATTTACGAATAAAAGAGAACTAAAGTGGTAGCATAACATCATATAGTAACGTTGAATAAAGGAGAACATGCGTTAATTAGTAGTAGTGCATACCACTCAGTGATCACTATATACCGGGTGTTTGTAATGTCTTACAACACGTTGCGTGTAGTACTTCTCTTCTTCTTCTTCTTCTTCTTCTTCTTCTTCTTCTTCTTCTTCTTCTTCTTCTTCTTCTTCTTCTTCTTCTTCTTCTTCTTCTTCTTCTTCTTCTTCTTCTTCTTCTTCTTCTTCTTCTTCTTCTTCTTCTTCTTCTTCTTCTTCTTCTTCTTCTTCTTCTTCTTCTTCTTCTTCTTCTTCAGCGTTCCGAGCCATTGAGGTTCTTTGCTGCAGATACAATCCGTCTCCATTCGTCTCTCTGGTTGACCTTCTCTTGCCAGTCGTTGATTCCAAGTGCTTGTAGGTCTGTATATATAGTATCTCTCCACCGTCTTCTTGGTCTACCACGGGGTCTACGGTCATCTATTTCCTGAATGTAAGCGAGTTTTGTTTCCCTATTATCTTTCATTCTTTCTATATACCCCAGCCATTGTAGTCTATTAGCCTTCACGATACCAGTGATTAGCGGGGACTTAAACAGATCATAAATGTCTTTGTTATTTCTTCTTTTCCACTCTCCACTTTGTCTATTCCTAATGGCTCCAAGGATGCGTCTTAAAACTTTGTTCTCAAAGGTTTGTAGCAAGGCTTTGTCTCCTTTCGTTGTACTCCAGGTTTCAGAGCCATACAGCACAACTGATCTGATCAGTGTTTTGTATATTGTGATCTTGGTGTTACGAGATAGCGCCTTTGATTTTAGTAGATGTTTTAGTATATATTATATCTTATTTCCAGAATTGATTCTAGTTTGTATTTCTTCCCTATGATGTTGGAGCAGTTGAAGATTGTACCCAGGTATTTGTATGTTTCCGTTCTTTTAATGGTCATATTATCTATTTGTTTGTGGCCAGAGTTTTTAGCCATTCCTTCTCTTGAAATTACCATATATTCTGTCTTATCTTGGTTGATAACCAGCCCCATCTGTTGGGCTTTTCCCTTAAGTGAGTCAATATTTCCAATGTCTTTTGTTCATTTTCCCCTATAATAACTATTTCCTCTGCATAACCAAGCAGCTTGGATGTTCCTCCAATATCACATTCCTCCTTTACCCTCCTTACAACTTTCTCTAGAGCCAGATTGAAGAGTAGCGGCGATAGTGCATCACCCTGTTTCAAGCCAGATGTTATTTGGAAAGGGTCTGATTTCCTGCCTTTATATGTTACTATGTATATATATATATATATATATATATATATATATATATATATATATATATATATATATATATATATATATATATATATATATATATATATATATATATATATATATAAAGAAAATAACAACTATATAAAGAAAATAACAAGTTGGTGAAATGCAGAAGTAAAGAAAGCGGTAAAAGAAAAAAAGGAAACATACAAAAAGTGGTTGAAGAGCAAAAAGGAATATGATCACAGAGAATATAGAAAAGCGAGAAGACATGTGAGTAGAATAGTAAAGAGGGAAAAACAAAAAGTCTGGGAAGAGTATGGAGAAACCCTTAATAAAAACTACAAGGAGGCAACTAGAAACTTCTACAAAAAGATAAGTGCAATGCGAACCAGAGGAGAACCCTTTGACCCAACTGAAATAATTAACAGCGAAAATGGAGAACCAATAAGTGAACAAAAACAGATCCTAATAAGATGGAAGCAGTATTTCTAACAACTTCTCAACATCCCATCAGATGTCACAGGAATTCAAGAGACCTACACAGATGTCACCGAAGAACTAGAACCAGACATACTAAAAGAAGAAATTATAGAAGCCATCATATTAGCCCCATTGAACAAATCACCGGGACAGGATGAAATACCAGATGAACTAATTAAAGCAGCAAGAGAAGAAGGAATAGCTTGGCTACATAGACTATTCAACCATGTTTGGGTAGAACAACAGACACCACGAGACTGGGGAAATGCCATAATTATCCCAATTTGGAAAAACAAAGGAAGCAAAAGAGACTGCACACAATACAGAGGCATTTCACTGTTGAGTCATACTGTTAAAATATTTTGCTAAATTCTTGAAAAAAGATTACGAACTATTTTAGATCCCCAGCTAAGCGAAACGCAACTTGGATTTAGGAAAAACAATGGATGCACAGACGCCATTTTTGCTCTTAGACAACTTATAGAAAAAATCAATCGAATTCAATGAAACACTCTACTTAGACTTTGTCGACCAAGAAAAGGCATTTGATAGGGTAGATAGAAACTAGCTGTGGGAAATCCTTAAACAATATGGAGTGAGTACACATCTAACATACCTATGTAGAAGTTTATACAACAACAGTGAATGCATAGTGAGAGCAACTGGAGGACACTCAGAACCCTTCACCATAAGATCTGGAGTACGATAAGGTTGTGTCCTGTCCCCTCTCTTGTTCATAACATATATAGACAACATATGTAAAGAAACCAGCCAAGCAGAGACAGCAAGAATACCGCATGACGAGAACACAGAAGAAGAACCATCTGCAAATCTAACCATTAGAGAACTCCTGTTTGCGGACGACCAAGCACTAATAGCAAAATCAGAAGCTGAATTACAAGACCACAGTGAATAGTCTAAACGAAATGTGTAGGGAACATAACATGAAAATTAGCACAAGCAAAACAGAGGTAATGACTATAACTAAAGAAGAACAAACAGCAACAATTCATCTAAACGAACATCCCTTGAAACAAGTAAAGAGTTTCAAGTACCTAGGAAGTATAATATCATCAAATGGCAGATCAGAAGACGAGATCGAAAATAGGTGCAATAAGGCAAATCAACTCATTGGACAAATGTCACCAATACTAAAGAACAAACATGTATCAATAACTACTAAGAAAGCACTTTACAACACAATCTTCCTACCAACTCTGTGCTACCAATGCCAAACCTGGACAATGACAGAAAAAGAGAAAAGAAAAATCACAACAACAGAAATGAGGTTCCTGAGAAGAATACTCAACGTATCAAGAAGAGATAAGATCAGAAATGAAGAAATCAGGACTAAAGTGGGGGTAAAGCAGCACTAGATTTTATTAGAAAGCAAGTCAAATGGTTTGGCCATGCAAGTAGGTTACCAGTCAACAGCATGCCACAACAAGCAATGATGTACAGACCAGATGGAAACAGAGGAAGAGGCCGACCACGTAAACGTTGGACGGAGGGAATAGCAGAATCCATGGGAATGTCGATATACGAAGCCCATAACCGGGCACTCTCACGAAGTTTATACTTCACCTCGACACCGCAAGGTATAAGAGGAACATGATGAGATGAGATGAGAGAGATATGTTACTATATTATTAGTATCTTACATGCATAGTCTGGTCATGTTGATTAACTTCCTTGGTATTCCAAATTCCCGCATAGCATTCCATAGACTATTCCTATGGACACTATCATAAGCCTTTTTAAAACCCACAAAAATGTTATGGAGATCTCTTTTATATTCCCAATTTTTCTCGGTTATTTGTCGTAGGATAAATATCTGATCTATTGTTGATCTGTTTTGTCTAAAACCCGCCTGGTAGTCACCTAATATGTATTCTAAATATGGTTTTAGTCTATTTAGTAATACTGCGGATAGTATCTTATAGCTTATGGACAGTAGTGATATTCCTCTATAATTTTCATACTGGAACTTGTCTCCTTTCTTAAAGATAGGTATCAATACCTTGGGGTAATTCTTCAGTCCTCCAGATTTTTATTATTAGTTCATATAGCTTTAGATGTAATGCATGACCACCCGCCTTTATAAATTCAGCAGCAATTCCATCATCCCGAGTTGCCTTATTGTTTTTAAGTCGTGTGATTACATATAGGATTTGTTCAAATGCAGGTTCTTCAATGTGTGGTTCACACGTTAGAACCTCTTCCTGTGGGAAAGTGTTACTTGGAGCTTCATAATTGAGTAATTCAACAAAGTATTCTTTCCATGTGTTGCACATTTCCTCATTGGTATTTATCATATTCCCATTTTTGTCTTGTAAACCATATGTGTTGTGTTGGTGCCCTCATTTCATTGACTTCAGTTCTTTAAAAAAAACTTTCTGGATTCTTTTTTTCTGGTGATTAGTTTCCATATCTTTGATTATATTACTCACATATTCTAGCTTCTGCTGTTGAACTATTATTTTAGCCTCTTTACATTCATTTCTATATTGCTCTTTCTTTTGGATGCTGTTGATGTCATTTAGCCATAGCTGTCTGGCATTCCTTTTCCTAATGACTGCTTCTTCACATTTTGGATTGAACCATCTGTTGTATTTCCTTCTTTCCAGTGACGACCATAATCTGTGTCTTCTTAATATTCAGTTCTAACCCTAGTTGTTCACTGTGTGCAACAACGGTATCTACTAAATTTTGCAAGTCCTGTTAATTTTCTGCAATCAAGACTGTATCGTCTGCATATCTAATGTTATTATTGTGTGTGGGTAGGGGTATTGTGATCGAGAGATGTTTGGTTGGGGGTGGGTGGGTGGGGGTGTGTGGGTGTGTAGTGGAGGATGTGTGCGTGAGTGAGTGTGTGTTGGTGGACGGGTAGGGAATGCGTGTGTGGATGGGGAGAAGTGTGTGGTGTGTTGGTTAGGGATATTGTGTGGGTGAGGTATGTGTGTGGATGGGGGATTTTGTGATGTGTGGATGGGGGTATGTGGAGTGGATGGGTAAGGGTATCTGTGAGAGTGTGGGTGGGAATATTGTGTGGTATGTGGGTGGGGATATAGGTGTGGTGTGTAGGTGGGGATGTGTGGTGGTATGTGGGTGTGGGATGTGTTGGTGAGTGATATGTATGTGTGTGCCGTGCGTGGGTTGGGAATATTGCGTGGTAGGGGATGTATGTGATGTGCGGGTGGGGGATTGTGTAGTGGGGGATTATTTTAAGGCATGTATGGGTGGGTGGAGGATGTATGTGTGGGTGGTGGCGTGTGTGTTTGAGTGGATTGGGGATGTATGGGTGGTTAGGGAGATGTGTGTGTGTGTTTGGGGGTGGGGGTAGGGAGATGCCAGTTGGTGGGGATGTGTGTGTATGGCTTGGGTATGTGTGAGTGGATGTGCGATGTGTGGGTTGGTGGGGGATTGTGTGCGTGGGTGCGAAATATGTGGTCAATGGAGACAAGGCTGGGGGATGGGTGGTTTGAGGTGTGGATGAGGAGAGGATGTGTGGGTTAGGATGTGTATGTGGGTGGGCGTGGGATATGTGGGTTAATGGGGGAATGTTTGTGGGTGGCGAGTGTGTTTTGGTTGGGGGAACAAGTGAGGGGAGTGTGTCTGGGTGGGGGATGGGTCGGTTGGTGGGGTATGTATGTGTCCCTTGGTGTCCGTGTGTGTGGGTAGGTGGGGTTGTGTGTGGGTGGGGTGATGTATGGGTACGTGGGAGATGGGCCTCATAACATGGTAATTTGCCTTGTTTATGTTTACAACATTCCGTTCACAATGTTTTTTTTTCTTCCTATGTAAATGTATAATGCTCTTGATGAACGAAAGACGAGTGATTGGAAGGGCCGAATGTACGACGGGCCTGCGCACCCAATTTGTGACACTAATAAAGTTGATTTGAATTAGTTGATTTGATGTATCGTCCCCCAATGTTGATTCTTTCCATACCTTCTATATTTATGAATATATTTTCACTGTACAGGAAAAAAGATCTGGAGACATTACACATCCCTGTCTCACACCTCTTCTGGAGTCACCTGGTGCACATGCCTACTCCTACCGGGAGCGGCTGCTCCTATGGAGCACCCATTTACGCCGTTTCTCTGATTATCGTTAAGACTGCAGTACATGATATTCTTAGCATCTGTAAAGAAGGTAGTCTGCCATTGCGTTCCTTCCTAGCAGTGACCATACTGGTCTATGACAGTAGCCATTGTCTCCCAAAAGAGAGATCCTCTGCCTACCGTCGTGAAGCTGGAGACCATAACCTACACCTAAGTAGTATATTATGGGCCGCACCCACGTATTTCAGCATCCAGATTTAAATGCGTAGGTAGGTAATATAGGAAGGAAAAAATTGTCACTGCTAGGAAGGAACGCAATGGCAAATTACCTTCTTTAAAGATGCTAAGAATATCATGTACTGCAGTCTTATCGATAATCAGAGAAACGGCGTAAATGGGTGCTCCATAGGAGCAGCCGCTCCCGGTAGGAGTAGGCATGTGCACCAGGTGACTCCAGAAGAGGTGTGAGACAGGGATGTGTAATGTCTCCAGATCTTTTTTTCCTGTACAGTGAAAATAAAATCATAAATATAGAAGATATGGAAGGAATCAACATTGGGGGGGGGGGGGGGGGGGGGGGGGGGGGGGGGGGCGATACATCAAATCAACTAAATCAAATCAACTTTATTAGGGTCACAAATTGGGCGCGCAGGCCCGTCTTACATTCGGCCCTTCCAATCACTCGTCTTTCGTTCATCAAGAGCATTATACATTTACATAGGAAGAAAAAAAAACATTGTGAACGGAATGTTGTAAACATAAACAAGGCAAATTACCATGTTATGAGGCCCATCTCCCACCTACCCATACATCACCCCACCCACACACAACCCCACCTACCCACACACACGGACACCAAGGGACACATACATACCCCACCAACCGACCCATCCCCCACCCACACACACTCCCCTCACTTGTTCCCCCAACCAAAACACACTCGCCACCCACAAACATTCCCCCATTAACCCACATATCCCACGCCCACCCACATACACATCCTATCCCACACATCCTCTCCCTATCCACACCTCAAACCACCCATCCCCCAGCCACGTCTCAATTGACCACATATTTCCCACCCACGCACACAATCCCCCACCAACCCACACATCGCACATCCACTCACACATCCCCAAGCCATACACACACATCCCCACTAACTGGCAACTCCTTACCCCCCCCCCCCCAACACACAAACACATCTCCCTAACCACCCATACATCCCCAATCCACTCACACACACGCCACCACTCACACATAATCCTCCACCCACCCATACATGCCTTAAAATAATCCCCCACTACACATTCCCCCACCAGAACATCACATACATCCCCTACCACGCAATATTCCTAACCCACGCACCGCACACACACACACATATCCCTCACCAACACATCCCACACCCACATACCACCACACATCCCCACCTACACACAACACACATATCATCCTCCCACATACCACACAATATTCCCAACCACACTCACACAGATACCCTTACTTATCCACTCCACATACCCCCTCCCACACATCACAAAATCCCCCATCCACACACATACCTCACCCACACAATATCCCTAACCAACACACCACACACTTCTCCCCATCCACACACGCATTCCCTACCCGTCCACCAACACACACTCACTCACGCACACATCCTCCACTACACACCCACACACCCCCACCCACTCACCCCCAACCAAACATCTCTCGATCACAATACCCCTACCCACACACAATAATAACATTAGATATGCAGACGATACAGTCTTGATTGCAGACAATTAACAGGACTTGCAAAATTTAGTAGATACCATTGTTGCACACAGTGAACAACTAGGGTTAGAACTGAATATTAAGAAGACACAGATTATGGTCGTCACTGGAAAGAAGGAAATACAACAATGTGATATACGTGTACATGGACATATTCTTAAACAAGTGAATCGATACTGTTATCTCGGCACAGTCATAACATCGGATGGGAGATTGTCAAAAGTCGGGGTGCCCACCGCCTAGATGAAAGTATTATTCACTGGCGAGCAACCCCAAATAGTCAGAAACCGACTTGGGACAAAATCTATATTGCTGAACTATAGATTAATCCCTGAAATATCCAACGTACAGTTCCAAGTGGCTCGTTACAAAATTGAAATGAACTGTGCTGAATATTCGCCAAGGAATAGGAAAGAGAAGGTATTTAAGTCTAAATTTAAGTGTAATTGACAACTATCCCAGTACAGGTTTTTCTCCCTGTCTGCTCCCTTCCTTGGTGTGTAAGATAACCCCTACCAAAGTACACACACTACACGTATGCACAATTGGAATTACAAATATAACGACAGAACTATGAGTTACAATACTACAACATTTATTTACTAATCATATTAGACATCTGATTTCAAGATGATGATGATGAAATCATATAACATTGATAGTGATGAAAAACATTACATAACTTCAATTTTACTTGAACTATCTGGATCTGTGGATCAGATCCCCTCTCTCCAGTAGAAATAAAAAACAGGTTGCTGGTATTCTGACGCCTGTCAGTCCTGGCACTACCTAGTCGTCACTCGTCCTTGAGATCTTAAACATAGGCGCTCTTTGTGAGAGCTTGAAAGAAAGTCAAGAATGTGTTATATATAGTTCTACATCAGTACAATCCTAATTAATGCATACTCACATATACAATGACCAGTCTGGCCAAGTTTATCTTCCAGCTCTACTGCGTTCACCATCCTCCTTCTCCCTATTGTCTTTATTCTGGGACGGGCTTTCAATTGTCTCACACGCCTGTAATTATTACATTTATGACGCCCTATGTCCATGTCGCTAACACAGACATTCTGAGTCGTACAGCCGCTCCGTCCAAAGTTGGTTTAGCAGCTCACAGGTTCGGTAATGGTATTATAATAGTACCGGGTCATCCGGGCTTACAAGCCGTGACCAGTAGCTGTGCCAGGTTTCCATGCATTACCGTAGATGCTAATCTACAATACACTGAAAAGGCTACGCACCTTATACTCTATACCAATTGTGGATAACGTCTGTACCATTACACCTCTGCTACAAATGGGACCAATAGGAGAGGTGCCAATTCGCACACAATAGCATAACACCAATTTATTCTTAGTGAGTTACCATATAACAAATTACATCAAATAAACCTAAGGTATGCGAATACAAAATGGCATATAAGGCTATTCTTACCCACATTGTATAATGCAAAAAAGTAAGTAATATCATTATCTACAACAGACTGGGAAACATAGTTTCCATAGACGTTACAGACTAACTAAATATTTGCCAAGTGCATATCCAGAGTATAACAACACGGATGCATACGGCAATTCAAATATATCAAACCTCCAATACTTTAACATAATAGCATTATGCAAAGTTAGTAACAATATTTTTTACATAAATATTAGACATATAAACAATACTCAGAGCAGTCCCTACTTAGCCACTGCTGTGGTAAGAATTAAGGAAGTAGTCAGATGACTATATTCTGTACAACAAATGCACACACCAACAGGCAACTAGGCTAGTTTACAAAGAACTAACAAGCATCTACCACGACACCTCAAGTATATCTAGACAAGATCTGTCTTACAAAAGGTTCCTACTTCTCAGAAGAGTAACACTTAAAGTAATATGATATTGAACACAGAACTTATAAAGAACACTCAAGTAACCTACGACAATGATAGTTCTTGCAATAACCTATATCAGATATAGATTGAAAATCAGTACATACATCTAAAAGACTTGACTAGTTACTAAGAAATAACTTTCCTAGTTAAATCTAGCAGACATAAGACTACAGAACATAGAGATAGTTCCTACCTGTTCAAACTGATTTTCGTATCTAATCTGAAACAAGTCTAGGGAGCCTTATTTAAGCTGAGTCCAGCAAACAGTGTCTGAGACACTATTATCTCTTTGGCACCTTTCTGTCTGGTATGACAGAAACATGCTGACCTCCTACAGGTAATTAATTCTATTCAAGTGTTGGGCTAGTTCACTCCTCTTTTCCCATGCAGACCGACTTATCTCCCCCTGGCAATCCTGATTCGGTTTTAATAGCCAACATTTACTCTGTGTGGCCAGTCTGACACTTCACAGTTAGTTGCCTTATAACAGTACAGCGAAGGGACGATGGACTATCAACAACTTCAAGACGGTTCCAGCTCCATGTTACTTTATTCAGAATCAAGCCAGATGTTGCTCAGTTAAATCATATGTCCATCTCTTCTCTAGTCCCCGATGTTAACTGATTCGTAACAACAAACTACGTCACGACTTGAGCATCCTTCTTTCCATTCTACCCTGATGCTCAAGTGTGCTGTAGTTTTGCCCACCCCATATACACTTACTGCTACACCTTCCTATGTTTTTCTAAAGACTTTTTCCCTTAAAAAGTCTTTACTCCCAATCCCTCTACTCTATTCCCTCTCTTTCCTTACTTCCCACAGCTCCTCTAATCTTCCCCAAACCAACTTTATTTTAAATAAACAATCTATTCGTAACTCTTTCCCCTGCCATATATCAACCCACTTCTTCTTCGTTTCTGGCCCTTCAAAAAAACATAACATATTTACATATCCTTAATAACATTTAAATCTCAACTTTATACAATACATCATAACACGTCTTCTTAAATACTTCTTCTTCTCTTCCTAAGCAATCCGCTTAAAATTTCAAACGCTGTACTCTCCTGATACCAACTCCCTATTGTCATTACCAACCCCTCTAATTCTCCACTTTTAATCAACCTGAAATCACTCTCACACGATAGAAAGACAAAGAATCGGTGCGTACCGGAGATTTAAAGAAGAAGTAGAACTCTTCCAGACAAAAACCACACTCAGCTAAATCACACACTCCTTTGACCCCCTATGTCATTTGAGACTTTATGTAATAAAGTCTAAAATAATTATATCTCCTATAGTACCACTCATTATGGTAACCGTTTACGCTGCTATCTACAGCATCAAATACCAACCATCAAAAATATTATTCACTTCCAATTGTCTATATATTCCAGACACTACTACTTTTATGGCTCTGAACCTTACTTCAACCTCTCATTGTAATGTCAACCACAAAACATATCCCGAGGACACAATTAAAAAGGTCTATTACCCCTTAAGACCTCCTCCAACATTATACACATCACCTCACATAACTAATCTTCTCCTATACCTCACTCAGAATTCTCTCGCCGAAAATTTCAGCGACCCCTTACTGTCCATTTATTATGGGCATATCTATTAAAACCTCCACTTATGCCGTTATCAACAGCAACAATATACTACCCCTAACTCCTGTCTGTGACTGCTTGCAATCAACTTTATCTCAGTCCATATATCACGGACCCTCAAAAACCCCATGTCTTTATGTCTCCACTATGTTCATTTCTCACATTTACAACCCTACTATTGTACTGCTATCCACAGTGTCTACTCAAACATGGATTCAATTCATGTTTACTATTTGTCTGGGGTAATCTTCTTATTCTACAAACCAGCAATCCCGTGTATATCATGGCTTTTCTGACCCCATGGAAACTATGTTCAAAACTTTCCCCTCATTTACCCCACTGCTATATTCATTAATCTTTTCTTCCCCCATATGGCTTCCAATCCATGTATTTCCAATCAATGCTGACTTTAGTGTAACTCTAAACTTTCCCATAACCATCCCCGGTATATGTTTCCACTACTTCATAACCATATCAACCTCATTATGCTGATTATCACAGCAATATAATATACCCATGAATACATTATTCACAAAGATGATGTGTCTCTCTACTAGTCCACAGTAGTTTATTACTATTTTCTGAACGAAGGGTCCTAATTAAAGCCCCATGTATTGTCTTTATTCTAGACAAAACCATGTAAATTAAACATAACTTAATTAACTACTATTTAACATACAAAACAGCGAAATAAAATCACAACAGGATATCATATCTATTTAGCCAAGTCATGCCTATTTTGTTATACACCAAAACAACTCAATGCCAAGCATTAGCCCCAGAATACATCTATACATATCTGTTACCTATACACCAATTCTTAACTTAGAACAATATCTGTTCTCCCCACAAAAAAATCATTAATCAACAATGACCGTACTATCATTGATTCTCTCCCCTCACAATTTTCTATCTTTTACAAAACTAACTCCTAACACATCATAATATCTGGAATATCGTCTTAAACAAGCACTGTAAACTACAGGTCACTCACTTTATCTATTACTAATGTGGCGACTATCTCAATGTTATCTCAATATACCCGCAGTCATCTATCTACTAATAGAACCTGTGGATCGGCACACCAATTGTTTCCCTTGGATTTGTACCAAACATCACTACAACTTCTTAATCATTACCGTTAACCACGGCATCTCCACTCTACTACGACCAGCAACAATTTTGTCTATTTACTATAGACCTCTCACCAATACATCTACCTACTGTACCAATAACTAATTCTACTTTTAAGTTTCTCGTCTACCCGACGCAATTATCTAACTTATCATTACTTTCCAACATCTCACCACGACAACTCTAAGCTATCCTCAAGTCTCTCCTAGCACTCTTGCATCGTGACGATAATCAAACTAGTCACACTTATCGGAACACGTTCTCCAACATTCATTTAACTAACCTTGTTTATCTCCGTATCTTTCACTCTTCTTCTTATTTATCGGGATTCTTTCAGAACAGCAACCCACGCCACTTATAACTGACAGCAGACCTCACTTTTCTCGTTTCTCAGTATTAGGCATTCCTGCTTCGACATGTCTCTGCCAACAATACTAAACATGTTTTATGAAACGTCATTCAGAATGTTAACTCTCTTTCCGTCAACCTGTCATACAACTTCCATAATTTCCTTCCAACGTTAGATATTCTAACGAAAAGACATCACCATTCTCTAATCATGTTCTTTTTATCTCTACTTTTTCGCATCCTCTATGTTCCATGTTTTATCAACGTCACTTATCAACCACTCTTCGCATATTCACACGGACAGTGATACACAACCTCGCTCTCATCTCACGACTACTCTCGCATCTCGACAACCTAACGTGTCTATACTATTACTTTAAAAAAAAACAATTTAGACGCCAATTCAACATTCCAGCAATCACTCACCACAATCTAAGCGTATCGACCTCCTCTACCCACATTTACACAAGATATATCAGCGCCACTATTACATTTTATCTATGTACTTCACTTAGGCGACGTCTTCAAACCTCACTCCTTCTTCACTCACCGCGACGAATACCTGTTTGTCTAGAATTATACTCACGTACTAACTAATCGCCTCGTACATGCATGCTGTACTTATCACTTGCCATCAGCCTATCCATTCTCGACGCACATATGTTTGTCTTATTTCTACTTTTTTCAATCATTCACTCGTTTTCAAAGATCAGAATCTATATATTATTTCTCGCAACTTATATCTCTTTTACAGCACTATCAACTATCTCTCAAAACAAACCTCATTCCGCTGAGCCACTAACCTCGTAACTATCATTATATACTTCTCCACACAACAACTTTCTCAGACTTAATCAGCTCTTCTTTCTCCACAAGCACGACGTAACTCGTATTCTTCAAGCATCAACTTCTACAGTCTTTTACTCTTAATATTCTCGCGTTCAACTGGCTATTTTAACAACAGGATACTCAATTCCTCCTCAATCTATATCTCCTCACCAGACACTCTCGGTTCACCTGTCAACAATACTATACTTTCTTCTCAAACCAACAAGCAAAACTATCTCGGACATCACGTCATAGCTCTGAGTCGAACCATTTCTAGTACGAACATTCATACTTAGTTTATCTCTCACCCTCTACTAATTCTGTGCTGAATCTACTCTACTTTAATTACACCAGTTATACATCACTCGACGTGATTAACTCTCTGTATCTTTCCATTCCGGACAAAGGAGTATTTTTACCTTGTTTACTCTCCCTACATCGTAACTAAACACAAGATATCCTGTATTACGCACCCACGTAGAATATCATTTGCCGTAACTCTCTATCCTCAACAACACTATCGCCTACCCTGTACCATGTGATGCTACACCAAAAAAATTCATCTGCCTATTTTAGACAACCCATATATCTATATGCTCAAACCGCAATTCTTCTCATAAGCCAAAACTATTCCATTTTCCTTCCTCACCCAAGGAATTTTAACAGTTATAGAGTGTGTCCAAGTTAAATATTTCATTGTCTCTCAATACATTAGTACGTCTCTCTCTAATTATGTCATCTTCACTATCTGTTGTTAACCTGTTAAAGTACTCAGGTCTTAATTCTCTGAGTTTTCTTATGTTATCTTCTGTCGTCGAGGAGTAAATTTCCGCTATCTGTCTATTACTATTCTTCTCCTTAAATGCTTTATTCTTATTTCCTTTATTTGCGTCGGTCTGCTCACTGTTTCCTGTATACCTTACGTAACGTTTGCACCTCCCCATCTCGTCTTCAGATGACACACTGATAATAGTTCCTTCATCAGACTCATAATAATCTACCGCAGACACGTCGACCCTATTCCCATAGTCGGCTTTAGAACGTCTGACTTTCTTTCTCTTTCTTGGTATTCGTCTCTTAGCCTTCCCTACTTTCCTGTCATTTAAACTGGTATCTAGTTCTAAAGAGTCACCAAATAAAACTCTGTCCGTCTGTCCACCAGCAACTATACCGTATGAGGGAACATCACGCTTCGATTCAGGATCTGTTCGTAGTGCAATTCTCTCATTCTCCGAATCATCAGTATTCACAGTTGTCTCAGCATCACGGTATTTACTATAATATGCGGCGGTAGGAATATCTTCTCCGTAACCTGAGCTCTCACACCTAATATTTCTACACCATTTGGGAATTAATTTAATGTCTATACCTAAGGAACTTGACATGGCAGTACCTCTATTAACTATCATACTACTATTTCTTTCTTCAATACTTTTCCTCTTTGGTTTCCTTTCGTCTTTGGTTCTCGTCTGTCTATCTTTCTTAACTTCAACTGTGTCTTCTTTTTCTAATTTCACCTGAGGTGGTTCCGCAATTTCCACCGTCTTAATAGTTTGCGTTCCCTTTTCTATTTTCTTAATTGACTGTACCTGGGTTGTCTTCTCAACAGTATCCCTATGTGTCTGCGTACTATCATTTATCGTATTACTTGTCTGCGTCTGTGTCTCTCGGTTTATTTTCTTTACTAATACCGTCGTCTTCTTTTCCTGTTCAATCCTAATATTGGCAAGAACTTTAGGAGTCGTTGAATTCTTATCTTTGTGTTCTACTCTGTCCTTCGATCCTGACATCAAATATTGTCTTTGTCTTTTTTCAAACCAGTCTTTACGTCTTTTTCTAGCGGTTGCACTGTGAGAGGGCCAGCCCCATGATTTCTTTGAAAGGTTTCTCTCACGCCCATTTTTGTATTTATAACAGCTATACCAGTCCGACCTTTCACCATTATGTCTGTTCTCACTGTCTTTTACTCTATATAATCAGGCCTTGGTTCGTCATAACCATATTGTCTTCTGTCTTTATTAAGCAATGGCTGTCTCCTGTTATTCTTTCCTACTCTATTATATTCTACCTTAAATCTATAAGGGTCCTGTCTAGTCGTTCTGTTCTGCAACGTTTCTACAAAATTCTCTACTTCACTAACTGCCTCTTTTAATTCCCCCAACCATGTACTAATACGTTGTAATTCTACATATAAGTAATTCATATTAACTTCTTTGTAATTTCTATCAGGCTTGAAACAATATTTCTACTTCTTCTTCTGCATATTCCTTGGTACCTGAAAAAAAAACTCGAAGTCTTGAGCTCAGCCGAAATAATTCTCAATTATGCCTGTTTCTCTACTGTGCTGTGATGGGTCTGCTATGCTGAAATATTTACACTTATTCAAGCAAAAAAACAATCAATACTTATTAATACACAGTCTTGAATTAACCAAAGGATGTTATCTTCCTCCTGAAACTCAATTATTTTCTATCTAATAGAAAAATGTAATTATATTACCCCTGTTCTTGTTGAACTTATTTTTCCAATCGCAATTGAAGTCCTTGACGTCTATGCCGAGTCTGAGAAGCACGGTATCTGGTACTCGAGTAGTTGAACCAAGATCGACAAAGCGGCTTCAGTACTCCGTAAGGATCAAAAATGCTCGACTGGGCTCGACAAGGCTCGGCAAGACTCCACAAGGATCGATAGGGCTCGATAGGGCTCGATAGGCTCGACTGGGCTCGATAAGATTCCTCAGGAACAACAACGACGTCAATAAGACAGTGAAGAACGATTGAACGTATCAGCCACCCAGGAACGGGCTCTTGAAACACAGCAAGGCACGATTGAATGTATCAGCCACCCAGGGACGGGCTCTTGAAACACGGCAAGGAACGATTGTGATCAGAGGACAGCACTGGCCAGCCCTCTGAAATCAGCAATGAACGATAGTCAGCTTCTCAAAACAACCGACAGTGTAGAGCAGCGGCTGACTGATTTGACAAAGCGGCTCTCCCACACAACAGAGTCCGGAGATGACTTGACAACGGCTCGATTGTCTCGATAACGATCTGAGAACGGCCTGGGCTTCACCACCAGTAACGCTCGAAAACGATTTGAGAGCGGACTTCACCACCGCATGGAAACATTAAAGGTTGATCTGTTCCGGTGCCAGTTTAGGTCGGGCATTTTGGAAAACTTCCTGAAGTCCGTTCAGCAACAATCTGATAACGTGCTAACGTTTCAAAGGCACCGCATTTTCCCCACAAACGCTGTATAAAGTAGTAGCTGCATCAAATATAGTGGCCTAGTACATAGCGGTACCGCGACAATTGAAGTTATTCATTCTGGTCTGGGCAACAATTCTGTACTATAACAGTACAGCGAAGGGACGATGGACTATCAACAACTCCAAGACGGTTCCAGCTCCATGTTACTTTATTCAGAATCAAGCCAGATGTTGCTCAGTTTTAACTGATCCGTAACAACAAACTACGTCACGACTTGAGCATCCTTCTTCCCATTCTACCCTGATGCTCAAGCGTGCTGTAGTTTTGCCCACCCCATATACACTTACTGCTACAGCCTCTGTCAGACACCCAACACCTAATCTCTGGATCCAGTCCGAATGGTTTATAATCCTTCTAATACCACCTCTCTACCTTTCCATAGGTAATTACTAGCCTCCAGTCAAGTTTAGGATCAGTCTCTCAAGGTCCGGTTCACACTCTGCTGAGTCTGCCCGCCAGTGGGGGGTAATTACCAGTTTGATACGTACCACCTTGAAGCTGGAGTGGCTGGGTAGCGTGACTGGTGTCAAATTACACTTCTCAAATAGAAAGCCATCCCTGTTGGTTTGATTGCTTGCAGGGTTTGCAAGCTTACGTCAAGACTGTATAGCCTTGAATATAAAGAAAACAGTCCATCAAAAGTGAACCGAAAATTGTTCTGGGTTGTAAAGGCTGCATTTCATGACAGAGATGCCTTGAAGAGATTAGAACAATAATTGCCATTGCGAAGGTAGCCTTTTGCAAGATGAAAAACATACTGACCAACAAAAAGATATCAATTGAAACGAGAAAAAGAGTGTTGAGATGCTACATAGAACTTATACTTTTGTATGGATGTGAAGCGTGGACAATAAGCAGTCACGCTGAAAAACACCTAATGGCTGTGGAAATGTGGTTTCTGAGAAAAATGCAAAGACTACCATGGACAGATAGAAAAACCAACGAACAAGGCCTTCAAAAAACAAATGAAGTTCGTAAACTGATTAGAGTCATTAGACGTTGACAGTCACAATTTTTGGACATGTTATGAGAAGAAATGAATTGGAGAACTTGGTGACAACTGACAAGATCGTAGGGAAGAGACCAAGGGGAAGACCTAGAAGCAAATACCTGGATGGCTTGGCCGCATGGCATGGTCGAGACAGGAACACGGAGCTGATCCACGACTCTGGTGATCGAGTGAGATGGCAGAACATGACCGCCCACGCTTACCGGCATGGCACATGATGGATGGATAGATAAAAACCGTTCTTCACTTTCATTGATATTAGAAATCTTTTGATACAGTCAGCAGAGAAGGACTGTGAAAGAATACGGTGAAATATGACTGTCCACAAACGTTTGTCTCAATCAGGGGGTCATAAAACTACGGCCCGCGGGCCGGATCCGGCCCCCGACGCCATTTCATCCGGCCCGCCGATGGTACTCGAACTTGCTTGATATAACGTATAAAACACGAGCGGTTGTGATATAATTTAAATGTAAATATTATATTTAGAATAATGGAAGATCTTCACACGTGCGCAGATCTCCTGGCTGCTATGTGTCTTAATTTACTATTGTCAATTATAAATTATTCTACCTAGATTTTCTTGTTTATTGAAATGTTTGCTTATTTCGCGCCATCCCAAGTCCTTCCCAGGCTCGTGGTAGCGCTGCCTACGCTCTGATGTTACCATGGTTTCCATGGCAACACACACACATCTTTCTCTCCCCAGATGCGTCCGGCTGTCAACACAGGTCCGATGCTCCAGAAATATTTACTTCTGTTTTATAGGTATGTAACGAGGATTTCTTTGTATGACAGTGATACGTAAGTGAACTACAAGCGTGAATAGAGGCAATACAGTAGCAAACATGGAATAAAAATGCCATAGAAGCCTCGTGTTATTACGAAAATATTATTCCCAGCTCAGAAGAATTCCCCGGTCAAGGTGTTAATCGAGCTGGTCTCTAGGCCAGTGTTTTTCAACCTTTCTGTTGGAGCAGATCATTACGCAAATGTTTACGTTGCTCAGGGAACTCAGTGCGATGATCCAAGTGTCTATCCTACTTTATTTAATAAACCAGATGGGCATAAATGTTGCATTTAGGCGATGTCGGTCTGTTTCGCCGGAACCCCTGGCTGCCACTTGCGGAACCCTGGTTGAAAATCTATGCTCTAGGCTTCTTATTTAGGCCCGGCCCTGTTTATATAGTTTGCGAACCCTATTATGAGATAAATTCTATTACCTATCAACTTTATATGTACCTTTGGTGAGCCGTTGCTTCACCAGTGACACCTAGTCCTCTGCTTTTCCAGTGTTTCAATGGGATCTTAATTATTTTTCGAATTCAATGTCGTCTTCATTTTCAGATCCCGTGTACTTTACTCTTCATTATGGCTACTAAGAAAAGAAATGTGGACGCCGAGTGTCGCGTTTTCAATTAAGAATGGGGAGTAAAATACTTCTTTGTGGAAACAAAGGACCAGAAAACCAGTTGCGTAATATGCAGCGAAAGTGTTGCCGCTTTTGAAAGAGTACAATCTTCGGCGTCACTACGAAATAAATCATCTATCAACATATTCACAGTTTTCTGGAAAGTTACGCTTTGTGAAATATGAGTCTATGAAACGTGGTTTAGAAACACAAAGAGATCTCTTCACGAGAAAGTTTGCTGAAAATGAACGTGTCACTCGTACATGTTACAAAATAGTGCATAAGATGGTAGAACGAGGAAAACCTGATGACAACTTCATCAAAAAGTGTATGATGGAAGCAGCAAATGACTTGTGTCCTGAGAAAGCCGATTTGTTTTGAACTATAAGCCTTTCGGCAAGATCAGTTGTGCTAAGAATAGAAGAACCTGGAGAGAACATAGTGCTACAGATACGCGAGAAAACTAGGAACTTTGTTGTGGTATTCTCTGGCGCTGGATGATTATACTGATTTCTCGAGTACGTCACAACTTCTCGTGTTCATTCGTGGTGTCAATTTGGACTTTCAGATAACGGAAGAGTTAGCATCCGTTTGCAGCATGCATGGAACAACAACTGGAAAAGACATTGTCATGGAAGTGCAAAAAGTTTTGCACGACTATAACCTATGGAACAACTTATGTTTGTGAGCAAACATATTCAAAAATGAAGTATGTGAAGTAAACACATCGAACGAGATTGACTGATGAAGATTAGAAAGCAATTCTCTTGATTGAATGTAGCAAACCACACATTGATGATATCTTAAAGCCAAAATCAGTTTCACAAATCGCATTAATCTTTTCTGTTGCTTAGTTTGTGAGATTCGGATATGTGCACACTAGGACTGATGTAACTATCTTTTTGCTAATGTTGCCTTCTTTAATACCTTTTTAATAAATAAATATGTTGGTTGTCTTTTTGTGTGTGCATTGCACGCCACTCACCCATGATTAACTTAGTTGTTCGTCTGTTTTACCAGAGCTTTTGTGTTTTCTTGCAAGTATTGTTAAAGTTAGTTGCATAATCTTTACAGGAAGTTTGCAGTCAACACCAGCATATTTTGCTATTGTTGATGTCTTGGCAAGTTTACGTTCAGTAGTTTGCCATTGCTTTCTGAACGACCGGCACCCATACCATTGCGTAAATAATCAGCGCAACGCGGTCTGCTGCCAAATCCCGTGAAGCTGTGTTTCGAACGTGCGTATAAGGGATTACAAACCGCGTCCGTAAGACCTTCGCCACGGAGATCGGCGCAAGTATTCTAAAGAATGATTATCCGGCCAGCGTTGTTATTTTGTCAGTTATCCGGACAGCCGTAAAAAAAATTCGGTGACTCCTGGTCTAAATAGTGCGATTATTTCATTATGGTATGCAGGCAAGAGTCCAGAAAAATGGTGAGCGGTCTGAGCCCTTTCCTGTCACCAATGGCTGTGTCCTGGCACCAACACTGTTCAGCCTCATGTTTTCAGCTATATTGACGAATGCCTTCGAAAACAACGACACTGGAATTGACATCAACTACCGCACGATTGGAAAGTCGTTCAGTCTCAGAAGGCTAAAAGCTAACACCAAACCTGCCAGCGACACCGTCAGAGAGCTCGTGTTTGCCGATGATTGCCCTCTATATGCCAACCCAGTGGTAGACATGCAACACAATGTTTCAGCTTTCTCATATGCCTGTTCCAACATTGGACTCAATATCAACTTGGAGAAAACTGTAGTTATGTACCCGACAGCTCCAAGGATCAATCACACCGTGCCGAATATCAAAGTTAATGGTCATAGGCTAAGTGCTGTGGACAAATTCACTTACCTTGGAAGCACGGTGTCCCAAGCTGCCACAATTGATGACGAAGTGAATGTCAGTGAGGACTTTAGTAGACTGTACAAGAATGTATGGGACAGAAATGGAATAAGCCTGCAAACAAAGCTTAAAGTCTACAAAGCAGTTGTATTATCCACACTGCTATATGCTTGTGAATCTTGGACTGTTTACCAGCGACATGCTAGGAAATTAAACAACTTCTACACAGTCTGCCTTAGGAAATTATTGAAGATTAAATGTCAAGACAATACCCCAGACACTGAAGTCCTAGAAAGAGCGTCCATGCCTAGAATTCACACTCTACTATATGAAGAATCGGATTCTCTTGGCTGGTCACTTGACTCGCATACCAGATCACAGGCTCCCTAAACGATTTTTTTTTTACGGCGAGCTATGTTGTGGTAAACGCTCCCAAGGCGGCCAGGGGAAACGCTTTAAAGACACTCTAAAGATCTTACAAAAAATATTTGAAATTCATCACGACACTTGCGAAAGACCGAAAATTGTGGCGTACATCATTACACAAGGGTGCTGCTACTTGTGAAGTAAACAGAACTGCAAGAGCCTTGAAAAAATATGGCTGGACAGTACAACCACTGCAGGAGATCCTCCTCCTGAAACTCCAAGACTGCTTTGCCCACATTGTCAAAGAACATTTTGAGCCTGAATAGGCCTTATCAGCCATGATAGAACTCACGGCTCCATACTTTCAAACCCACTGGATGAAATGAATGGTCATCATCATTCTTGATGAACAAACAACATAGATAAAACCATACCCCGTCAGAGAAGAATGTCACATGGATAATGCACTCGGCTCGGCGTCTTTAGCTAAAAATGCTTGAAACCACATGAAATAGTTACCTCCCGATTGATTAGTACACTCTCTTAGTTCAGATACAACAGAGCTCCTGTATGGTAAAAATACAATCGTTGTGTATGAATTGTGTACACTGTGCTCTCTGATATGTTCACTTGTTGCGATATTTTCCTTAAGGACTTGCTTGGACTTTTCAGGATTCTGTCTTGTATATGTAGGCATTTGTCATCAGACACAGTAGGCTTAACAGATAGTGAAACATCTTCCACATTTTCCATTGCAAGGAACGAGTCTTGCAATAAATCTTTGAACAACCATCCGTGTGTATCGACCGCCATTTCAAAACACTTGTTCAACCAGACACAGTATTTCTTGAGTTGATAACACCATTTTGTTTGCAATGGAAAGACATGCTCCAGCAGAGACAACTATTGGCTGAATATTTCTTCACGATGGACTGTGGAGCACATACTTTGACTATATACTTCATTTTGCAGTTGTTTTTTTCCTAAATACAAAGTGCAGTGAGACTTTACAAACACCCCATATATATATATATATATATATATATATATATATATATATATATATATATATATATATATATATATATATATATATATATATATATATATATATATATATATATATATATATATATATATATAAATTGACAGATCTTTTTTTTTTATGTCGTAGTGCAAGTATGTGATGACGAAAGAACTAGCCGCAACATGCATTATATCAGTTGTGATTATGTTTTAGTAAAGCTTAACGATTTAACTTCTCCATTTTGGTGTTTAACTCATTGAACTGTCTGTTTTTTGTGATTTAGACACAAGATACCGGCTGTCTCACTTCCTATTACAAACGTTCGATGCAAGTGGGCATGTCACCTGGTATTGCATGATTGCATCGCCTCAGCCTCAGTCAGTGTATGACATTAGTACCAATGTTTATAGCGTCATTAATGCCTTGAAAATCCAGACAACCAATTTATCTCCATCACAGTATGTCTTGTCTCTGTGTGAGGTCCAAGTTTTCGGATGTAAGTTTGCTTTTCACTAAATACGTGTGTATATCGTTTGCATGATATACAAAATATATGTATATATTTGTATTTTCTGTTGTGCATATCGTATGTGCATTTTTATTGTCTATATTATGGAAAAAGCTGATGATACCAGTGTCTGAGTGAAGAAGAGCCAGGTTGATGATGATGATGATTATGATCATGAATAGGACGGGGATTAATGCATGAGCTGTCTTTGCGAAACAACAGTTCAAGATAGCACAGACTGTTAAGGCGGAATAATAGATTGTGTGACGGAATGTAACACGGGTCAAGCTTGTGATAAAACCAAAGGACCGAACGGAACATGGAAAGCCTTGTTTGCAACGTCAAAACAAGTACATGTGT